>CM031243.1:358053379-358653379 GCA_018340775.1 Taxus wallichiana var. yunnanensis | reverse complement strand
TGACCGTCAAAAAAATGCGAAATGCGTAAGCGATTCCCTAGAATGCCGAAGATGAGTTTCATGGGCAAATGATGCTCATCTGACCGTCAAGACACATAAAATGCCAAGGATGCCCAAAATCAAGTTTTCCCTCATGGGTGAAAAAATTTCGATCAAAAGACAAATGGAAAGTGTTTTTAGGCAATTTACAACCATGGAAAGGGATATTTAAGGGAAAATAAGTATAAAACGAACAATTTTGAGCTCCAAAGGCCGGAAAACATGGGAAAAATGGCAGAGGCATTTGAACGGGAAAAATTAGGGCAAGGTAATGAGTTTGTAAACAATCCAATGCACAAGAATGGAGCTATAACTTCACATCATCGATTTCATGAGGAAAAAACATTTTAGAGCACAAAAGCAAAGCATGGCAAAAGGCGGAGGATCAAAATGGGCACTAACAAGGTGAACATGAGCTAAGGTAAATACCTATTCTAACACCTAACTCCTAGTTGGACCATTAGAGAATTTATTAATGAAGCCCATAATTTATGCAAATGTCTAAGTATCATTTTCAAGCATGTGTATAGAGAAGGAAACAAATCTGTGGATTCACTTGCAAATATAGGAGTTTGTATTAATGATTATAAGGAATGGAATGACTTCAATGACACTCCCACCAAAGTTAGAAATATCATTTCAAATGAAACGAACACTCTCATCAGTACTTCATATTCGGTCTTTGTCAAGACATGTCTAATCCTACAAGTAAGATCTCTATGGCAATTCGGGCATGCTCAAATTTATTCTTCCATTCTTTCAAAAATTGAGTTCTTTTTTTATACCGATCGTTTTATGGAGAAGGAAGCAGGTTTTATCCCTACAACACACAGGCATACTGTGCTATCAATGGGCTATTAGTGCGGTCGCAGCGTTCGAGTTCAGCCCATCAAAATGGTAGAGGGTTTTCATAATGGGTGGTGCCCCTTGCTAAGTAGAACCTATCTTCGACCCACAATGGTATGATCAGATTGAGCTCTGGGAGACCATAAATATGGAGGGATTCACCAATTTCATCCAACACATAAAAGGCCATGACCAGTATATCTCTTTACAATTCGTGGTGAATTGGAAAGACCGTAACATCTCTTTTAGAGATAGGGACTTTCAAATCACTGAATAATTCATCTCATTTATCATCGGGCTAAGCATGGAGGGGAAAAAATTCTTCAGGAACAAAATTGATAAGGAAGAAAAAGAAAAGATCTTTCTAGACGATGGAGAAAAGATCGACATCAAAAAGGAAGAAATTCTAGTTTCTTCTATCCCATAGCCATATGATGAGGTGGCACGTGTCATATTAGAGGGAAGATTCTCCATCATTCTGCAGCATCACTTTTTCCTTCTTAACCACTTCAGGTGTGAGGTGAAGGTGAGTCTCTCCTACTACATTTTGTAGTCAATGGAAAAGTCTATTCTAGAAGTTCAGGGTCACAAGAGGATTGTTCCTCTTCACTAGGGATTCATTTATCTCATTAATCAATACATGTCTAATGTTGTCACCAATGACCCCTACCCTACTATGGTTTCTCCCCTTCCCAAACAAACTTGCATTCGCTCCAAAAACCCCATGTACCATGACTCTATCTCGGAACCACCCCCTAAAAGGATTCTTCGTAGTAGCAGGAAAGACAAGGAAATTGTGGGCACTGGCCAGAAACACAAAGAACTATTTATGGAATATAGCCCTCCCATAATTCTTCCTTCCCGGAAGAAGGCTCTAGTTTGCAAAATAAATTTAACATGCAAGTGGATATTGTTAAAATGCTTGAGGACAATGTATACTTTCTACTTCAAGGTATACTATTAAGGAACAAGCTTTGGACCCCAACACCGGCCTCAAAGAGGAAATTGTCACCTTGGAATCTAAGATTAAAGCTTTAGAGGAGAAACACAACAACTACTTAGCTATGCACAATGCTATTCTGGATCTTATGCAAGTCCACATCTGCCAAATTTATGACTCTAGCGGCATCCGGAATACACATAAAAGAATGGAAAGATTACAAGAAATTTTAAGGCTACAAATTGGGACCCCACTATCGCCATAGCCGTGAAACTATACCAAGCTTTCGTGGTTTCTTTAAAAATTTAAACAAATATGTTGGCTAGAGTTGTTGGCTCCTTGTTCTCGGTGAAGTTATTGATGTGTTGTTTTAGTCATTTGTAGTTTTGTTGTTTTTGGTTCGATGTTGGGCTCTTTGTAGGCAAATGGCCCATGCCTTTGTTTTTTCCTGTTTTCTTTTCTTTTGGCTGGGGTGTGGACCCCATGGATCAAAAACCACACTTTTATACTTTTTAATCTTGGTTTTGCACCTCCGTTGTAACCTTGGGTAAGTTACCTCTAAAAAATTTCACCGATAATAAACAAAATACAACATTTTCCCTTCATCAAATTATATTTAGATATATATTTAAGATTTTATGTTTTCTCAAAATTTTGATCTCACCAAGAGTAATTCCTATTTATTTTTAACAACATCAAAATGTCTAGTTAAGTGATAAGGACTTCAATTATGACATTATTCTTAACCCAAAACCTCATTTACTCTAATACTCTTTACACTTATGTTGCAATTTGGTCTCATTATTGACATTGTTTTAGAATAATTGTAGTTCAAAAGTCACATAATTTGCACTTAGAGATTCATGACTACAAGGAGTGGTGACCCTACACCTAACTACTCATTTCATAACTCTTAAACACTCAGGTGTTAAATACATATAACAAGACAACCCAACAACTATATGCTTCTCAAATGCCTTCCAAGGAATAATTTAAATCATTAGGTGAATATGCATTAGCATTTCCTTCACCAATAACCTTAAGAGAGGCTCCATGATCTATTAACTTAAAAATAATTCATGGATGGGGAAAATTACAACATACAAGAAGCACATGGTAATCCACTACTACATACTAAGTGACACATTTATCTAAGACGGGGAACAGGGGTTCAAATGCAAAAGTTATAAAAATTTACGCATTAAAAGTCCTTCTAAAGCAATCTGTACAATCTTTGGTAACCATATGTCATATTTAATTTGTACATTACTATCATGAGAGGTCACTCAATCTACTACATTCATTAGTACTCAGGGTCTCTACACCCTACCACAAGAAAAAATTAGAGAAACCAAATGTCCCTATCTTGCAAATCCTTCGTGTCACTTGAGGTATTCCAAGACTACATTTTCTCACTTTCATTTAACACTTAGTTTATAAAGGGTTCCATTAGGTTTGGTTAGTTTATTTTACTTCCCATTAAAATATATCACTCGATTGCTAATTTCAATTATCTTAACATGTACACATTTTAAGTTTTTATTCTTAAATGAGAAACTATGTTTTCTCAATCACTTGTTCTCACATGGATCAATTGACACCCACTTTCACATTATGAGAAGGATTTATTAAGTTTTGGGTAATCTTTGTGACACTTAAAGTTATAAGGCCAATATCACAAGAGTGTGTTTTCAGAATATACACAATTATAATTAGAAGTAACATTAAATCAATAACATTAGTAGAACATTAGTTACAGAATATACACAATTACAATTAGGAGTAACATTTGTCAAACGGAAAAAGAACAACTATGTATGAAATATTACATTTTCCCAATATACAACACCATCATATACATCATGGAAATAATAAAAATAATGCATTGTATTCATAACAATATCATTGAGATATTCTAAAAAGTTACATTTCCTTCAAATAGAATGCTAATAAAAGATAAAAGTGTCATTTTACTTCTCCTATTTTATGGATACATAGAACCACTAGAGGGTCAGTCCTAGAACTAGTATGGAAATCCCCTACACTCAAGCATAAATGCATGATTCATATTTTCAAACAATTTCAATTTAAATAGAAGAGAGAGGGAGAGATTGGGAGAGAGAAGAAGACAGAGTTTGTTTCTCATGCATTCACACTTTCACATTCATTTTCACTTAACATTTTGGTACTAGAGAGAGAGAGAGAGTAAGGATGAGAGAGAAAGTTAAGAGACATTTTATCTTCCATTCACAATGTCATAACCATTTTCCTTTCATAACCATTTTCATTTCATTTCAAACCAATTTACATTTCCCAATTCATTTATGTTTTCAAATCAACTAAAGTATCATAGTCATTTTTGGAGAGAGAAGAGGGTGAGAGAGAAAAAACACCATACATTTCAAAATCCATTCATACAAGATAAAATATCAAATAATATTATACATAGCATTATTATGGTATTACGAGGTCACATGCATGGCTAGAAGTCAAATGAGACTCTCAGAAGGATATTCTAGCTAAAGTAGCAAGTTGAGAAAACTGACCAAAATAGTAAAAGTGTTTACCAACTAGGTCTTAAATAGTCTCGTTTTAAATTTGATATGAAGTTTGATGATTCCTTATATATAATTCATCGTGTCGAGATATAATTTTATTATGATTAATAGAGAACAAGTTATAAGGGCAACTCGGGGCTAGTTATTGTAATTGCGTCACTAACTCTTATCACACAACGATTTCAAAGTGGGCTGCAAAACCCACTTGCAACACTATTTTCCAAAGGGTTTTCATTCAAATGAAGGTGGGGTATGATTCTCTTCTTAGTAGTCTAGACTTATGTGGTAGTGATTTTGACTTTAACTCAAACTAAGAGGAAACAAAGAGGCCAAAACCAATGGTGTTTTATTAAAACAAGCATGTCACTACAAGTGATGATAAGCTAAGTTGCCTTAGAAATTTGACATGCAAGGAAGTTCATTAAGTTAAAATGACTTAGTTGAGGTTCCCCATGGTGTCCCACAATACCAAGCTTCATGTTAGGAGTTTCAAATTTTTGGTGCATTTGGTTGTGGCACTCCATATGCATAAATTTCGGGGTCGGGATTTTTTATGTTTGATGGTTCCAAATGAAGTAAGGTTTTATCATTGTTTGGAGTTTCATTTCCTAATAATCAACACTTAATTTCAAAATGCGTAAATTATGAAATCAGAATTTAGTATAGGAGAAAAGGGAAATTCCATACCTATTTTTCATAAAACTTGTGATCACCACATTCGATGAGGCCGCATAACTTTCCACATTCACCAAGCGCAAACCACGAGACCAAGAATGATGAGCTACAAAAATCGACATAACCGGCCATAGTGTCACCAAAGTCACATGATAAGATACAATACCAACTTAGTATTTCCTCAAACAACCAAACCCGACACCAAGGCATACAAATGGTCCTTTGAGATTCTCTAATGCTTCATTTAGACACAACCAAAAAGGCACTAGAAAAATGAAATCAATTTGTTTTGGCACTTTCCCTTTCCTTTTGTTGGAAGTTTCTAAAGCCTCTTAAACAAGTCAATTTTTGTATATCCTATGACAATGCATTCAATGAGAGTGCCTCTCTTAGATGCCTTTAACAAAAATATACCATTAAAAATAGCATTTCATCTATGTATTTTTGGTAATAATTTACATGCCTTGAGTGTTGTTCCTCTTTAGTTTAATGGGTGACCTAGCCTGTCGCAAGGCTATTCAGCAACCATTTTTTATGGATCATGAAATCCAGACATTTCATGAGACCACATGTTGGCCAATTGTGCCACCAAACATTGATTCTCCCAAAATAGTGCAAGGTTGGAAAAAGAGGGGTTTTTAGGTAGAGGGAGAGTGCAAGAGACAAATCTGCAGAGACATACATGGAATATCAGAAAAGGGAACTTCCCATGTCTAAACCCAAGCAAAAACTACTAAAAATAAAATAAAAATCATAGGAAATATGAAGTGTTGGCTATAAAGGCAACATGTTGCACAAGTGCTCGAAACAGAAGAAGACAAATCAATATAGTTCTACATTACACCAAATGAAGCACCTCCTCAACCACAATATTCTTCTTCTTCTACATACAACAAACAACACAACGAAAGGTAGTAGTTCTATTTCCTCTAAGATATAATTGAACCCACTCTAGGCATAGATACAGATACTGATCAATCCATTTTCATATATAAATAAAAAGAGGAGATTTAGGGATACATATTTCTCTCCATGCACAAGGTTGATTAACCTAGAATGGGACTAATTTTAGGATGACTATTGCCATACCTCCACTTGGCATGGTTCCCGAAATGTTATGTTTATTTAATTATTAGAGTGCATGCCTCTTGCACTTACTATGACCATCCAATTACTGTTAAATTTACAATATTAACTTGGGTTCCATCATGGTTAGCACCTCGAGATCTCAAATAAAGTACTTGTATTATTATGAAACAAAATGATAGGTCTACAAGCTGTTATGATGAATATCTCTCAACCTACTTTGGACGTTGACTCCTTTTACTCGCCACCCCCTGACAGAGAGCACCAATGCATTTCATTATTATTTTTTTATTTATTTTATTTTATGATGGGAACTACATAGGAAATTTATAATAGAAATTGTTAAGAACTCATTCAATTTAAATGATTTATGTTTCACTTTATCTCCATGTATTAGGTAGTGTTATAGAGGAATTACCATGATAACCAAAGTAAACATTTCTCTAGTGTGACTAAACTATAAAAGTACAAATTATAATTACAATTTCATATCAATCACAATGCATACAAGTATAACCAAACTTTTTGTTATTTCACATTCATATTAAATAAATGATTATTCATAAACAAAACATTTCCGTATTCTAGAAATAATAAACATATTAAAATTTAGATACAAATTAAAAACTTAGATTTTCTCATTCATTTGTATTTCACCTACCTATAACTACTAAAATCATGTAATTGTGTGTTAGAGAAAGAGTTGAAATGGACCCCACCCCACTATCTAATAGATTTGTCAAAACTTTCAAGAAAAAAATAGTTAGATAGAAAACCCAAATTTCTATTTTCTACAACATATAAATTCAAAAATGCACATTATGTGTTTAGAGAGAGATGGAGAGAGAAAAATCATTCATTTATTTTACGTAATAAAACCATTCATTCACACAACTAAATGAGGTGAGATATGACATAATAATGTTTTATAAACAACATTCAAAATCTAAACATATTTAAGAGTGAAACAATTTTTTATTGTTACCAACACAAATCTTGTCTTCATTGCCACTAAGAAGGTTCAATAGGGAGTGTAATATTTCATGTAAATCTAGATCATCTATCACCATTTTTTTAATTATTCCAATCAACTTATTCAAGGCTAATATTCATATTTCTAGACGTCACATTTATATTACCCACTATAAGTGTCCCGAAGGGTCAAAATGGGTGCACAAGGCATAATTGTGCTCCCATGCAAACTATCCCAAGTCATTATGGAATGGCCATGCAAATAGGTCTTCAAACACTTGACTAAAATTTTAACACTCCTAACCTATTCTATGTTATATTAGTATCTAGAAGGACTAAGAAAACTCAAAAATGATAAACGGGGTTCAAACTAAAATCATCCCTCTATAGACACCAAATCATGGACTCGGGTATCTATCTAGTTCTAATCATATACTAATATTAATATGATTACTAAGAAAATTACTAATTGACCCATGTATTTGTCCTCTTTGCTTGTATTTTGTTTCCTCTTTGTTTCTTACACTCGCTTGCTCAACATGCCTTTTCATACTTTGGCAATTTTCATTCGGACACCAACACCTATCCATGATGTCAATGCCGGGCACCCTCATAACCTCTACGATCACCTAACCTATTTGTACTATATTTACATCTTTTAGATAAGCTACTTCCTTGTTATCAAGTGTGACATGTAAAAAGTCACGTAGGTCACACTTTCGACACACACACACAAACATGCATATAACTACATTGGATCGAGATGCAAGTGGATTGCTCATTGTAAGTTCACTTGTTTGATAGCCAATGATATTCTAACCCTTCATTTGCATTATTTTATTTTTGGGATTTGATGTTTTTGGGGTTTTGTAGATCATTTCTTCATTACAAGTTCCAGGTGACATCTACAAACTTCATGCAACATACTAGTGATAGACATCAAAGGAAAATTAATACCTCGTGAACCTCCAAAGTTGGTTTTATGAGCTTCGAGAAGTCACGGGAACCTAAGGTAGGTCCGAGTGCCCGCAGAGCCCTTGACCTAGTCTAAGCTTGGTGCAACACTTCTCTCCTTATGTTTATCAGTTCATCACTTCAGCATAGCCTAGGATTATTTACGAATCAAATAAATGTTATATCCCTTTTGTAAACTAGGTTTTCACACCTTTTAGCTTAATTTTCTTAGCTCAATTTCTTTACTTCATCACATATATTTAGTGTTGTTACACAATTAGTATTATGAATTCATTTGTTTCAATATTTTCTTAATCATTTGGTAAACCCATCTCATTTGAACACTCTTGGATCCTCATTTTTATTCTCTTATGGATCATAAGGTATCTCAAGTATCCTTTCTTTAATTGTTTCAAAGGAACCCATATTGTAAAGATTCTCTCCAAACAACCCTGATACTATGTATCTTCCTATCAACATGTCACCTTCACAAGTCAATGTTATCTTCAATCATCTTTCTAATGACTCTCTTGGTCTTAATTCCAATCAATCTATTTGCAAGTCCATTCAAGATTTACATTCTTTATTTCAAGACAAATTTTAGGCTATGGAATCCACAATTACATCTCTTAAATCTAAAATTCAACATCTTAAGGATGCTTCTCAGGCTCATACTAGTTCTTCTTCTCATCCTCATTCTATGTCTTCTACATGTGCTCATATCAAGTAAACCTCAAGTCCTACCTCTCCTCGTGCCTATATAGTTTTATCTTAATACTAAAAAAATATATTCTTTTGTAGCTCATAACTCATCAATTAATCAGCTTTCCATCTACTCATTGATATCCTCTTTATCATCTTGTAAAATATCAATGTCATCCATATTGTAATTATCATCGAATCAATGGACATAATGACAATGATTGCTATGCTCTTAAGAGACAAATTGGCCACCTTAAGCATTATGGTCTCATTTAATTTTCTACACAAAATGATCCTACATGTTCATCTCCAATTTTTACATCTCATTTGGTTCCTAAATCTGATTCATCTATGTCTAATGAGCATCATGCTATCACTTCTAATGTTCCTTCTTTGGTGACTCGGTTGCGCTCGCTCAACCCAATATAACTAAGCAACCTCCTCGCAAAACGATTCTAACATATCCTCCTCTCAACACATTCATGGCACTACCTTGTCAAATTACGTAGCCATATCCCAAAATTAGTCCACCCTCTTCTCCTATCAAGTCTTCTACAACGTTACCCAATAATCCACCACTTCAACAACTAATAATTTTTTCAAAGAAACTACTCCTTATATTGATGGCCAAGACACATTTCAAACTTTTCACCATCGCATGCTCCTACTTTTGTTTCTTCCTACCATTATGTTGGCTCTCTCTTTTATCAAGACACAAAAACTCTCTCCCACAATGGAATAGTACCTCTCATGTCACCACATAGATCTCTATCATTAATACACTTGAGGACCATCATACTTATTCTCCCCCTCTCTAGCATTCTCAAGTATCTCATAACTCTACTATATCACTTCTTACATTGCATCTATTAATTCACACATGATTTTCACATCTTGAATCATTTATATTTTCATTATCGATGATGCACTATCATTCTATGGTTCACACTCGATTATTGAGGGCTTACTACATTCATGAACCTCAAATCACATTACATAACACATTTCACACTCAAAGACATTTTTCGACACATATTTTTAGTGCACATTCATCATAACACACTTCCCTATGACGCACTCTATTCCAATGGTTCATACTTGACTACAGAGGATCACAATCTAAAATTAAACATCACCACACTCACTCACTCTCTATGCTTTACACGTTGACTACCAGATTTTCTAGCGCACTATTCAAACCATTTTGTGGTGATGCACTCTTGTTATATGGTTCATTCTTGTCTATTAAGGGTTCGTGTATAATTGAACCTCATCTCATCTCATACTCATTTGCACTCACTTGGGGGGCACACTGCTCTATCACACTCTTGTTACATTTCATTTCATCGCATTCATACATAACATATGCATATCTTGGTTGGACATTGTTCTTGATTACTTATTCTCACATGATACATCTTGTTTACTATGTTAACTATATATATAGTATGTCATTATCTTTTCTATACACACATACGTGTTCACTTTCCTTCTAGTTGTGATCACATATTTTACATGAGATCATTACGCATGTATGGATACTTGGCACAATACCTCTTACCAATCCTATAGTCGCTCTTGGGGATCCACTTTCGTATACACTATAGGTGTTACCGTTTCGATTTATACTACTTCATATTCATACTAGCACACTCTTATATCGGATCATACATGTTTTCACATACTTTGTTTCTTTCTAACATGCTAATGGGTGCTTCACGTGGAGAATTTTTCTTGCAGGAAAATCTTTGCTACCATGGTTTTTTCGACATCTTTTTGTTATTGTTCTTCATTGCTTGTTATTATATGTCATTATTTGCAGGATTTTATATTTTTATTTTCTGCACAATGTATGTTTTTGGCTGCGTCTTCCTCGATTATCTTGTGACATTGTGAGTGATATGCCATTTTGAAACCCACTTTTCACGGTCTACTTTGTCTTCTTGCATATTATCTTCTTTCTTTCTAGCTTGAATCTTATTTTCTATATGCTTGATTATCTTGTTTGCACTAACACTTGTTTCCATCAAATTTTTGTGTGTTCCTTTCTCTCTACCAAGCACACTCCCTCCCCTATAGGGCATCAGTTTCATCATAGCATAATGTCCTCCTTTAGGATGTATTATCCTCGTGACATTATATGCACCCCAAATGAGGCGGGCATCATATGGTGATTCATCACCCCATACGGTAGTTTACAAATCATAGTCCAAGATAGCTCAAGACTAGTATAGTATAGCACAGTCTTTAGTATCAAAAATGGCCTAGAATATTACTTAGGTATTCATCATAGTAGAGACACCAAATCCTAGACATAGATAGTAGTGTCGTTTGAGCACCCCCGACCATTCTTAGGCGCCTACAACCAAGGGGAGGTTACACATATTTTATCATCAAGATAGAGCTTTTAGAAGTTTACACAATGGCTTTTATAGGACACACAATCCTTCAACATTTAGCATGTATACATTACACCTTCTATTCTACTTTCATGTTGGATTGAACTTGATTAAAATGGATAAGATTTTCAAACACCATCTACATTGGTGTTTACTCTTCAGAAGCATTCAAATGTTGAAGAATAACACTAGACCTTTTTCCTATACTTCTTAATTACTTGGTGCACTTGGCGTGAGATCTACCAAAAATCACACTTGGCACAACTAGCATGAGATCACTAAAAATGTGTTCTTTTATAACACTTAAAGATAATTTCTCTCTTTACTAATCATAGATCAAGTGCACATGTACGTTTATGCATTTTCACATACTTCTTACGTTCTTTGCTTCAATTTTTCATATACACGTATTTGGCTACTTGTTCGTTCTTCTCCTTTGCATGTCCAACCTTACGGGAAGTGGTAGTCATATCAATCACACATCATTCAGCATCAAACGACATGAACAACAGGGAAAAACATGACATCTAAAAATACATTATCACCGTAGGGTCATCATCATCATCATCACTTTTCTTACTTCCTCTTCTCTAGCTTCGCACTTCACTTTTACCATTGCACGCTTTTCCTTGTTTCTCGGAACATTTTTCACCATCCATCTACATGTTTGTTAGGTATGCATTTCTTATCTACTTTATGCTATCGAGAATTCATTCAATAACATAAAGTGGGGGTAAATGTAGACACTAAATCACACACTTTGGGTATATGTCTAGTCTTGATCACATACTACTACTCATATGATTCCGATGTAAGAAAAGTACTACTTGACCCATATCTTTGGCTACTTTGCTTGCTTTTTGTTTCCTATTTTGTTCATACACTCCATCTTTCCTAGACTTTCTTTCCATAATTCAGCATTCTTTATTCTGGACACCAACTCCCAACATGGACACCAAGGTTAGGCACCCTCGACCTTTTTTACTTACTTTGACATCTTTTCGATATTTTATAGCCATTTGTGCATCTTATCTTTTTGGTAGTCAAGAATTTTCATGGTTAATTACAAAATTCAATAAAGGGAATCATATAAATATAAAGTTATGTGATCATAATAAGGGACCAAGCACTAAGCATTAGCTATCACCACCTAAGGTTGCATCTAAAGGCATTATCAAGATAATTCAAGCATCCATCTAGCATCCACACAAGGGTAAGGTACTCCATTTTTATGCATAGACTTCAGAGGAGGGGTAGTTCTTCCTTTCATGTACACATCTATTTCAAACTTTTAGAGATAAGCTGTTTGTTTGCTATCAAGTGTTACATGCACAAGAGCCACCTAGGTCATGATTTCGACACACACACATAGAACTACATTGGGTTTGAGATTTAGTGTAGTGCTCGGTCGTAAGTTCACTTGTTTGATAGCCGAGGACAGACCAACCCCTCATTTTCATTATTTTCTTTTTAAGATTTGATGCATTTTGGGATTTTGTAGGTTGTTTCTTCATTAAGGTTATAGACAACATCTCCGCAAACTTGATGCGATATACTAGCGTCAAATAAGAAAGGAAAAATGAATACCTCGCGACCCTCTAAAGTTTGTTTTCTAAGGTTCTAAGAGTCACATGTGCCCAAAGTAGGAGTACAACCCCACAGAGCCCTTGACCCGGTCCAAGAAGACTTTGCAATCACACATATTTCTAAGGCTCGGTAAGACACTTCTCTCCTTCTATGTCTCAGTTCATCAGTTCATCACATCCTAGGATTATTTTTGAATCAGCTAAGTATTATATCCCTTCATTTGCAAACTAGGGTTTCACACCTTTTGGATTAAATTTCTTGGATCAATTTTTTTGGATCAATTTTTGTACTTCATTACATATATTTAGTGTTGTTACATAATTAGTATTAGGCATCTATTTATTTCAATATTTTCTTAATTACCCTTCAAATCCAATTGGTCAAATTTTATTGTTGCAATTCAATAACATAAGTGAGGGATTCCAAGATGGGTGTAAAGAAAGTATTTTTCAGAGGAAAAGGGAAAAATAAAGATGGTACTTAATTTAGTGTATGAAAATAAGAGTTTCACAATGGAAAACTCCATCTTTTGGATCTATATGCATTTAAAATAGTGGTATTCTAAAGGGGTTTCATAGTTTTGATTGATTACCTCCAACAACCAACTCTCTTAGGTGGTCTAAAAACCTTCTTTGCAAACATGTAAAAAAATTATGATTTTTCCGGATATATTGGAGATCATCATTTAATAGATAGTTCAAATACGGTGAAGAGGTTTGGAGACACTTTTATTTCTTCCTTTTTGTGAGGCATTTGACACATTTTGAGGGGTTGTTTAACATGAAACTTTGTGTTTTTATCACATTTCTTTTTTGGCTAAATACACACTACACAAAAATTTAGTGAACACATTTTTAGTTTATTTTAATAAATATCACACTCAAGTACTTTTTTGCAATGCCCATGATGTCTATTTTTCAACATTGGTTTATCTTAGTATAGAAACTAGTTTAATAATGAAACAAGGTTGACCATTTTTACACCTAGAATTTTAACATTTTCCATCTCTACTCAAATTAGAAAATAAATTAAATATGTAAAAAAGTTAGGGAAGGAAAAAAATTACATGTCTATGAAAATGAGGAGTGGCACATGAGGTTAATTATGGCACTTCCACTTACATTCCATGAGATCCTAACTCTTCAAATTGTTTTAACAAAAAGACCACATTCCTTTATTATTCTCCCACATTTTGCATAGTACCAAACAAGAAACTTGTGACTACTACATTTGAAGAAATCCTTATTGATTTTCTAAATGTCCATAACTCATTATGATTCTCTTATTTTTACACAAACTAAGAATTGCTTGAAAAGAGAATTAAATTATTGGGCACCATCTAGGAGATGGAAAAAACAACATTATTCTCATTCCCATGTTTTGTACATATCTTGTAGTGTTTTTATATATGTAACTACATCTCTATGAGCCATTTATCCCGAGAACATTCACACCTGAAGTTCAAAACAAAATTGAAGCTACAACACAAATAAAAAAACTTCCATTATGCATTGATGGATTTCAATGCCCTTTCACCAACACATAATTTTTTTCAATCTATTTTTTTATAGGTTGTGAATACATTGAAAAATACAAGTGAGTTGTCTCTACACCTATCAATGTGTCTCGAAGGAGGATTCAATGCCTTTACAATAACCCATTTTGTGGACAAATCATATCTACTATGAAACATTTTTTTCATTTACAAAATTCCTCCTTCCACTATTCTTTGTTAGTTGTCCACATACATCTATATTATAAATCCTTTCCATGCATAGCTTAAAACATTATAAACCTACATTTTGACACTTTTGACAACTAGAAATGGTGTACAAAGTTCATGGTAGGTTCATGTTTGATGTGATTTTCCACCTCCTATTTGTGATTAGAGAAAAGTATATGAGAAATAAAGAAGCCTCAAATTATGAGAGGGTTTAAGGATACCTCTTGATGTATATTGTCACATTGATGATGGTACGTGTGTAAAAGAGACACTCCATTGTGATCTTCATGAGCTGCACAACAAAGAAAGATGATAGAAAAATATTAGTAAACAAGATGGTGGGTTTCCGACAAAGTCAATCCTATGAAAGCAATGGATTCCTAGGATGGATGTCAACCCAAGTTTTGATAAAACAATGTGAAAAATGATGATAGATAAAATATGCAGATAATAATTTGAAATAAATACCTAGTATACTAATGATACTAAAAAGATGATGTGATAATAAAAGATGTTGAAAAACAAACCAAACTTGTGCAAGTCGCGTCAACCCGAGTTTGATTAGTACAGTCAAAGGTGACTGCACAGAGCTAAACAAATAGGATGTAAAAGTCAAACTTGGAATCTAATCGAGATTTTGGATCTAAAGAAAATATGGTGATGAATAGGAACAGTGTAGCTAGAATAAGATATTATATAGGAGTGGTAGGGTCGATGGCACCTGAGTCGGGTCGATGGTGATCGGGGAAGAGATGACTAGATTAAGGGTGATAGAAAAATAGATGAAATAAAACTAGTGTCTCGGATGGAAAAGAGGCTCAGAAAATGAAGCAGAAATTTGTACATATAAGGGAAAAGATC
Source organism: Taxus wallichiana var. yunnanensis (assembly GCA_018340775.1). Lineage (NCBI taxonomy): Eukaryota > Viridiplantae > Streptophyta > Pinopsida > Cupressales > Taxaceae > Taxus > Taxus wallichiana. The sequence continues at coordinate 358,638,037 of CM031243.1, read as the reverse complement.
AACACATGATTGGGTCGATGGTGACTGGATCGGGATTTAAGATTCATGAAGAGTGATGAGTTTGAAAGGAGTTACGAAAATGATCAAAGGTGGTTGAATGGATGAACAAAGCTCCAGAGGAACTTGTAAATAATGCAAAATAGAGAAAAAGAAATAAACATAAGATATCTAAACAAAGTTCAAGAACTAAATTCAAATGATAACATGCAAAAGAACACCCAAGATTGATTCGACTAATGATAGTAGCTCCACAAGCGATGATGAAGGCATCAATCACATAAGGATACCTAAGAATGGAATTTTTTCAGCCATTTGGGAGGATGGGTGGTGCTGAATTTATAGTGGTCGACGGAAACTAGATGATTCATCGGCAACTTGGATAGATTGCTAATTGAATTCCAAGATTGGGGTACCGTGGATAGCTAAATTAGAGGTGACATGCTAGTTTAGGGTTGTAGGAATGCATGGGGAGAAATCGGGGGAGGTAGGTGAGAAAATAATGGGTTTTAAATGGGGAAAATAAATAATAGTATGGTATGGGGTGATTAAAATAAATGGGAACTTAGGATGGATGTGAAGGCGGTTAAAAATTCTAGGTATAGAATGAGAAGTAAATAAGAGTTGGGAGTGATAATGGGGGATATAAGTTCTTAGGAATAAGATGGGATGGATGAGTGTAAGAGATGATTGTAAAAGAGAAGATAACATGGGATAAGGAGACAACGTGCTCAAAAATGGTGTCTACATTTTCCCCTTTTATCAAGTGGTTTGTGTTAAGCAAGCCGTGAGACAAAAACTAGAAGTGATGATGAGAAATGATGGTTGAGATGCTCCCCCTCAAAATATGTATCAATGATATTAAGGGATTCGATCATGAGTTTGAAATGGATAAAAATATAGGAGGAAGCCCCATGTGAAAGGGGATGATAGTGGAATGGAAAAAAACAAAAACAAATATATGGCAGTGACCTTAGAAACACATCATTAGTATCATAGCATGGCCTACGATGGAGGCGTTGTTAATGACCTACGGACCTTGTTCGTTGGTAAAAATTCACTACGAGATGGATGTATAAGCCATGGGACCAATGGGTCAAAGGAAAAAATTGATATATGCACAAAAAATGCAAGGGTCATTAAAACATTGGTTTGACAGATGGTTGGGTAATAAAGCGGAGTAAGAGATTATGCAATGTCCTGGAAACACAAGGAAGTGGAAAATATGATACCTAGGTAGGATGAGGATGAAAGATGTCTCGTGATAGTGGGATTTTAAGATGTAAGATGGTTCCCTAAGAAGGGCACCGCGATGGCCTCAAAGTGACCTAAAAATTGCAAGATAAAGAGGTTGGATAAGACAAAATGTGTTATGGGTGACACATAAGTTTGAGATGGAGGAAAGGATAACTAATGAGGAAATTGGTCTAGGAGATGGAAAATAAGATAAAAAGGGGTGGGTTGACATGACTCGGGAAAGTCTCCGGAGACTAGATGAGTCGACGGCGATCATACCATTATGCCTATATAAGCAACTTGAGTAGCCAAAGGGGCTCATTTTCACAATGTGATTTTATGATTTTGATCTCTAAGAGAGGAGGATTTGTGAAATTTAGAGAGAGATGGATGCCAATAGTGCAGGTAGGAAGCGCCAGAGGACCCAATGAGTACTAAGAATCAATATCTTAACCTTGTTTTAATTTTTTGTTGTTTTTTTGGTTTTTTTATTTTTCCGGAAACATTATGGGTGAGGTGGTCACCGGCAATGACTATGCTACATCGCCATCAACTATAGGTAAGCTATAATTTTCTCGTAGCATTTTGATTTCCGTAAAATTCCAAAAATAGTTTTCTTATGTCCTTTATAATAAAGCAAGCACTCTTTAAATTTCCAAGTATTTAGGGTGGATATCTTGGGAGATATTAAGTTTCTTTAGTTTATTTCCCTTATGTAAAAATCGCAAAAATCACTATTTTATTTAGCTGCAAATTTTTAGTATTTTGTGCATTTTTAAGTGGTATCCCACAAGGGATATTTCAGTGGTATTGGAGTTGTTGTTCCTCCAGCTTGTGTGGCTTAAATATGGTAGTTTTTAAACATCTCAATGTTGGTTTTATGAAGGAAATGTTCACCAATATGGTGAAACAATAGGAAGCCACTAACCTTTATTTGAGTCATCTCACTCAAAATTTGAATCAAATCAGATCTAGGGACAATAAGGAAAATGGTGAGAATACAGTGATAAAGGGAGGCCAATAGAGGTGATTGATGAGGATTCTTGTTGGAGGAATACCAATCTTTGAGTAGGGGTTTCAGAGATAATATTTCATTTCCATATTATTGCATGATGAAGATTGGTAGCAAGCCCAAGCGAGGTCATCATATGCCAGTACCTGAGTTACAAAAGAACTCATCTAAATAACCAATAACAACACCACATGAGGTAATTTTAGATGATGGAGATAATGCGGATCCAAAGATGATTGAAGACCAAGTGAAAGAAGAAGAAGCTTCTAGTGAAAAAGATATTTCAATCCAAAAGGTACCTATCAATCCTCTAAAGAATAAGTCATTATCATATGGGATGGATTTACCAAATAGTAATGAGCATAAATTTGTGAAAGGTGTTGATTCTTGTTCCACTTATTCTCCATCTAAAATCATGAATCACAATAGGGATGGTGTTTTGGAGGTTTCTAAATCAACAATAGAAGGTGAACCTTTTGATGATATTCTTTATAAGGAGGTTAGTAGTAGCATGGATTTATTTCATCATCTTCATCCTATATCATTACAAGTAGTTTTATCATGATGGTATTCAACCTATTGTCGATAAGAATGCTAAGAATTTGGTACATCAAAGTCAATTCATCATGAAGACAAAGAGTGATGATATTATTTATGAGGAGATACAAGAGAAGAAAAGATGGAAGACCTTACATGATACAAGGGTTCATGGGCATTATAAGGTATGGGATCCTGGTAATATGTGGCAATTATCCAAAATTATCAATTCTGACTTTAAAAACTTTATGATTGATTTCATAAGAAAAAGAAGGAATTCTAATGTGTCTTTTGGGATTACAAGTGTTGGTAAGCATGATTTCTTCATTGGAGACTCGGTGCAAGAAGGAGAGTACCTATCAAGGTACTAGCATTGGTTTTTTATTGTTAAAAGGGTAAGAGAATATTTTTAATCATCTTCAACCTACTAGACTATGTATAACAAAGAGTCATAATGAGAGGATAAAATAGCAATATCGACAACATGGTCAAACAGGTGAGAGTGGACATTCAGGGCAGCGGCCTCCCCATTCTTCTATTAGGCCTTTGGGGCTTCACGAACCTTATTTCTTGAAGAATCCAGAAGTTTCACTGAGTATAGCAGAATCAAGTGGATATTTTAGATGAGGAGTTTTGTTAGAGAGGTACTGACTTGAGTGAGGGCTTTCGTAACAACATGTCATTCAAGGAATATTACAAAATGAATATTTGTAGTAGACCCAAGAGATATCATCAGATACAGGTACTAGAGTTACAGAGGATATTGGGATAGATTTCCATTCCACACTTTGATGGTTCTAAGAAGTGTACTACAAAATCTTGGGTTCAGAAGTTGAAGACATACTCCGACTTGAATTGTAACTATGAGGAAGATGCAATTAAGTTTGCAATTTTAAATCTTGAGGAGACACTCATGATTGGTGGCATCATGGGTTGATTACACAGGGACACATACACATTACTACTTATGTAGAGTTTCGCAGAGGCTGGTGAGAAGATTTGATAGGAGGGACCCTGACAAGTATTTCAGGGAGTTGACTCATTTGAGACAAACTAGTCCCCTAGATCAGTACATCATAGATTTTTAGAGATTATCAGTCATGGTACCTGATGTCACGAGAGATGAGGTTGATTTCACTGTTCATAGCAGGTTTGATAGATGCTCTCACTGGGTTTGTGAAGGAATTTGAACCTTCTTCTTTGCATGAGGCTGTTAGGAGAGCTCGAGACTTGGATTTATCCACTCCAAAGTCAAGGGTTCCACCTCACATTCAACAAAGGGAACCTCCATCTGGATCAGATGAACTTCAGCAGAGGGAACCTCCACTAAGGTAGGAGGTGGCTAAGAAGACAATCATTTCCGAGAGGAAAAAGATGATTTGAGGTGAAAGAAACTATGTTTCGATTGCCACACACCTTGGGTTCCAGGACATGATTGCAAAGGTAGAGGGAAGGCCCAATTCATTGAGGTCTTCAAGGAGAGTGAGGGTGATAGAGGTGAGGAGTTAGAGACTCATGAGATGGATGATGGAGATGGGGTTGTATTGGATAGTGCTAATGTGGGGCAGGAGGAGGAGACTTTTCCTCGGGAGATTATAGCCACATTATCTAGTACTCTAATGTACAAGGCATTTAGGATTAGAGGAGTTATGCAGGGTCAACAAGTTGGGGTATTCATTGATAGTGGGGCAACCCACAACTGTATTGATGCCTCATTGGTTGAGAGGCGAGGATTACAGACAGAGGATTTTGAGGGCTTCAACGGGGTTAGTAGCCAATGGAGAGTCTATGAGGTGCACACGACGGGTTCCCAAGTGAGCATCACGATGGGTAACTATACAGTTATCGATGATTTCCACATTGTTGGTATGGGAGTGACCAACATAGTGCTGGGAGTGTAGTGGCTTCACTCTTGGTGAGTTTTGGACTAACTTTCAGACGATAGAGCTGAAGTTTAAGTCCGAGGCGGAATTTGATTTCGAGGGGCTTATCTACGAGAGCACCTAGGGTGGCTACAACCGAGGGGATGGAGAGTACATTTTAGTAGTGGGGAGTTTTATTATTGTGTATCGATGTGGAGTATGATGGATGTGGATCTAACTAGAAATGTTGCACATGAGACAGCTTCTGAGAGATTTGTGTTACATGTTCGGATCATCTGAGTTTATCATTATGTTGGTTATCTAAGGGGTCGGTAGATTGGAGATCTCATTCACTTGTTGAGTACTCCAAGAACTAACACACTTGTGAGATTTTTGATGGTCACATCTAGGATGAAACCTACATATTAGAGGATGAGATGATATTCTATCATGGCAGATTATACCTTGTGTCAAACTCTGTGGTTACAGATGGAGATATTATGGCATGTGCATTGTTCTTTCGTGACCAGACACCTGAGCTTTGATGAGACCTATAGGCTCATATCAGAGAGGTTCAGATGGCATGGGTTGAGGGAGGATATCCCTAACTTCATACAGGGATGTACGGTTTGTTGTTATAACAAATCGGAGCTTACAGGTTCATCATGTTCTGAGTCAACATGGGATAGCACTCCTATGTATTTTACTACTTCTAGGCATAGTGGGAATTTCACCCATGTGCTAGTCAGTGGAGGGATGGAGTTGACTCAGTTACTTGGTTATTCAGTAGGTTATCACTCATCACAGGAGGTGAACTATGTGGAGTTGACATTTTCGGTTGACCATGTACTGGAATCTTGGGATTTTTCCCCACAGGACACATTGAGATACATTATGAGGAGTTGTACTCTCACACCAATGTGGGTCATGTGGGAGAGTTGGCACACTTTGTGCGTATACAGGTTATTTCACAGGTTGATCTAGGGAATTCTATAGGATTCAGAGTGGACTTTCGTACCCAGGAGTTGATTAGAGAGATAGTGACGAGTCCCAGGATGATGGCATCAGAGTGGCAGGGATTGGACAGATTGGAAATCCCGATGTGGGTACCAGTGGAGAGTCGGTTTGGGTATCATTCTACTTCACATGGACAACATTGCTCTCGATACAATATGGAGGTCATGATGACTACATGGGGTTTCTTGGTTACTTCGAATTACACTAATCTTTGGCCGACGACGAGTGAGGTGGATAAACTTATGGCATGGTATCCATTTCTACAAAGCATGACATTATAATTCTTGGGATCAAGCATTTCTCAGGAAGGAAGGATTGCAATGTCCCCTTTTCCTATGACTAAGTCCTAAGGGCCAATTCGAGTCCAGGCCTTGGTCATACCCAAGGGGCTAGGGACACGGGAACTTTGGGTATGAATATCTAGTCCATTTTGCTATATTTCATCATTGCCATAAGCATAAGGTGTTTTGGAGGGACTAGATATTATGTTTTGTCCTTAGGAAGGGGCCACATGACACTTAATATTCTAATTTTGCATTGAGGGTCACTTTTGGACCATGGAAACTAAAAAGGGGAAAATTAACTTAAGTTACTTTTATTTTATCGACCCTTCCAAGGGAAAAATGTGACTAGGGTTTACTGGGGCTCTTTTTCCTTGGAGAAGTTATATAAGAGTTGGGGGAAAAGAAAAGGGGAACTTTTGCATACATTTTATTTTCCCTTCACGTGCAATCTGTTGTTGGTTACGAATCTACAGCTTATGGATTAAAATCCCACAGGGACCCTAGCTTCGGTTGTGAGATATCCATCCCTAGCTAGCAAAGCATTATTTGGTAGTGAGAGATCTACCATAGCTGTCATTTTGGAGCCATCTTCTAGGCTATGTTACAGAGATATTTTCAGAGGTTTCAAAGGAAGGATTTTGGGGTTTTGGGGAATTTGGGGAAGATAACTAGAGTGCTTTCAGATCAGATTTATGATAGCCTTTTGGGTAGGGCTTAGCATCACTTTGAAGGCATCTTCATCAATTTCCAACCCTTTTCCAAGCTAGGTGACTTATAGCCTTTATTTGTAGGGTTTCCAAGTAGCCATTTTTAGATATGAAGGTTGAAATATCATTGCCTATATTTTTTAATGTTATTTCCAAAGTCTCATAATTTTTCTCTTATATTTGGAGAGTTACGAATTTTAGAAGAGTTCCATCTGTTTAGGGAATGCTCTAATTTTTCGGCAGCATTTTAATTTCGTAAAATTCAAAAATAGTTTTCTTACATCCTTTATAATAGTAGCAAGCTCTCTTTAAATTTCCAAGTATTTGGGGTGGATATCCTGGGAGATATTAATTTTCTTTAGTTCGCTGCCCTAACTATAAAAATTGGCAAAAATTAGTATTTTATTTGGCTGCAAATTTTCATTATTTTGTGCATTTTTAAGTGGTATCCCACAAGGGATATTTCAGCATCAACTCAAGGGGATTCGTTGTTGACCAAGTACTGATGATTAGATTATTTTTATAAAAATAGTGGTTTTTGAATAGGAGATGCTCATGGGTGATTGTTTGAATAATTTTTGATGGCAGGACACTTTATACCTTAGATACTAGATCCCAACATTGTATAATCAAATGAGGGGGATGTAAATGACGTAAATTTGGATCACCTAGAGCTAGTTAGATTGGGAGGATTCCACCACTATCAAAGGGTATTGAGGGATACAGGTTTGATGATAGCATTTATTGATAAGTGGGATCTAAGGACAAGCACATTCTAATTCCGGACATGAGAGATGATGGTCACATTGGAGGATGTATTCCAATTCTAATATTACCGATCCAGGGGGCACTGTTGTAGAATATAACAAGAGAGGAGAGGATGGGGACATTGACGCAGCTTATTTGGAGTAGATGTTTATCATATTGACTTTTTAGGATATTCCACATAGATGCTTAATACTAGTCGGGACACCTAGGAGCAAAGAATATATCTCGATGATGATGGTAATATCCATCTATGCTTTTCCGACTCAAGTAGCACCCATTTCGTGGACATTGGCAAGGGCACTAGCAGATATGGTCGAGCATCAGACATTGTTTGCATTTGGTATGACACTTCTTACACATGTTTACTAAGAGTTATGGGCATACACATCAAGTCACGGGACAAACATGGATGTGGTATTCTTATTAAATTGTTGGTCATATGAGCATATAGATGTATTGAGGCCATCGTGGCTTCCATGGGTGATCGGGGACCATATATAGCTAGTAGTAGGTTTTCTCGATATGGAGAGTTGATCATGCTTATGGAGATAAAGGGGAGTGGGGGAGTAGTATGAGGAAATACTATGAGGTTAGATGTAGATGATGTGAGATGGAGGTTATACAAACACTTCCCGCATAATCGGGGACACATGTGTAACTTGTGGTTCCGAGGTGGGTGCAAGGGAATGAGGCTCGAAATGATTATTTCCATGCAGTTCACTAGAGTGATGTGGTATTTTGGGGTTATAAAGGAGTAGTTAGGGTTCCTATTTGATATAAGAGAGATGAGACATAGAAGCACCTTCTTATTCCTCCGATAGAATATCCATTAGCAGAGGAGGGGGTCCCTGGGATGATGATGATGATATCGGTGTGGGTGTGGGAGAGGGATATTTCAATTGGTGGACTCAGTAGTGGGAAACTAAGTATGTGCATGAGATAGGGAAAGTTGGAGAGGAGGCATAGGTTTCTAGGGGTGAGGAGGAGGCAATTCCTAGAGGAGAGTCTAGATATGGGGGATCAGCAACTAAGATATCCCGTCTACAGTGTGTAGTTATATGTTACACTACAAGATAGGGATTTCGCATGACAAGAGGCCACATGATTACAACTAGAGATATACCTAGTTACGCAACAATGGGACTGATATTCTAGACAAATGGTGGCCTATAGGGCCATATTTAAAGATATTGGATCCATTATTGTAGCATCAAGGAGTGAGACCTTAGAGGTGTCACATGAATCCAGCCATATGACTTTACTTAGTAATGTCACACTAGAGAAATATAAGGCATTAGGTGTGGAGGATCACTACTATGAGCGCATCATCACATCTAGATTATCAAATGTGTTGTGTTATGTGACCTATTTAGTAGAGGGAGTAGGACATAGAGGGCAACACATCCAATGACATTAGGTAGGATGGTAATTATAGAAAATATGAGGCATGATCTAGGCCTGACAAGGGATCTCGCTAGTAGATTGGAAAATGGATAGGGTCCCGCACTATAGGAGTAAGTTTCGGGACTTAGAGAGTCCAATATTCAATTCATTGATTAGAGGGTGAACATTGTATATATATTTTGAAGATGGATTTCAATGTATATATTTTGAGATAGAGCTTGCAAGGCCTATCACAGATGTATGGGCACATTTTGATGATATATATGATGAGGATTATATGATTTTTTCATGGCTTATATGTGATGATTTATGTGATGGATTTGATATTCGATATAGTTATGGATGTTGATTATTTGTTAGATGCATATTGATGATGTGATGTTTTGATTTATATATATATAATGAGTAGACATTGACATGGATATGGATGTATGGACAAAATGATCTTATATAATGATAGGTGTTGATTAAGAAATCATGTGATAGATGGTAGATATAAGATGACTTAGATTAGAATAAATGTGATAGATTTATATGTGTGTTAGATTAAATGTAAACACATTATGTGATGGATGTATATTTGTCTAGATGTAGGGGATGATAATGTTTTAATTTTATATATAGGGATTTTATTAGATGTTAGTGATATACATTGGATTTAGATTACATGATGTAATATGTTGGTAACCAAATTTGTTCTCCTTTTCAGTCTGAGAAGCATCAAAGATATGGCATGAAGCTTGAAGATAGATGGATCATGGTGTGTGTTGTTTTGTAGTGGGGATATGATCTAATTGGCACTCAAATTTGTGGAGAGATGGATAGCACTCAAATAGGACTTGATCTTGTCCTAACTATTTTAGGTTGTTCCTTTCAACCAAGGTAAGAGGACCTATTTTGTAACCCTCAAATGGTGAAGGAGATGAAGATATCCCTCAATTTGTGCAAATAATATAAAAAGGGCCTTAGGAAAATATGATCAACACTCCAAATCTGACTTTCACAAGTTGTCACTTCTAGATTATGGAGATACTTTCAAGGCAAGGGTTATCAAGACATTTTGAAATCCCGATCTATTCTACATACTTTATAAAATGGATTTTGATCTTCTGTGGGTATACAGGTCAAAACATGGGTAAAACAGGGTAGGATTAGTTGTTTTAAATGATTTTTTTGGTGAGAATTCAACAAGATAGATTGGACTTTGCTATATCCTTGAGGAGCTTCACAACAATGGAGAACTTCAATAATGAAAGCTTTAAAATAGTTAAAACATTCCTTCAACTGAAGGTGTGCATCAATGGAGGCCCAGATTTGTACCTTTTCACACAATCTTTGAGATTCTAGCACAAAGGCTCGAGTTAGAAAACCCAATAAAACATCAAAATCTAAGATAAATCACGCCTAAGGTACACCCAAAAGATTACAAACAATCTCTATCAATAGATGAAAGAAAAGTGATTTTAAATCGTTTATTTCATTCCCAGATGAAATATCTTCTGGAAAATGAAATTGTAGATGCCACTAAACTATCACAAGGATTGAGACTTGTGTGATTTAGATAGATTTTGATACAAGATTGCAATAGGAACTAGAACAACTACTTGCAGACATTCTAAAATGAAATAAACACAAAATTTCCAAAGATTTAACACAAATTAACTCAAAGTTTATCAGATTCATCAGCAGGGGAGAGTTATTTAAACAATCTCAGAGCTTTTTGATGGCTATACACTTGTAACCAACTCAACATGAATGAAAATATGACACAGAGGAAGTTAACCTAGTTTCTCTGAAAGTTTTCTCAGAAGATGAGATTTTCTCAAAATTTTCTCATGAAAATGAACTCCCGACCTTTTGCATGTCTCAAAAAATGTATTATATATCTCTCTATTACATTCAAGCCTTCTCTCCCAAGAAAATAATATGCCAAGCATCAAGTTTGTTACAAAAATTCCTCATGATTCGTAAATAGGGACGTTTAACAAAACACATCCAAAAAGTTGTCAGTTGTCTCAAAAAGAGATGAATCATTGCAAAACTCACATCATTATCCATTTTGGAGGCATGTTTTTCATCTTCAAAGCATGCAGACCCCCTTCCTTTCATTATTTCATCCCTATCCCTCTAAAATTTGACTATGCAACTTTTGGATCGATATTTCACATTTTGGATGGGTTAGGAAAAATTCATTTCAAAAACATCTCTCATCCTCAAATTGATCCCGAAAACCAATTGCATTGGTCCTTGTAGGCACAAATGACACGAATTTGTCAAAAAATTGATGAAAATTGAATCAAAAATTACATCTCCAAGCTTCTTGGAGCTCAATTGGCTGCCAAACTAAAAAAATGCATAGTTACCATTGATCTTCCTTTATCCTTTTAATTTGAGCCCTCCATGTGTCATAATGTGATTGGAAATGGGCTTAGTATCACTTTTTCGACATTTTAACACTTTTGGAAAAATTTAAAAATTTGACATTTTTCTCTGCCCCTCCGCCCTATGAAAATGGGCCTGACACATGTCCTAAAGTGGGCCCCATTGGAATCGCAAACTGATTCTACACATTTCCACCTTTTTTGGAAAAAGGAAATTTTTCCAAATTATCCCCGTGGACCCGCATCTCGATTCTGTCCTTGACATGTGGCGCAATATGACTGGATACGGAGTCACGGCTCAATTTTAAACATTTTGCCTCTTTTTGGAAAAAGGAAAATTTTCCATTTTTCCTCCACGGCTCCACCCTCCCGCAGGACACGTGTCCTCACCGATTGGTTGTGGGGTCGCACTCTTATTTCATACTTTAACTCCTTTTCACCAAAGGAAATTTTCACCATTTCCTTCGCACTCCCACACCTCCACCTTTCCCTGCCACATGTCACCTTCGATTGGTCTAGTGGACCCGTGGCCCTTTTCACAACTTTTGTTCCCTTTCACCAAAAAGCAAAAAAATTCTAAGTCTTCAACCACCTCCATTCTCGCCTCCGATGAAAACATGACACGTGTCCGCCTAATTGGTCAGCAGGCCTCAAGGTATTTTCTTCGTTTCCACACATTTTCCGAAGTTCCCTAAGGCACAAAACAACCCACCCATTTGCCTTCACTCTACCTACAACACATGTACCTCCTCTAGGGCCTACGGAGCTGCAGGGGGCAACTTGCACATTTTTCCAAAAACACAAAAATGTTAAGTTTTTAGAAATGACCCACCGATCCTTGTCCAATTACAAACGGCCACGTAGGAGAAGATTTTGAGCTAAAATTTGACGGGAAAAGGATGCCTGTATGACCGTCAAAAATGTAAATATTGCCAATGCACCCAAAATCGATTTTTCCTTCGTGGGTGAAGAAATTTTTGATCAAAGGACAAATGGAAAGTGATTCAAAGCAATTTACGACCATGGTAAGGTATTTTTGAAGGAAAATAAGTATAAATCGAACAATTTCAAGCTCCAAAGGCTGGGAAAACATAGGAAAAATGGCAGAGGTGTTTGAACGGGCAAAATTAGGGAAAACTTAGAGATTCCTTCAAAATGGTGCAAAAATGGAGAAAAAACGAACAACTCAAAGCATTCAAATGTAGATACAAGTTGTTTTTTCACCAAATGCGAAGGATGGGAGAATCCAAAGCCATTTTTTCTCAGAAACAAGGAAAAAATGCACTTCTCCTTAGCAAATTAGGGCAAGGTAATGAGTTTTCAAACAATCCAATGCACAAGAATGGAGCTACAACTTCACATCATTGATTTCATGAGGAAAAAATGTTTCAGAGCACAAAGAGCAAAGGGGAAACATGGCAAAATGGCAGAGGATCAAAATGGGCACCAACATAATAGATGGAGTGAGTGTGGATGTAAAATTTAGGATAGTGTGGTGGGAAAGGGCGTGACCTTGATAAGGTGACCCAAACATATAAAAGTATACTTCCTCATAGAAAGGAGCGTATGTAAAAATATGCTTTTGAACCTGGATTGATAGAAATGTTTGAGAGGGGACAACATAGAGCAAATGCATTTTGCAACCAAAGACATGTGTTAACACACAACTAACAATAGTTAGTAAATTTTTAAGATCATGAGGGAAATATGTAAAGTGTGCTTATAGACCCACTGTAGGCATGACAAAGTGGTTAAGATGGAGCTTTTATGGTAAAATAGGTTCCCTTAGGTTGTAACCTAGGTCTATACCCCATCTCTAGGCAATATGGTGCTAATTGATCGATGCAGAAGTTTGCAAATTATGGGAAAGATGATTGATGTGGGAAGATTTTGAGGATGCTTACTTTCTGAAATTTTAATTTTCCTTCTAAGACTTTTTAAGAAGGTATATCAATTCGGGAAGCCTTCACCGCCATGATATAAGATAGTAAATATCCTTTGAGGGAGTGGTCTATGAATTTTCTTTTGATTTTCAACTTTGACATTTTACTTTAGATGACAGGTGGAATGGAATTCATGATAGTTGTCCTTCGAGGGATCAATCTATTCTTTTGAAAAAAATTGAGCAATTGTCCTTCGAGCGAGTAGTCTTTTTAATAGCTTTTGATATGGTCATGCAAGATTTTTGACTTTGGGTAGAGCTAGGTATAGTCACGTAGACCACTTAGGAGGGATAGTAAGATATACTGATTGACACCTATGGACCCTTATCCCGGTTCTCGTAGGTAGATAAAAAGGTGATGAGTGTAACGATTATTAGGTTTCGACCTAGAACAAGGAACTTTTCCATGAGGAATATGCTATGAGAAGAGTTGTGGTTCTCATATTTATGTTCATAGACAAGTAGTGATGGTAGACCACATAATTTCAAATCATTGCGATGAGAGATGGAAATGCTAATGATGGAAAGGATCACTAAATGTATCTAGGGTCATGTTGGTAGATATGTTAATAGTAGAAGGGTTGTAAGTGCAAGGTGTTGAGAGGTTTTTTTTTGGTTTACCATCAAGGGAGGATAAATTATAGGCACCAGATCCATACTTATGCGGGACAATATATGGTCCAATATAGTTGGGAGAAAAATTTGCACGTTAACTCCTTTCTAGAGTAGTGGCATTCTGATTTTATTTTAAGATGAGATCATTGATGTTAAAGTCATGTTATTTGAGATATTTTTTTAAGCACATTTAATACACTCTTGATAGACATGGTGGTGTTGAAGGGTGATAAATCGACACTCATCTAGAAATTCAAGTTGGGCTAGATGTTCCTAACAATATTCCTTATCAAATATAAAGTTGCAGAGAGAGATATGTAAGGATGGGATTTGGATTTCGAGAGGAAGGATAGATTCATAGACGTAGATGAGAGAGAAAATACTAGTACCCATAGAGGTGTGTATGTTAGTCTAGTAAGCCCAAAGGGTGAAGGGGTGTGAAGATGCTAATTACATCTTGATTTATCAATGGTTTTAGCAAGAATGTTGTAAACATTTTTATTATCGGCTTTGTATTTGTTCTTAGCTTGAGGATAATAAGGAGAAGAGAAGCTAAGATTAATGTTGAAAGAGTCACAAATCTTCTTAAGATCTTTATTTTTGAAGGACTTTCCATTATCCATGATGATTTTATGGGAATGCCAAAAACATATGATGGTTTTATAGACGAAGTAAACGATTTTTTATTTGTGGCGGATGTGAGTGGAATGGAATCCACCCATTTGGTGAGGTATTCAAGAGCAGTTGATTATGGAATGATGAAGTTTAGAAGAGCTTGGATTTATGAGGTCGATGAGGTCTAGGTCCCATTGTAAAAATTTCAAAGGTCTTGAGCCGAATGAAAGGCCTAGCTAGGGATGTAGATAATATTGGAATGTTGCTGGAATTTGATGTAATTTTTAACATATTCATAGTAGTGTTTATTAAGAGTGGTCCAAAAATAGTCTAGGAAAGGAACACGTTTGGTGATAGCCAAACCGCTGAAGTTTCCACCATAGATACCATCATAGACTTCTTGGATGGCATAGGTATATTCATGTGATTTAAGGAAACGTAGAGAAATGTCATTGAAGCCACATTTATAGAGGACTCCGCTAAGGATAACATAGTAGTTAGCGCATTGAAGACATCATATCCTACCATACTTGGATAGGTCGAGTGAATTTTTGATACGAGATAGAAAATCAAAAATGTGGGTTAACCAGATATCGATTGATTGGTGTCAATGTGATTGATATGAAGGAGCTCATGGGTATGGAATGATTGATCAAGGAAATGGACAACAAAGGAGATTTTAGATTCTTGAGTTACCCACTAGATGAGGGATAAGAGGGAAGCCATGGTGTATACAAAAATTAGATGAGTGAGGAACATATTAGATGGTGTCGATCAAAGGCTTCAGGAAAAAAGTCAATGAAGTCCTTGTATTTTTGAAATACTTCATTTTTACATTAATAGGTTAATTTTACTTTATTAATGATGAGCTAAATGTCACCGTAGATGTCAATAATTTGAACATCAATCATGATAATGATTTGGAGACCCGGATGAGGGATTCATACTCAACCATGTTGTTAGTACATTCAAAGTAAATTTTATAAGTGATGGGGATCGGAGTATCCCAGGGAGGAGTGATGATAAAAATAGCACCTCCCTCTTGATAACACTTATACCCATCAAAGAAGAGTTTCATTTTGATGGGAGAGAAATCGTGATCGAGAGTGTGGATGGATTCATATGGAAATTGTTCATGAGGAAGATGACTATCGAGAATAGGGGATTTAGTGATTTGATCAAGTATGGCCTGGCCCTTGATATATTTCTTAGAAATGAACTCTAGGTCAAACTTCATCATGATAATGAGCTATCGAGTGATGTGATCATTATGGTAAGGCTTGGAATGCATGGTTTTGAGAAGATTGAAGCTAGTGACAATGAAGGTTTTATGATTGAGGAGGTAATGATAAAGTTTGGAAGTCCTAAACAAGAGAGTGCAACACATATTTTTAGCCTTAGTGTAGTAGCTTTCATAATAAATAAGATTTCATCTAATGTAATAGATAGCTTGAACCCTTCCTTGTTCATTGTGTTGTGCCAACATGGAACCTAGAGCATGATCGAGGAAGATATGTAGAGGTAGAAAGGATACCCCTCATGTGGAGGTGTGAGCACATGTGGTAATAAAAGGTATTTCTTGAGATCATCAAAGGCCTTCGATAATCAACATCCCAATTGAATTGGGTATCTTTGTAAAGAAGATGATGAAAGGGTTGGTAACAATCAAAAAGATGCAAGACAAAATGGCTAACCGATTGAAGTCCGCTTCGAAGACTATGAATTTTCTTTACATTAGAAAGAGTATGCATCTCAATGATGTATTTGATTTTGGAGGGTCAACTTTAATTCCCCTTATATAAATTATGAAGCCAAGTATTTTTCCAATTAGCACTCTAAACACACACTTCACGGGATTGAGAAAATGAAGAATTGAATAAGATGTGTGAAAAGTATTTCAAGGATGGAAAGATGGTCATATCGACATTTGGATTTACCAAATATTTCATCAATATAATCCTCCATGGTTTCATGGATAAGATCATGGAAGATGTAGCTCATAGCTTGATTATAGGTAGCCCTCATATTTTTAGACCAAAGGGCATGACACGATTGTGAAAGTTTCCCTAAGGGGTGATGAAAGAAGTCCTATGTTGGTATTTTGGTGCGATGAGAATCTAATTATAACTAGAAAAATCATCCATAAGAGATATCATCTCATGGTCAGTCGTTAAGTCAACTATCTTATCATTTTTGGGAAGGGGAAAGTCATACTTATGGCAAGCGAGATTTAAATCTTGAAAATTAGTATAGATGTTGAGCTTTCCGAAGCTTTGGAAATGGGAATGATGTTTGAAACCCATTAATGATAGTTGATAGATTGGATGAAGTTAGAGTAAATAAGGTGTTACTGCTCCTCTTTGAAAAGGAGGGAAATGCAAAGATGCATAAAGTAAAACTTTTGCTTAACCTAGTTTAGCGTCAGGAATGGTGATGATATTATGGAAAACAATGAATGGATTAAGGCCTAGTATATCGAGTATGACCATGTGAAGGCATGGATGTGTTTGGACGGGGAAGGAGGTAAAGCATTCTATCTCTCTTGTGGGTCTAGATATTGTCCAACTTTAAGGATGTGAGGCTCATGTGGAGTCCAGACGTTGATGTTCATAGTGGATTCATTGAGGAGGGTGGGTGTGTCAGGAGGTAATACCTTATGAAGATGATAATATTCTACCCCCATGTATGATAGGATGGAGTCATTATCGGTGCATTAGATAATATCGATAGCAAGGAAATTATCCTCTACCATTTCAAGGAAAAGGAGAGGAAGAGACCTAGTTTCATCCCCATTATGGTAAGTGATTGGTCTCAAGGTGATGGTGGAGACTAAAAATAGTTAGGAGAAAGGGACACATTGTCATCCATGTCTATCGCATCGTTGGATGGAGAAGGAGTGGATGATGAATCAATGTGCATGGGAGATGTAGAAGAAGGTTGTGTGAGGGAGTCATTGGGTTGTTCCTTGAAACCCAAGCCAAATTTATCATGAGGTTCACAAGATTAGTTACTGAAAAGATCATGCATAACCTATTCGTAACATCCTAAAATGAATCCCTTCCACACGTAGTAGTCAAGGTATGTATAGGCGAAGGATTTTTAGAGAGAAAATCAAAGTCGTTGGTCTAAGGTTTAGTATGAGGTTGATTATTGATATGAGAGGAAGGGAAATCAATGTCCTCATAAATGAGGATGGTTTTGAGATGAGGCAGTCCACAAGAAATTATATCCCGAAATTTTATTAATACATGGGTATTTTATAAGGTCTACCAATTTTATTGAGGGAGGGAAGATAATTGAGAGCGAGGAGTCGATACTCCCCTAGAGATACATATTGCATCACATTGTCAAGGGATTCGTCATTAGGTAGCTTAGATGCAATCACGAGAGGACCGGTGGATGCTTCAGAGGAAAATATTGTTTTGGTATGAATACATCATTAGGTCGATAAGTCATATGACATGATTTGAAGGGAGGAAGGTCGACGGGAAGGGTATGGATCTTTCCCTCATGTTCATATTTGATGCAATGGTGGAGGGTGGAGGGGACACAATGCATAACATGAATCTATGGGAACCCAATAAATACATTGTATTATAACTCCCCTTCAATTATATAGAAGAATTCGAGAGAAATTTGTTTCCAACGTAGATAAGAAGGATGATTGTACCCAAAGAAAAGGTGACATCGTCATCAATAATGTGTGTAGAACCGCAGGTGATTGGGTGATGATAGATTTGGCAAGTTTAAGTTAATTAAAGGTGTAGATGAGATGATTTTAATGTTGTCACCATTGTCTATCATAGATAAGTGAGTGTATGTGTCGTTGAGACCGACATGTGATGAAGAGGGGAAGGTCATGGTCTTCGATAAGATGTGCAAAATTTCGAATCATTAAAGGAAATAGAAAGCGAAAGAGGCGAGATCACCAAAAAGGGTTGTAAAGGTATGAGACCATTCAAATGAGATAGGGATGCATTCCGAGGCCTCAATGAGTAATTTTTAGAGATTTGGTGAACTTTGAATAAGCTCGTAAAGATACATCTTAGCGTGATATTGGTATAGATTGCTTATGATGCTATTCTCGATGGTGGCTGGTCTTTAGGTTAGTGGCACATGCTAAGATGGAAACCTTAGCCTCAAAATAATAAGGGGATGGAGTAGGATCATCAGAGGGATTAGTGATAACGACCTTAAATTTGTACTTGTGTAGATGGTTTTGACTCAAGTATGACAAGAACAGTAGTGCAATACGGATAACGTCAATGTAGAGGGAAGGACCATCCTTAGAAGAGGTAAATGTAGGAGGGGAATGATGATGATGGTGGTTAATGATGAAGAGGCCTTGGGTTTTTAGACTTGGTAGGAATATGGATTGTGGATTTGGATTAAGTGATAAATAGGAGAGGGTGATATTCTTCATTGAGAAGATCATATGATTTGATAAAGTTTTCGATGAGGGTGTGAAGGGCCTTATAGTGTTTGGTTTCATTTCGGGGGCACGATGGTAGGCACACACAGTGTTGGACTCAAACCATGTGGGATTTGGCCTATGTGGATTGAAGGGATTGATGGGGGAAGGATGATTGAGGATGCATGGAGAAGACATTGAAATATTTCCATATAAGATCCGATGATGGATTGTTAAGATGAAATGATATGGTCGTTAGGAGGATTTGGTTTAGATGAGGTGAGAGAGGAGAATTTCTCTTTTGAGGAATTATAGGAGCCTTAGGTTTGGATTTTTATTTTTGTGATCTATGTTGAGTAGAATGGATGGTTGGTTTAAGTGTAGATTTGGGAGGGGAAATAGATTATTTAGATGTAGATTTGGAAGAGGATGTAGATGTGTATTTGGGGGAGGAACAAATATTTTAGGTAAAGATCAAGTAGTCCTATATTTCATGGATGAAGGTGCAATCCCAAAATAGAAGGATAAGACCCTAAGACATATGATTAGATGGTGGGAGATTTGGATTGTTGAATTTTTAGGGATAAAGTTCTACCTTTTTTATTTGGATGGGTGAGTGAATTCTGAGTGGGAATGCCAAGGTTATTATATTTCTTATGTGAGGTTTTACCCTTGGTGGGGATGACAATAATATCAACATGGGGATATATAAAGACAGATTAGATGATGCATGTGCATGTTTTATTAAAGGTGAGGAGATAGAAGATGGGAGTGGTTTTTGGATAATGCGTTTGATGATATCATAAGGATTCATAGATGGTCTTGAAGATATTGGTAAAGAAGTGGTGATAGTCATGGAAGATGAGGATGAGAGTTAGAGATCCTTTATGGCTATATCGAGTGATGTTCGAAGGGGTGTTATACACATGGGAGTAGATGTAGGTGTGGACGTGACCGAAGGTATGGGTGTAAAAGGGATTTTAGGGGTGGATATAGAGATGGGTTTTTATTTAGGGGTAGGTATGAATGTGACAAATATGGGTGTATGTAGATGTGGCGCATCCGAATGTAGATTCAAGGGATATGGGTGTATTAGGTGTGGATAGGGTGGATTAAGATTCAATAGATTTGGGTATGGGCACAAGGGTGCGTAGTCATAGATTTTTAAAGAATAGAAATGGGAAAAGTATCTAGGGATAATGGGAATGGATGACGATGTTGATCTTTGATTCAAGGTGTTGATTATATGAGTGTTGGGTTCTTGGGATGTGGAGGAATCTGTTTGTTTATTCTATGAGTGGTTAGGGAATGTTTGTTTCAATACTTCCAAAGGTTGATTGGGAGGGGCGTTAGGATTATCCAAGTGGAGATCCCCTTGGTTGATGAGGCATTAGGACGAGGTCCTTGATTATAAGACACCTTTCAATGTCATGGACATGGATCAGATGGTGTTTACAATAGTGGTCCTCATAGTACCACATGGTTTTAGGTCATGTAAAGTTGAAAGGGTGGATAGGAGGAAGCTGGATGAGATAGGTAGCCTTGAGCTTGTCGAATATTAAACTATATGACTCTCTAAGGGGGAATAGTTAGGGTAGTTTGAGGATTCCTTTGTGGGGGCTCGGTATGGGAGGTAGATGCGAGTAGAAGATTTAACAACGATGGCATTGGAAACATTTTTGGATTTTTCATTGTGATTGGATGTCTTGGTGAATTTGGGTTTCGGTTTATTGGATCTATGTTTGATGTAGCCTTTCTCATGGGTGCAGATTTCTAAATTACGATCCATGGTGAAGGCCTCCTCAAATGTTTGAAAGGATTGGATCTCGAGGGTTGATGAGATGTTCTTTGAACAAGATCAAGAGAAAATATTGATGAGCTCATCTGTGGAAAGTAAAAATATAGTTGATTGATGATAACATGCCACCTAGTAACAAAATCTACTATGGATTTTTCATCATATTGTTTAATGGTATATAGTTTTGTGATGGTGATCTTACGAACAATATTAATGGATAAATTTTATAAGAACAATCGATTGCGACTTGGGTGGATGAAAAAAGGGAATGTTTTAGAATGCCATTATACTAGTCTAGGGCAAAGATGGCCAATGACATAGGGAAGGTATTGATCATGAGATCCTAGTCATGTGCGATGAGGTAGCAGATGTGCATAAAGGCATGAATATGTTGTTGAGGATCCTCCTTACTATTTAAATTTGAGAATTTGGGGAGTTCCCATTCTAGAAGATATAGATAGAAAAGTACTAAAGGGTGGATGGGTTCATCAAAAAATTTTGCATAGGTAAATGAGCTCCGGGTCCTAGAGTGTCGGCTTCAAGGTCTATTAACCTATTCAAAAAATCCAACATGGGCCATGGGATGGATGGGAGATAGATTTATGAGATTTTGAATCATAGGATGTGGAAGGTTTTTGTTGAAGATGAGATTGGTAGCACCTGGGATAGGTACGCTTTTTTTGGAGGTTGTTGATAAGGGGAGATAGTTAAACGATTGTGATTGGATAGGTTGGGAAATAGGGTTTGCTTTAAGAGATGGTAATATAATGAGATGGATGTCTAAATAATGTCTAAAGTACATATTTTTGTGTCTACAACAAGCTCATTCATGGCTCAAGTAGAAGAAGACAACGACTTGGGAGGTGAGGACCTAAGAGGTCTCAAGGTGAGAGTGATATGCATAGATTTGTTGAAGTGGGAATCCATCAACGGGAAGGTTGGTATATTTGCGGAGAAATTAATCGTAAAGGGAAAAATTATTAGTGTCTCAGGAGCTCCTGGAACTTCGAGCATCCATGGTGGATGACGGAAGGCCCGAATATCTCTAGGAAATAGCAGATAGAGGTGTAGTTGGTCTGGAAAGGACTAAATGGTGGTATAGGAAAGGATTTATTTCAACATGTGATTGAGTCTAGATGAAAAGGGGCTCACTAGAAGGAGCCACAACATCGATGGGGAAATTGAAGAATATATGATCATAGGAATGAAAGAACTAGTAGTAAGGGAAAATGTTTGTTAGATGATGCTTATGGTGGTGGGGATGTTAGCGAGGTGGTTTGTTCCATTTTTCTAAGTTGATATATGGGTAAAATGGACATGAAACAAAAAAGAAACTATGCAAATGTTTCTTAGACAAACAAGACAAGTAATGTGATGTTTTAATTATCTTTTTATTAGAAGATGTGAAAAGAAAAAGAAGAAAAAGGATGAGAGGGAACCTAGGAGATGGTCGATCGAAGGTTGGTTTCAGGATATTTTAGATGGATTCCTTGATATACCCGAAGGTACATGAGGCACAAATATGTGATGAATACCGATATAGATCTTGATATAAGGTCCTACCCCCACACGTCATGCACGCAACGATAAGGGTGTCGGGATCTTAACCAATATAACAATAACCAAAGGCTAGAACTCCATAGAGGCTTTCTTATTGGCTGATGAAATCCTAATAGCTCCACCTAGTTAATGATGTTTCAGATGTGTAAGTTGATGCATGATTTTGGATGTATGTGGAGAAAAGTAAATGCAACAAATTAACCTCGCACTTAATCTAGATGATCAAGCAATAATGAAAGTGAATATTTTAGACCGAAAAATGAAACATGGAGATTCGATGAAAGCACACATTAGAAGATGCATAAAGGAAAAAAACAGGAACAAAAATAAGAATACTGGATATGATATTTCCTTTTTATTTTATTTTTATTCATTTTTTTAAGCAAGCGCGTTCTCAATCCAGAAAGAAAACCACCATGAATGCGAGAAAGTGAATCTCACACTGCGAGTTAGTATAAAGAAATAAATGGAATACAAAGGGAATAGAAATGAAATGAAATAACTTGACAAGAAAGAAGGGTGGGGTCCCACCAGGTGTGCCAGAATGTTTGATGAGATTTCTCGCCTCTTGTTTGAGTTATTTAAAAGTATACAATAAATCAAGAAACCTAAAAGTATGGGAGGGTTTAAGGCTACCTCGTGATGTATATGGTGATAGTGATGATGGTACAAGTGCAAAAGAGACTCTTCAATGTGAGCTTAGTGACCTACACAACAAAGAGAAGATGATAGAAAAATATTAGCAAAATAGGATTGTGGGTTTCTAAAAATTTAGTCCCAAGAAAGTGATGGCTTCCTAAGATCGATGTCAACCCACATTTTGATAAACGATGTAAAAATCTATAATAGATAAAATATATAGATAATAGTCTAAAATAAATACCGATATACTAAAGATACTAAAAATATGATCGATAATGAAATATGTTGAAAAACAAACCAAGCCTATGTGGGTCGATTTGAAACCCTTATCCGACTAGTACAGTCAATGAAGACCAATGCATAACTGAATAAACATGATACAAAAGACATAAGCGGAATCCAATCGGGATTTCGGATCGATGCGAGAGATGATGATGAATACGAGTGGTGCGGTTGGAAGTAGATCTAATATAGGAGTTAATAGGTTCAATGGTGACTCAATCGGGTCAACGGCGATTAGGAAGAGTTGACTAGATTAGGTATGATAGACAAGTGAATGAATAAAAACAAGTGACCTAGATGGAAGATATTCTTAGAAAGCGAAGCAAAAGCTGGTATGCAGATAAGGGAGAAGATCAACACGGGGTGGGTCGCGACGATCGGGATGGGTCGATGGTAGCTCGGATCGAATCTAAGATTCAACAAGATGGATAGATGAGAAAGGAGGCCTAAAAATTATCCAAGATGGTTGAGTGGATGAAAAAATCTCCATAGGAACCTACAAATCCTAAAAATAGAGATAAAGAAGGAAAAACAAGATCTCCAAAAAAAATTCAAGAAATAAATTAAAATGATATCATGCAAAAGAAAACCCAAGATTGATTCCAATTGATGATAGTAGCTCTATAGGATAGGATGAAGGCATCAATCACACAAGGATACTTAAGAATGAAATTTTTAAAACATTTGAGAGGAGTGGTGGTGGTAATTTATAGGGTCAACGACAACCTGGGACAGATTGTTAATTGATTTCAAAGATTAAGGTATTATGACAAATGCTAAATTGGAGGTGGCAGATTAGTTTAAGGTTACAAGACGTAATGCGAGGATAAATTAGGGGGAGATAGGTGAGAAAATTAAGGGTGTTAAATGGGGGGAAATAAGTGATGAAATAAATAATAATATGGTGTGGGTGATTAAAATAAATGGGCACTTAGGGGGGTGAAGGGGGTTAAAAATGCTAGGTTAGAATTAGAATCAAATAAGAGTTAGGAGGGATAATGGGGGATATAAGTGCTTAGGAATAAGATGGGACAGACGAGTGTGCAAGATGATACTAAAAGAGGAGCGAATGCGGGATGAGGTGACAATGTGCCCAAAAAGTGATGTCCGCATTTCCCTAAACCAAATCCTATGACTAAGTAAGTTCAACAGTGTTTAAAACAATAATTCACCTCTCACGAACCTTCATTACTCCTCATCTACCAATACATTTCAACCATCATTTAGTGCACTCCCTACAATTGTGTTGACATAGTCCTCAGATAGAAATAGAGTGATTAAAAAGTGCCTTCGTTCTTCCACTCACACACCAACCACCATTACTCCTCACCATCCTCATTGATTCCTCTTCCACCAATGCAATCTTCCTATTTCATTCTATTTTTTTTTTTTTAAATCCATTTTATTATATATTTTTATTAATTCTTTATCATTACTTATTACCTTATTTCATTTTATCATTATGTTTTTTTATTATTTAAACATCATTCTTATTACTATTTAAAATGTTGAAACTTGGGATTAAATATCCACATTGTATGCTAACTAGGTATTTGTCAAGGCACCTACTAATTGATTATCAATACAACAATCACCTCGTAATGAGACCCAAATACTAACACCTTCTTAGCATCTTGGAAAGGTGTGTACTTGTACTCTTGAATTTTTCCTTGAACTTCTTGCGTTCCATAACATCACCACTTCATTATCTTATTTACAAGTTATTGCTCGGTAAAGGGTGATAGGTAGCATCAACCAACAAGTTTAATTTCTTCACATAACCAATATATTACTATTTTTCGATATACTCACCTAAGGACTTGAAACATAGAAGTCCCACATATATGACTAACTAAGACCATTTTGCCTAATGTAAATAAACATGTCATGCATCCCACATCATAGCGAGATCGGGGAAAATAATTGGCAAGGAAGGAGGTTCCACTCTTAGGGCACTACATGATGTTTATATTAATAATTAACAATTTAATTACATGGAATCCATCATTATATTAGAAAATATAAAATAAAGAGACTCAAAATGTGTTCTTCTTAGCAAGAAATTAAAAACATCCAAGAATCAAAGGAGAGTAATTCCAACTCTCCCACATAAGGATTCAAAGAGAAAAAAATCTATAAATCTCAACAAACCTACGGTAAAATGTTTCAAAACAAACAATTAAAGATACCAAACATCAAATGTAATAAGTACATTCTTCATAAAAATTATTTATTTTGCATAAAGATTCTAATCTTCCATATATATTTAATAACCACTATATAAGATCGTCTACAATTCATCCAAATCTATTACATAGAATATTTTCTATCTCATATACTACTAGTAATGAGAACAACTCTTCATAACTTGTTGTACTCACATCTCTTAACTTGATTATAAAACATTTTTATAGCAATTGAGATCCATCATCAATAGCCCCTAAGACTCCTATATTATATTCGTGTGATATTTCCTTACACAACTCTTCCGAGAGGAAGTGAGAACCAAAACATCTTGAGAAAAAATTTGGGTTAGTATTAGCAAGAGAATCATCTCCCAAGGCTTCGAGAGAAAGGTTACAACCTATCTCCTTCCCATATATCCTATCAATCCTAGAATACATGGTTTACATAAAATTTACAACTCAATAAACCTAATTAGACCTATTTTAGTCTCCATTGATTAACCCACATATGGGCTAGTATGTCAATTATCTAATAAGCTTCTAGATCTTGTTGGTACCACACCTTCATTTATCAATTTTTTGATTGATTTTTTTTTATAAAGTTACTAGCTATAAACTCAATACTAAATACATTTTTCTTAGATTTTATGTTTTTTTCTCTCTTGAAATATTCTATTAAATTAATCCATGAAAGTTATCATATAATTTACCAATGATGAAATTGTAAATTTATTTGAATTCTACCTTGGATCCACATATTTTAACTTCTAACCCGATTTTTTAAGCATACTTGAACAACCTTCGATCCTAGACATTTATTAATTAAAGAGAGACACCTCTACAAATCTCTTAAAAAAATCGTTACTCAAATTGGCATGTAACGAAAACATTCAATAAACTCAAGAGAATCCAAGGTCGCTATAATGCGAATAGAAAATCTAAAATTAACAATGATTGCCTAATGTTGTTGTTTAAGGGACCCTAGAAAAGAAAAGATCCTTAGGGAAAAAAGGCATTAAATTTTTTTCCACACCCATGAAGACTAAACTATTTCCTAGGAAATTGGAAGGTACAAAGGACCCATATGAACCTAAGATTGGAAAAAAATTTAGGAGATTATGTGCTCATTGTGATTCCTTTACATAAGTGAAAATGAAAGATTGTTTCAAACTAGACTCTAAGAACAAGAGCAGTTATAGTAGCGACAAAATACTAAAAGATTACACTTGGTTCAACATGATTACAAGATTAATATCTTTGGCCAAATTTTTAGGAAACATCAATAAAAATATGCGAGGAGAACCCATTGAAATTGAGAAGCACCGATGAAATATTAGGAGATGGTTCAAGATAAGTCGTTCATGGAATGATTTCCTTATTAAGCTAAAATATTCCATGGTCTAATATCTTCTCCCCTTTTTTTTATTCATCTTCTTTTTCCTTTTATTTTATTTTTCATCATGGTTTGAAATTTGTTTTCCTTTCTCAATACCTCTTTAATTTTTATTTTTATTTTAAATTGATATTTATATGTTTTAACTTTCATTATTTTATGTTTTTTCTTTCTCGAGTCTCTTTTTTATATTATTTTGTTTTTTTAATAGAACGGTAACAAGATCTTTTTCTTTTCTTAAATTATTAGATAGTTAATAGTTTAATTTTCATTGGTTCTCTAATCTCGTTAGAGCTTCTAAATGTTTTGATCCTTTAATTTTTAACTTTATTAAGCTATTTTACTTAAATTTAGGTTTTAAGTGTATTAGTTTTTTTTTATAATTTGACTAAGTTATTTATTAGTAATGAAATTATTTTCTTTGATTTTTTATTTAATCTTTTTTTTATTGATCAATTTATTTTTTTAATCCATCTTTTGTTGACATGTTAAAGTGTTTTTCTATTTGTATCGCTTAGTTTATTTATGAGCTAGTTCTTATTTTGTTAATACTCAAATAATGGCTATTTCTTTGCTTGGTGATAGATTTAATAGTGCAATCCAAAAACTCAAATAAACATAAATTTACATAGTTGATTTCAAAAGACTCCTACTCTATTATACACTATAATGAAACTAATATCAATTTTTCTATCAATAAAAGAAGGTTTGAGTGTCCCCTTCCCTTTTCATTAATTTCTTACTCCCTTTTAATTTTAATCAAATTTATTTGTTGTGGAATATATAACAATAAAAAGGAATGTAAGGAAACTAGGATCTATTCTCATAAATTAACACCCAACATTAATTTTAGAACAATATAATAACATATTAGATCTTTCAATGCATTTGTATAACCTCGATTATATCAAAAAAGAAAAAAATTAGCTATACAGAAGAATTTGAGAAGACATACTAGATGATATGGGAGTGTAGAGCACGGAGAAGTTTTACCAATGAAACCGTGAGTTGAAAATGCCCTAAGACTGAGAACCATATGGTCTAGTCGGCATGTATAATCTTCTCATGCCCCTTATGGACTATCTTGGATGGCTTCATAATGGTGTTATATAAATTTTTGATTCCTTGATGGTCTATAAATACACTTTTCTCACAAACCCTAACTGTCACATAGTTTCAATATCATTTTTAATCAACTAAATCACTCCAAAACCCTAAGCTGTGGGTAGAAGATGTTGTAAGAACATTAGTGTTTAGGTTGAAGCGCACATTGTGCATCACCCGATGTTAGATCTAATCTAAAGAGGCATCAAACCACATGTATTTATCAACCTAACATGTAACATTTATATGAATGTAACTAGTTGAGAACTTGAACCTCTTTGATCATCATTGATAGAATTATGCGATTGCTAAGACTTGGAAGTGGGAACTTGGTTAGTTTGGATTTGAGGGAATATAGAATTTTTGACCTAGTTGAGTGCTTCAAAAATATAGTAGTGGCTTCCCTAATGGATGTGCATCATCTTTGGGAATATTTAGGGAGCCTTAATTGTCTTTTCTAATTTTTTTAAGTGAATATGTCAATAGAATTTCATGTGATTTCTAGGTGAGTAAATGAGGTAATGTTAACTTTATTATATAGGGTTCCAAAGGTAAATTATAATGATAATGCCCACCCAAGAAAATTAAAATATCCAACAAATAATAGTACATCAAAGGTAGAGTTGAAAAATGTGTCGGTGCAAGAACGTATAGGTCGATTAACCTAAAATACAAATTATAGGCTTAATCTAATGTAAGTTTTAGTAAATAAATGAATACTAAAATATTGAAATAATACCCAAGAAAACTAAGCTATAAATCATGAAATCCTAATGTGGAAGCAGGGTTCTAAGGACCTTAGCTAATTCAAAGAGG
The DNA here is from genome assembly GCA_018340775.1 of Taxus wallichiana var. yunnanensis. NCBI lineage: Eukaryota > Viridiplantae > Streptophyta > Pinopsida > Cupressales > Taxaceae > Taxus > Taxus wallichiana. Next base: position 358,609,468 of record CM031243.1, on the reverse strand, counting down.
TCGCAGGAATGTGTTGCAAGTGGAGATAGGATGAACAAAAATGGAGTACCATTGCACATAATCCATGAAACTTACAAATATGAAAATTGACTATATTGGGGCACCTGGAGAGGGATAGGGGTGCACATGAGCACCCTAGTCTATATTTTGACACCCTAGTCTACGCAGATGCTTAAAAACCTAAATTTTTAGTGTTTCCAGATGTTCAACTTTTACCGTGTGTATGTCATTAAATTATACCAAATGTATTTCTAAATTTGGAATGAATGAATCACCTACAAAACCCCAAACAAAACATCAAAACATAAAAATGAAAGATGCAAACAAAGGGGTCGAACTATCCTCGATTCCAAAATGATGGAATTATCACTAAACGATGCACTACATCTCGGACTCCAATGTATTTATGTATGTGTGTATGTGTGTGGAATTGTGCCCAAGGTTGTTCTTGTGCCATGATCACTTTGTGGGTACCGAGTAAGTAATTAGATGTATAATGTAAATAATATGTGCATTGAAATAATAGACTCCCCTCCTATAAAATGTGATGTAGATGAACCATCCTTTGTCCCTTGTGATGGAGCTCGATGGATGCAGATAGAGCTATAGATTCCTTTGATGGATGTAACCTTAGGTGGAGATAGTAGATGCTTAGTGTTTGGTCTCATATTATGATCACATAACTTTATATTTATATGATTCCATTGCTTGAATTTCGTAATCAATTCCAACAAGGCCAATTACCAAAAAGATAACATGTTTAAATGGCTAGAAAATACCCAAAAAAGTGTGACCAAAGTATAAAGAGGACAAGGGCACCGAAAGGGGACGTGGATTCTGGCACTAGCATCCTAGTTTGGTGTTAGTGTCCGGGATGACAAATACCGAAAGGTGTAAAGATAGGCGAGCAAACAATTGCAAGACTAAAAGTATAAGAATAAAGAAACTTAAGGTGGCCAAAGACATGGGTTAATCAAAAAAATTCTTACTTAGGAATCATGCAAATAGTAGTATGTGATCGAGACTAGATAATTACCCAAAGTGTGTGATTTTGTGTCTATAGTTTCCCCCACTTTATGTTGGTGAGCAAAATTATCAATAACATAAAGTAGATAGAGATGTGTACCTAATATTCATGTAGATTGATGAATCAAGTGTGCTGAGTGACTAGACAAATCATAGAGTGATAAAAAAAATGGAGTGTGGAGACTAAACATGAAAAAGTGTACAAGGTGATGAAAATGAAACTAGGGAGAAAACGCGTGTGTAGATGCCAATGTGTGTGTGATGTATCTCTTGTTAGTATCATGTTGATGTTGTTGTTGATGATGTTTTTTACTTGCTTGCTTCCCATATGAACGGTCTTGCAAAAAAGAATACGATCAAGTTATCAAATATGCATGTATATGTATAAAAAGCATGTAATTAAGTATGTAAAAGAAAATCGAAAATGTGAGAAAGAAACATATGCAATCGATCCATGAAGAGGAAAGAGTGTAGAAAGGATCCTTTTGATGAAGTGCAAGTTTTTTGGGAAATCTCATGCCAGTGGACAAAGAACTATAGGGAGAAAAGTTTGATTTATCCTCAAACCTTTAACCACTTCCTAAAACCGTAGAGATATCTATACTTTGTCTGGTTTTTTTGGTTGATCTGATGCCATGAAAGAAGTAGTGTAGAGAGGAAGTTTTGGTGTTATCCTCTAACCGTTAATTGCTCCTGGAATAAAACACCACTACAGATGATGTGTACTAACGCATGTGCAGTCTACCTTGTAAAATCCATTATGGTTGAGTTATGTAGAGTATTTTGAACCCAATCGTTGTGTAATCGCCCTGGTTATATGTATTCTAGGAAATCCATTGTTGTAATAAGGACCCAAGTCCGATTCTCGAGCCCAGAAGCGTGATGTGTTTTATATTGTTTGTAAAACATTATATGGGGTGACTGATTCACTCAAATGATGCCCCCATCTTTGGGGGTGCATGCAACGCTGCTAAAGCACGAATGCGGTTGAAAAGAGGACCAACTACTAAAATTGTGCCCTGCAAGGGGAAGGGAATGTGCTTGGTAGAAACAAAGGAACATGCAAACAAATGGCTATAAAGTAGGTGTTAGTATGAAAAATCATGCATGTAGAAGACAATTGTAAGCGACAAAGACAATGTGTAAGCAACTAATGTAAACACCTAAGAAGACAATGTAGACTACAAAAATTGGATTACAAACATGGGACACCACTCATGGTGTCACATGAAAATCAAGTTCGACTAAGGAAAAAGCATACAAGTTTGCACACAAGACAAAGGGTGAATCCCACATACAATAGTAAAAATCACAATCAAGTATAAAAATGTAACAGATAACCTTGGAAACAAGTAGCCCTACATAAAAAATGTTGCAATGAAGCACCCATTATCATGTTATAAAGATAAAAAGGATTTCAAAGTGTTTATAATTCAATGATGTAAAGTGATAAGTATAAAATGAAACAATAGGACATGTAGTGTATGAAATTATATTCCCTTAAGAGTCGTTGTAGGACTAGTACTAGGTATTATTCTTTTATTTTGTCTAATAATATGGAGGAGAGTGTAGAATATTGAATATGTCGTCACCTTGGATAACTTGTACCTACAAAAAGGGGTTGTACTAGGTGGAAACCATGGTGCACAAAGATACAAAAAAACCATAAAAACAAGAGAAACATTAGTAGTGATAAAAATAAGAACAACAATAATAAAAACAATGCGAGATGTAATAGAACTATGATAAATAAAAAATAATGATCTAGTTATCAAACACAACTAAGATCATGTAAAGTAGATTCACATCAAGGAATTAATCCACAAACATGAGACACCCAACATGTTATGAGAAAATCAAGGATCTTAGGCCACATACAAGAGAATAAATGTTACACAAGGAAGGAATAGAGCTAAAAACATAGGACACCCATGGTGTCACAAGAAAAGAAATTACATCAAGCCACATACATTAAAGAATAAAAGAAGTAACATAAACAACTAGATTAAAAAAGCAATATTAAAAATGTGAAAAGTAATAAGTAGTAAGAGATCACATGAAGCAATGTATGTCAATGCTTCACAAGACATATATGTTAGTCCTATTAGTTTAAATAAAACATATACATGATATATGTAATCAAGCATAATGAGGAATTACAAAATATCTATACTGAAATAATATTACCTATATAGTGTGGAGGGATAACCCCAAGAGAATAATTTAAAGAACGCTTATAGATCTTATTAGCATGTAATGATTTGTGTGTTCGAATCAAGCCCACTATACCTGATTTATTAAATATCAACATTATGTTAAATTCTAATTACGGAGTCACAACACAATTATATAGTAGTAAAGTACAAATATGACCTAAGTAATAAGAAATTTAAATTTGAAACCCTAAGTGCAAGAGAAGGGATAAAGTACTTAGTTGATTTTGTAATTAATATTGGGAATGTCGAAATGGAAAAATGGTAAACATGAGGAGGAAAATTTTTTTACTATGCCCGAGAAAATTGTGCGATCATTGGATCTTCCTAGATCAGGGGTCTGGATTGGGTCGGGAGCACTTAAGTTCCAGAGACCTTCTTTAGGATCCTATGACTGCGAAAAATATCAAAAATTGATTCCTTCTATGTCACAAGAAGTTCACTAGAGTTCGCTTTTAGTTGCATGTATGTCATTGGTTGGTCGCCGAGTTCACTTGAAACCTACAAATCTAAAAAAACCACCTATAAAACCCTAAAACACATCAAATCCTAAAAATAAAAATATAAAAATGGGGAGTCAAACTGACCCCTGAGGTCACCCTGTTGAGGGAACTTACAATTTGGTTATTGCACTACATGTCAAACTCCATGTGGTTCTATGTGTGTGTATAATCATGCCCTAGGTGGTTCTTGTGCAAGATGCACTTGATAGTGAGAAATATCTATATGTAGCAATTTTAATAGATGTGTGCATGGAAAAATGAACTTTCTCTCCTATGAAGTGAATGCAGAAGAATTTAGTCCCTTTTCCCTTGAGTGATAGCTAGATGGATGCTTTTATGCTCTTGAAAATGCCTTTGGATGAAACCTTAAGTGATAGTAATAGATGCTTAGAGCTTGTTCCTTTATTATGAGTACATAGATTTGTATTTATATGATTCCCTTGTTTGAATTTAGTAATTAACCACCAAAACACCAACCACCAAGAAAAAATATTCCCAAAATGACTAGAAAACACCCAAAAGATGTGAACAAGCTATAAAGAGGTGGGGGCACCCAGAGTGGATGAGGGAACCTAGGCGTTGGCGTTACGGCTGGCGTTGGTGTCTAGACTCGAGAAGATTTTAAGTGTCAAAATTCAAACTAGGCAATCCGTGTGTAAAACCAAGAAGAAAACTCGAATGAAAGCAACGAGTCCAAAGACAAAGTGGTCAATTAGTAATTTTCTTTCTTAGGAATCATATGAATAGGGGTATGTGATTAAGACCTTGAAATGTACCAAAAGTGTGTGATTTAGTGTTTACAATACTTAATAAATGAATATTTTTAAATAGAAAATATACTCTATCAACAAAACCATAGTGACTAACAACATATGTAATGTAAAGTGCTAACAATGCAAGTTATATGTATAGGTCCTAGTTTTGTATATTTTCATATTTGAATGTTTTTATATTATTGAATATATTTATCTACATGGACAGGGGAAGAAGAATATCTACCTATTGAAATCCTTGAGTAGGGGAAAGATGAACCCTAACCTGGTGAAGGATGCACAGACCTCAAATATGTCGAGTATGTATAGAAACTATAGAGGAGTCATAACATGGTAAGAAGAGAAAGAGGGATAGATGCATTAGAAATAGTATGAGTTGAAGGATTTGGATTGATAATTGTGATCATAACACTATATCTAAAGAGATTGAAATTGATTGATATTAATTTTGATCTATGTGTAAAAACCATTGTGATTAAATAAATATGATATATAAGTGATGATTACGGATGGTATTGGTAGTATTTTCAAACATATTAGAATAATAACCCTTACCAAATTTCATTGGGAATATATAATGTAAATAAACTTTTTCTTATAAAATAAGGAAGTGATATCCATATATGTTTTGGAGCAATTCGACAGAGGATGTAGTATAATGATGTGTCATGATGGATAAGATACTTGAATAGAGGATGCATGACCACTATAGATTTTTAAAATACACTCGACTAATGATTTTATTACATACTCGGTGGAAAATTGAGTGTAGCATTTGGTTGTACATAAGGTATTATGATACGTGAAGCCAAATAGGAAGTGAAAAATTATTGAGAAATATATAATTCTTCTCTTTAAATAGTGTCCTTATATTCATCAATAAGCTCAAGAGTTGATTGTTTCAAATGATCATAAAATTCATCGGTGGTGTTTATAGTCATTGCAATAATAATCGGGGTAAAAATCATTTGTATCATCATAATTTATTAGTAGTGATAAATAAGTGCTATCTATGAGAGTATTATGTATGTTGGCCTAGTTAGTGTTTGGAGTGGTGGTTGTAGAACAATTTTTAAAATAAACCTTAGGATTTATCAAGTATATTCATATGCCTATAGAGATATAAATGTCATTATCATTAGTATTTATATTTACATAATTCCATCTATACATAATACATGTGTTACCTTACTAGTAACCAACATATGGATATGATTATTTGTATTTATGTTGCAGTAATTGATATCGTCTTTTATATTCGGATCTATTGTATCTAATTGTGGAGAATTAGAGACATCCACGAAATTCTCAATCGATGTATCAATTTTTCATCATCATTAGCATCAATATCAAATTCAACTCCCCAAATGGGATTGAAATCCAACATGAAATTTTTTCATCGACATATCAAATGGTTCATCAATATCACTCATATATGCCTTATACTTAGCATCTCAATCAATATCAAAATCTGAATAAGTAGATATCTCATGTTTTGGAGGAGAAGAGATATCGGTAGAATCGATCGTTATGTTTCCCAATTTTGGAATAGTGTATGATCTAAGATCTATGAGGCCATGTGAAATTGTTCATGCTTGACTGGTATTATTTCCATTGTTGTTTCCATAATAGTATGATGTGATTCTTGAACTAATAGTGAATTTTCCAAAAGGGTTGTTGTATTCTTATCCTCTTTGTGATTAGATGGATCTTATTGTATAATATTTTTTATATCATGTAATATCACCTTATTCTCATAGATATATTTTTATAGATTTCGCCACCCATTGATATTTTAGGAATGGATATGATTGCATAGTAGAATGTCACATATAAAAGGAAATAAATCATATACACTCAAGTTGGATTATTCATTGTAAATCATAGAAATCATTGTCACAATAGTCGATTAACTTCGTGATAATTACAAAGTGCATGACCTTTGATTTTTTTCAATTTGATAATAGGGATAGTGATGAGTAGGTTAAAAATTGATTAATCAATTATCTAGTAGCTCATATAGGATATAACGTTTCCTATAGTTCTTGGCAAACAAAACAGTTCTTTCATATTTGGTTTCCTTAGTATTCAAGATTGATCTTGTGGAACATACACATTGTTTCTTCTATGTAGTAATTTCACTTCACTTGTATAAGTACATTTAGCATGTATGACATTTCTTGTAAGTAGTGTTAGAACTAAATGGATCATTATGCATAAATATATTATTAACATGGATATTGTAAGAATCCTTTAGATGCACTACCTCATCCTTGAGATATTTTATTTTATTATTCAAAGATTGAAACTGGGATTTAAAATAATGTTACAATGCTTGAATATATTCTAAAATAAATTTAGTAAAGGTTTCATCATTATTAATACAAACTTTTGGAATACATTTGAAATTGAATCTAAATGGGATGGTGTCATATTAATAGGGAGAATTGCTTATTATAATACATATAAGAGAGTATGTTTACATGTGTAATAATATTGGAGAAAATCATATAAGTAAACTTTGGAATTCATAGAAAGGGCCATGATGGAAGAAAACATGATAGATAAAAATATAATTAGGTAATAAATAATAAGAATCAACACATGGAGGTTCAAAAATGAGATACCACAAAAATAATACCCAAAAGTGATGTTGAGAAAAAAGTGAATGTGGTTAAATTATTAAAATGACTATATATGAAAATAATATATGAATTTAATGTGTCAACACTCAAATTTGGAAATCTATCCTTTGACACTGATGATCTTGACATTGCACACTTTCATGGACAAATGCACTCTCCTCACTCTTGTTTAGCACACCTTGATATAAATTCATGTACTCTATTATCTTTGCACATCACTTTTCATCATTTTATAGAATTTAATTTCCTAAAATACCTTTGTAAAAAGCTTTCTTGGGTCCATAAAGTCAAAATATATGTTTCTCCTCTCGGTCAAAAACATTAGTTTCACTCGGTTTGTAAAATTACAATACTAACCCTATTGTATGGTTTATACTAACATTTTGTGCATTAATTATTTCAATTCCATCACCTTCATATGAAAAAATAAATACCTTAGATTGGCTTATCATGTCATAACAACCTTCGAAATCATATATAAGAAAGTAAATCATACCTCATTTAAGGGACATGGAATTTTATGAATTCCTCATGAAAAAGAAATCACTAAAGGCACTCAAAGCTCCCTAAATTGCAAAATAACTCATGCACATCCATTAGGAAAGTACCCTCTACTTTTCTAAAGTCCCCTTTGAGGTTTAAGAGTCTCCATTATCATCCTATAAGAAATAAAAGTTACCCTTCCCGATCATTTGAGTAGGTGTGAAACTCGAGCAAGGCATTGTCAAAACATAGATGTCCAACTTTGATCGCACTACGGTAGATATCAAATTTTAGGAGAATGATGTGTGGTTTGATGCCTCTTTTGAGTAGTGCATATATTGAAGGTGTACAAGGGTTCCCAAACCTAACTAAATTTATTTTGTAGAAAATCCTTCTTGCATTAAAATGGTTTGAGAGTTTGAATAGAGTTTACAAATACATTTTTAAGATGAGTGAATAAGATCGATAAACAACGACACACATTTCTAGGTAAGATAAGAACCCACGATGTTATAGACCCATATGCCAAGAAGGTCTCGAGACCGTATATAAGGTTCATGACTCATACAAATGTTATAAACTAGGTTGTAAGGTTTTGACTAGACTTAGTTGTAGATCATTTTTAGAAAACAAATATTTCCAGATCAAGATCTACCTATTCCTACACTTAGACCACCAGACTCCTCTAGATCCACACAAAATCATCTAAGTGCACTCTCTCCCTTATGTTTTTGGAATTTTTCAAGTAGCTAGTCACTTAGAACAGTTGTTATCCTAGATTTTACAACTAATGTTAAAAGTTAATTAAATTAGAATATCCACCAGAGACATTGTTTATCCTTTTCATGTTAATAAAACCTTCTAAAACTTAAAAGGGGTGAAATCACTGAAAAGGTGAAATCATTTGGTGAACCCAAATCTTGAATTGAAAATTGTTCCTTATTTCTATAGGGTTTTCTTTTGTTTGGGTATTTTCCTTCATCATGTCGAATATCATGGATCATTATCAATGTCTCTCTAGTTTTTCCACATCTTCTAATTCCCATCCCACTCTTTCTTGCACTTTTCTTTAACATGATCAATTTTTAATGTTATATTAACTATTAATGTTACTTATGTTCAAGGTGACACTTCCAATACTCAATATAAATATCACACCTAAGACCTTACTAATGATGATTCCCAACAATTTACTTGGTTCTTATAAGAAAATCCCTCTAACATTAATCTCTTACTATATGTTGCATGGGAAAATTTTAAAATTTCTCTCTCACACAATCTATAAACATCTATAATTCTTACATCTATGGTATCCACATCTTCAAGGGGACCTAATATCCCCATGAAAATTATGTTAATGCCTATTCCTATAGCCACTATTACTACTACATCTCCTAGATATCATCATAATGGCTCGCATGAATCTTCATCTACCATATGAGATCTTAAGTCCCTTGTTCACTCTTTAAAATAAAAAATATTACAACTACAATAAGGTGTCTCTCAACATTCTAATGTTATATACTCTTCACAATTATTACATAATCCACTTGCACATGAAGTTGTCTCTTATCCTTTTCCTATTATCATTATTACACCTAAAATTTCTATTTATGATGGCTAGGGTGATCCTAGGAGCATATTAGATCATTCCATATAACTATTTTGAATATGCATCTAATGTTATATTTCTTACTAAGTTGTTTCCTCGAGTCTTAAGGATGTTTCTTTTCAATGGTTTTGTGATCTCCACAATAGTCTATGTGCTCTTTTACTACATTAGAAAATTAATTTTCGGTACAATTCCCAGTAAAAATTGGGGATAATATATCTTACATAAAAATGTCCAAGCTTAAGAAAGGATATGATGAACATATAAATGATTTTGTCTTTTGCTATAAAGCAATGCTTACTAAGATGAACAACATATTATCTAATAGTTACAAGACATTTTTACGCAAAGTTTTCTTCCTTTATTCCAAGAATAATTTATGTTTGATAAGTTTCAATATTTTGACCATCTATGTCATACAATAAAATAGAATGAAGCTAAGATATTACACATGAATAAAATCAAGTATGTTGTTGGCACCCTTAATCCATCAAATGCCAAGAATCAAAGGAAATATAATTTCAAGGGAAACTCTTATAACCCTAAGGTTGTTTCTAAAGACATTGTTAATGTAGTTGCTCAACCTATTAAGTTGGAATTACAACCTAAAAGACAACAATTTACATGGCTACGTTTTCCTCCACAAATTTTCTAAATTAATTACTTGAGTGCAATCTCATGTCTCTCCTCCCTAGTTTGAGGTCGACACGAGAAAACCTCAAAGTAATCTTTAATGTTAACGCTTATTGTGATTATCATATATGTATTGGTCACTCTATGGATAAATATATTAAGTTACAACATGTTATACAAGATCTTATTGACTTATTTTCATGTGTTTTTGCAAGGAAAAAATCACTAGAAAATAGGACAACTATACCACAGTGTTGAAAATTTTGAAAGTCATACCTTTCCAAGACACCCCCAAGTCATTTTATCCAAAATACCAGACCTATCCTATCATAAAATTGACCCCTAAGTTATTTTCATGTATCCCCTAGGTTATTTAGGAAGAAAAAATCATTCAAGGAACTTCTAGAGCAAAGCGTTCAATAATGGAGTTTTGAGCCATTTTGGGAAGGGTAATAATCAGCATTCTGTGACTAGTACATCATCCTCGAAGTGGATAAAAATTCCAAAATCATCATGGAGGAGTATTCAAGTGATAAAAACATCAAGGAGTTTATTTTGGAATATTTTGGGAAGTTTCAGAGATTTTAAAGCCAATTCGATGAAAACAAGTTGTTGAGCCTAAAGGAGCATGTACTACAAAAGAGGACCTAAACTTCCAAGAAATATTTTGGGAGATCCATAGTGATTTTAAATCCAAAAAAAGTACCTATGGAAATAATTTTCAATTCTCTACATGGTGGAAAATATAGGACTTCTTGAAACTCCATACATTGTTCTAGGTAGCTCATTCTTCCAAAGTAAATCAAGCGATCCCAAGAAAAAGGGAAACTTTGGAGGTGTTGAAGTCATACCAAAGCCTTGGTACCCTCAAAATCTTCTAAAAATCCATTTTTATGTGAAATAATATAAATAAATTCCCAAAACTCATCTAGGATCTCTACATATGATCTTCGCATGTTGGCTCATAGGTACGCTTTCCAACACTCAACCAATTTTGCACCTAAACACATGGCAAGCCATGGTGAAGACACATTTTCATGTCCCCTTTAAACCTTTAAAAATTTAAATAAGGTGCACAAAAATTCCCCCCACCCTTTTTTATTCCCAAGTCACCAATATGACCTTGCACTCACCTTCCAGCCCTCGTTGACCAGTTTGACCTACACACCTACCACCCCGCATGTGTGACACTTGGCCTCACAGAGAAGGGAAAATTGTATTCCATCCTTTTTCCCTTTTGAAGAGGGACATGAGGGACATAATAATACACCCCATCCCCTTTTATCCTCCAAGTCACACATGGGACCATCTCCCAACTCCCAAGTGCTCCTATTTAGCTCCCTCTGTTAACCTACACAACGAATGAACATGTGCCACTTGTCCTTATGAGAGAAAGGAGAATTTTTATGTCCCCTATGAAAATTTTGAAAGGGACATGAGGGGCATAAAAATGATCCCCACCCTTCCTCCTTCCATTTGAAGCCTATAAATATCAAACACTTAGCCATTTTCGCCATTTCTCATCCCCCACACCTCCAGATGTTGTCGAAATTTGCGAAATTTCTCAAGTGATTTTAACCAAAAATTTTATCCTCAAAAAATTTCATGAAGACTTCCAGGATCTAAAAACAAGAAAAACACAAAAAGAATGGATTCAAACAAAGAAGAAACGAAGTTTTTTTCCAAAAACCTCAAAGTCCATGGAGACAAATCTAATCATATCTCACAAAATACCAAATGGATCGAGATTTCATTTATTGCAGAAATTTATTTTTCTAGGATCCAAAATGATCCCACGGAAAGTTTTTCCATACACGGCCTAGATTTTTTACAACGAGGAAACCTCGTTTCCCCATCATAAAAATTTAAATTTAAAAATATCTCGTTTCGGCATCAAATCAAGCTAACATTCCATAGGAACACTATTGGGAAAAAACCATATCGAAAACATTTATTTCTTCATGAACCGAGCACCACGACCCACTTTCCAAAAATAGTAAGCCTTCCTACATGGGTGGTTGCTATTTTGGGTAAGTCATCACCAAAAGAAGTTGTAATGAAGATAGTGAACACTAAGGAGGAAAAAGGGTCAAATTGATTGGTCAGTTCAGAAAAGTAGAAAAAATCATCACTTACTAAAAATAGTAAGTTATCTCATAGGAACTTACTATTAATAGTAAGTCATTCCAAAAATCAGTTTTCATGGAAGGAGTGAACAGAGGGGCAACCATTTAGGATGACATCATCGGTTGGAGTCCAGACAGGGAAATACCGACACTTACTAAAAGTAGTAATATCTTTTCTAAACATAGTAAGTGTTATCTTGTAGCAAAAATGATCACTTACTAAAAATAGTAAGTTATCTTGTAGGAACTTACTATTAATAGTAAGTCATTCCATAAATCAATTTCCACGGAAGGAGTGAATAGAGGGGCAACCATTCAGGACAAAATCATTAGTTGGAGTCCAAACAGGAAATTTGACACTTACTAAAAATAGTAAAGTGCCTTTTCTAAACATAGTAAGTGTTAAGGAAAAATGAAGTTCAAATTCACAGGGGTAAAGATAGTGTAATCTTTCTCATCTGAGTATGTTGTAGTTTGGTGATGGTGATGTCACTCACATGGATCTCAATAAGTAGTGTCTTTGAAACTCATTTCATGTTTCATTTTTCCATGTGAGGTAGAGTTTATGATTAATTTTGTCAAATTGTTCATGGTGTGTTTCATCAAGATCTCCAAATCAACATAGCAGTATGGCAATGTTGTAAAGAAGCATCCATCTTGGTTTGAAAACTGCAGAGACATCAACAGTGTTTCGGATGGTTGGACAGAAAATATGAGTTGTGTGTGTATCCCTCACACTGATAGGGTGACATTTGTTGTGGCTCAATTCAACAAATAGTTCAAGGGATTTGAGATCTTTCTAGTGTCACATGACGGATATCGGTAAAGCAATGAGATCAAGTCAACATGAGTAGCTTCCTCTTCTTCAGCATGATTATTCATCTTTCTTCTTCTCTCTCTCTTCTCTCACCTCCCCCCAACTTTATATCTCTTTAATGTTCTAATTCTTTGTTGGGGATGTACACTTTTTCATATGTTTTTAATGTAATTAAAAAGTAACTTTATGTTTCTAATGTAAAAGTCACCTTTATGTTATAAAAGGGACTTGATGTTTTCCTAAGAAGTCAAAAAGTTTTAAGTTATACGAATACATATGAAGATTCGTTAGGAGGTAGATGAAGAGTCGTCTCTCTTCTTATAAAAGGTAAAGGATTCTCATTTCTAAAGGGTTGCAAATTCATGAGTTCATGAGATAAAAAAATTTCTTATGAAAGAGAAAAGAGTTAGCCAATTCTTCCACTTCTCCCCTCCATATTTCATCCATTCTCATGTTATGTACAACCTTGTTGAGATGCTAATAAAGGAAGAAGTTTCAGTTTTCCAAGGCATATGAATGTGTGCATCTTTGTATGCATGGTTTCCTCTAGCCGGTAGCATCAAAGCTTTGTTGTTTTCTTCTCATAAATGTGTGTTGAAATTTCTAACTAGTGTGTGTAGGAATCTGATATTCTACCTACAACATTAATTCCCCTCTCTCTTTTTCTCACTCCCTTTCCGCTCTCCATAAAAAGTCTTCTCTAGAAATAAATTGCTAGCTTTGTTGTATGGTCACTGAGTTCCCCTATCGGATCTCCAAAGCCAAAAATTCCACCAGAAAATCATTTTCACAATGAGCATATAAACACATAGTTGCACCATACAAGTAGAGGTACTTTGATTCTTAGAGTGTTGGCAAGAAACCCATAAAATTTTCCACCCAAAAAAATTTTGCCAACTTTTTTAAGCGCCCACCGTGGGGTGACTTGGAAACATCTACACCTAAAATATGACTGCAAGGTCCAAAATAAAATAAAAATAAAATATTCCAAAATATACAAAAAAATTCAAATATTCCAAAATATACAACAAAAAAACAAAAAAAAAGAGTTCATGTAAATCCATCGTTGAAAGACACACCTTTGTTGATTTTTTTATGTGACCTCTCACATTCCATAGTGTCATTTCATATTCCCATTGCAAAATTTTCTAGGAGATGACTGAAGGAAGATATACTCGATTGTGTAGGTCGAGAGGAGTTGTTGACCCAACTTTTGAGGCTTTGAAAAATAAGCAAAAACAAATCAGAGATAATCCCTACTATTTTTATCAAGCCTCATCCCCATCTAGGTCTTCAAATAGTTCACCTGGTAATCCCATCCAAACTCCTATTGATACTCCCCCTACAAATGCTCCTATCTTTCAACCATTGATGAGCGTTGAGTTCCTGAGTGAAGAATAATGAGAACAAGAAGAAGAATTTTTAGAAGAAAGAGTTAAACCAGAAGCAGAAATAAAAATAGCAAACAAAGAAGAAAGACCTAAACCCATTATTCATGTGGGAAGAAACACATGCTCTTTCGCTCTTGAAACCCCTCTTCACAATCTACCAACAAGTTCCCGCAAGAACTTCCCAAAGTTTAAAGGAAATTGCACACAAATTCCTGAAGAACACATCACCATCTTCACCACATCATGTGGGATTCTTGGATTCAAACATGAAGACGTTTCCATAATATTGTTCATGGAATATCTCCAAGAAAAAGCAATAGAATGGTTCTACCTCTTTCCCATCAGATCAATTACTCATTCTAATGATATCAAGTCCAAGTTCAAGGAAAGATTCAAATCAACCGAAGATTGTTAGGACCTCTGGTGTAATTGGCACAAATAAGAAAAGGATCAAATGAAACTATGAGAGACTTCATGGATCATTTCAACTGATTCCTTTGGCAGGATCTTTGGAAGAGGATTCACCATCTAAAAATAATGTCAAAATATTCTTCATTAATTCTCAATCACTGGAGGTAGGATTCTTCCTACAAAGGTTTCAACCAAGGAATCTAATAAAAGCACAAAGAATGGTTGTTTAACTTGATGATGGTCTCATTCTATCTAGAAAGATTGAGAATCCCTCAAAGGGAAAAGCCCAATATCCTAGAGACAATAGAACTGATCCTTTTATGTAAAAAATAAAAAATGAAATGTCTTCACTAAAGAGGGAAAATTTTGAATGAGTGTCTTCTCAAATAACAACATAAATAAAATTATAGAAACGCCATAAAGGCTTTCCTTGGAAGCCTCACCTTCCAATTCCCATTGCATAACTCAAGAAGATTAGGAGGAGCTTGAACAAGAAAGTGAAGGCGGTAATTTCCTAGAGATAGAAGATGTGGGTGGTGACACTCAAAACAACCTCATTGAATATCACCTGAAGGAGTGAGATGATGATGGTGAATAGGCATCGAGTTGCTCGTGTGTTTTGTTTACTCATTCCAGTCTTAAAAGGGAACATTTCCCTCCACTATTGCAAATAAAAATAAGACTAAATATCCTCCTGTGGTGACTCTAAAAAATTAAATAATCAGTAGAGGATCTCCACTCCCACCTTGCATTGATTCCGCATTGGAGAAACTTGATCTTGTGTCAAGCAGGAGATCACTGGCAATTCCAAGTAAGTCTTCCAATGCTTCTTCTAGTTCTAAATCTAAATCTACTCCTGTAAAATCTAATACTTCTAAAGTTCCTAGTTTACCTTTCAAAACACCCTTCATTCCCCAAACATCAACCCCTACTTCCAAACATGTCCTAACTCCAAAAGTAGTCCCTTCATCCCCTTGTCTACATCTTCTCCTTTCAACTTTGTAGAACATGTGAATAGAACCAAAGTGCATATTTCTAAAACCAAATATCTACGGACTCATCTTGAGTAGTTTGAAAGATTCATCCAAAGCATATTAAGAGTGGTAGTTCAAAACCCAATGTTGTAACTCCTAACTCTAAAGGAATACTACCAAACCCACATACGCAGTCTCCATTATAGAACATGCTTTCTCTAAGTGCATCAAAGATCGATAAGGTTGACCATTTCTATGTCTCCTTTCTTGTTGGAGAATATGTATTAAACAATTACATAATAGATTCAAGTTGCCTGGAAACATGATGCGTGAAGGTTTCAAGGATCTTAAACTCCCCATGACTCCACTTGGTGGCTCTTGTTACTCCATGGAGTCAAAGAAATCCCACTTGTAGGGAAGATCAAAGATGCATAGGTGGCTCTCACCCAATTTCCAGACAAAAAAGTTTCATTGATGATTTTGGTAGCAAACATTCTAGCTTCATTTGGAATGTTGCTAAGTAGAAGTTTCTACCAACAGTTAGGAGGTAAAATCCAGATGAATTGGTCTTCCATAACCATTCTAGTGAAGGGAGACATGGAGAAATTTCTTCTAGAGAATAAGATGAGGTACATAATGTGAAAGTTAGGAAGTCTATGAGCCAACATTTTATACCAAAATAGTAGGAGGATGAATTATTTTGTGACAACTGAAGAGGAGGATGAGATCCCAATTTTGATAGGACCAAATATTCCTTCCTAGAGGAATATTGATCTAGAGGAAGCATTGAGGAACTTTAAGTTGTAAGAAGATAGCCTGAATTACCAAATGATGTGGGCCATGAAGAAGGAGAAATGGTTCTTGGTGAATTTCAAAGGGAGAAATCAGCTTGTATGCTTACCCAAGAGGAGGAGATATTCTCATTCCCATTTGGGGATGAAGATACTCTCAATCACATCATCCATGATGAGAAAAATTCAGCTTGTGATGAGCCCTCAAAAGGTCTAAAAGAACAATTGGTGCAAGATATCTTGAGGGATGTAGAAAAAACTGAAAATGCCAAGCTCAGTCTTGAACTCATGATGTAGGTTATGGAGTTACAAGAAAAGCATGAATTAAATCCTAATCCCTCAACTGATTCATATATTATTCATGATGAAGCAAAGCAAGGTGAAGAACTTGATGCCCCTCATGAGCCAATAAATGATGAATGTGATGATGAAAGGGAGGTATTTTCTTTCCCATTTGAAGAGGAGGACTCTTTCTCTTATGAAGAAGTTGAAGCAAAGAATTTTGAAGCCCACAAAGTTGAGATTCCCCTTGAAAAAGAAGTGGTAGAATGCTATGATGGTCAAAATAAAGAAACAACGCTTCCCAATGGTGACCTTGAAATTTAGAATGGAGATTCTTCAAATGAAGGTAAATATGAGCTTTAGGTGGTTTCAAATAAGGATTCAGTATAAGACATTTTAGAAGTGGCAAGAAGACGTGGGAGATCTTGAGCTAAGTATCAACCTCTTAGCTCAAGCCATGGCCCTACAAGATGGATATGAGGTCATTTTGATCCTCCATTTGACATACAAACACCTCATATTGATAGGAGTCAAAAAGATGAATGTAATGCTTCTTATGAAAAGTATGTCCACGAACGTGAATGGGTGGAACAAGAAAACTCATGGTACTCAATCTATTCAAATAATAACCAGCCCCTGGGTAGTACTAATTTGACAAAATAAAGAGTAACAATGTGGATAAACAAGGCAACTCGTAGTATGAAACTAATTTCAAAGGAAATGAAGGCAATGGGATTTTTAAGTGAATGCCTAAGCATTAAGGAGCTCATGTAGGCTTTCTCCTACAAATTACACAAACAATCATGAAAGCACTGGCTTTTATGATAAGTTGAGATAGGAGGCTACTTTTGAAGTATTCAATGGCTTGAGAAAACATCATCATTTGATGTTACATCTTTTAGGTAACTCTGAAATGGAAAGTGCTCCATGAAAATGGCTTGTCCCTCGCCTCATATAATAGATGATTTTTAGGTGTGTATTTCCCTTTTTTTTTTTATCTCCTTTCCTTTCCATGTGTTTTGTGTCTCCTTTCATTGTGTGTGTGTGTTCTTTCTTTCTTTCTTTGTTTTCAAAATTGTGTGTTTTAAATCCCAATGGTTAAGGCACTGTTCAACATATTGTAAATTGAGATTCTAAGATTTATCATTTCATTTCCTCACTATTCTTAGTCCATAACCTATCCCCAAGCTAGATCCGGCTATTGTCCTATGTTTTTGCAAGGGCAAAATTCACTAGAAAACAAGACAATTATACCACAGTGTTGAAAAATTTGAAAGTCATACCTTCCTAAGACACCCCCAGTCAATTCATCCATAGTACTAGCCCTATCATGTCATCAAATTGACCCCTAAGTTATTTTCATGTATCCCCCTAGGTGATTTAGGAAGTAAAAAATCATTCAAGGAACTTCTGGAGCAAAGTGTTCAACAATGGAGTTTTGAGCCATTTTGGGAAGGGTTATCATCAGCCTTCCTATGACTAGTGCATCATCCCTAGAGTGAATCAAAAGGATAAGCATCATCACGGAGGAGTAATCAAGTGCTAAAAAACATCAAGGAATTTATTTTTGAATATTTAGGGAACTTTCCGAGATTTTGGAATCAACTCGGTGAAAACAGGTTTTTTAGCCTAAAGGAGCATGCACCGCAAAAGAGGACCTAAACTTCCAAGAAATATTTTGGGAGCTCCATAGTGATTTTAAATCCAAAAAAATATCTATAGAAATAATTTTCAATTCTCTACATGGTGGAAAAGATGGGACTTCTTGAAACTTTATACATTATTCTAGGCAACTCATTCTTCTAGCGTACAACTAGTGGTCCCGAGTAAAAAGGGGAATTTTGAATGTGTTTCAGTCATATTCAATACTTATTACCCTCCCTAATATTCTCAAAATTCCTTTTTCATGTGAAATCATATAAATTATCACCCAAAAACTCATCCATGAGCTCTAGATATGATCTTTGCAAGTTGGCTCCCAAGGTACGCTTTCCAACACTTAACCAATTTTGCACCTAGACACATGGAAAATTATGGTGAAGGTGCATTTTCATGTCCCATTTACACCTTTTCAAATGGAAATAAGGTTCACAAAAATTTTCCCCACCCTTTTTCAGTCCCCAAGTCATCAATATGACCTTTAACTCACCTTCCACCCTCGTTGACTAGTTTGACCTGCACACCTACCACCCCTCGCACATGTGACACTTTGCCTCACCGGAGCAGCGAGAATTTTCTTGCACCCTTTTTCCCTTTTTCAAGGGTAAATCAGGTACATGAAAATTCACCCCACCTCCTTTTATCCTTCAAGTCACACATGCGACCATCTCCCACCTCCCAGTGTTCTTTGTTTTAGCCCCCTCTGCTAACCTACACAACAAATGAACATGTGTCACTTGTCCTTATGAGAGAAAGGCACATTTTTATGTCCCATTTTTACCTTTTCAAAGATACATGATGGGAAGAAAAATGTACCCCACCCTTCCTCCTTCTATATGCAGCCTATAAATATCAAGCACTTAGCCATTTTTGCCATTTCTCATCCCCCATACCTCTGGATGTTGTTAGATCTTTGGAAAATTTTATCCAGAGATTTTAACCACCATTTTTGTTTTCAAACAATTTCATGAAGAATTACAAGATCTAAAACCAATAAAAAAACATAAATAACATATTCAAATAAATAAGAAACAAATATTTTTACCGAAAACCTCCAAAGTCCGTGGAGACAAATCCGATCATATCTCACAAAATACAAAACAAATTGAGATGTTATTTTTGCAAACATTTAGTTTTATAGGTGCCAAGAAGATCCTAGAGAATTTTTTTCCATACACATCCCAATTTTTTTTTATGGCTAGCAAACCCTTGTTTCCCTACCACAAAAATTTAAATTTTAAAATCTCTCATTTCCATCATCGGATAAAGTTAAAATTAGAGAGCACTGTTGGGATAAAACCCATATTGAAAACATTTGATTTGTCATGAACCGAGCACCAAAGACCCACTTTCAAAAAATAGTAAGCCTTCCTACACGAGTGGCTGCTAATTTGGGTAATTCATCACTAGAAGAATTTGTGATGAAGATAGTGAACACTAAGGAGGAAAATGAGGTCCGATATATTGGTCAGTTTAGAAAAGTAGCAAAAATCATCACTTACTAAAAATATTAAATTCTTTTTAAGTCAAAGAAAAGCGATTACTATTAATAGTAAGTCATTTCAAAAAGTATTTTTCGCATAATGAGTGGATAGAGGGGTAACCACTCAAAGTCAACATCACTAGTTGGAGTCCATAGGGGAAAATCCGACACTTACTAAAAATAGTAAGTTGCCTTTTCTAAACATAGTAAGTGTCAAGGAAAAATGAAGTTCAAATTCATAGGGGTAAAGCCAATGCAATCTCTCTCGTCGAGTATGTTGAGGATTGGTGATATGGTGATGTCAATCACATGGATCTCCGCAGTGTTTTTCGACACTCATTTCATATTTCAATTTGTCTGTGTGAGGTGGAGTTTGTGATCGTGTCATCAAAATATTCATGGTGTATTCCATCAAGATGTTCAAATCAACATAGCAGTATGAAAGTGTTGCAGAAAAGCATCCATCTTGGTTTGAAAAGTGTAGAGACATCAACAATGTTTCAAATGGTTGGACGGAAACTCTAAGCTATGTGTGTATACCTCATGCTAATAGGGTGACATATGTTGCGGCTCAATTCAAAAAAGAATTTAAGGGATTTGAGATCTTTCCAGAGACACAGACGGAGATCGGCCGAGTAGAAAGATCAAGTCAATAGGAGCAGCTTCTTCTTCTTCAACATGATTCTTCCTCTCTCTCTCTCTCTCTCTCTCTCTCTCTCTTCTCTTACATCCCCCTAACTTTCTCTCTCTTCAATGTTATAATTCTTCATTGGGGATGTACTTTTTCATATGTCTTCAATGTAATTAAAAATTAACTTTATGTTTCTAATGTAAAAGTCACCTTTATGTTATAAAAAGGGACTTAATGTTTTCCTAAGAAGTCAAAAAGTTTTAAGTTATACGAATACATATGAAGATTCATTAGGGGGTAGATGAAGAGTCACCTCTCTTCTTATAAAATGTAAAGGCTTCCCATTTCTAAGGGGTTGCAAATTTGTGAGTTCATGAGAGAAGAATTTTCTTGTGAAAGAGCAAAGAGTTAGCCAATTCTTCCACTTCTCCCCTCCATATTTCATCCATTCTCATGTTATGTACAACTTTGTTGAGATGCTAATAAAGGAAGAAGTTTCAGTTTTCCAAGGCATATGAATGTGTGCATCTTTGTATGAATGGTTTCCTCTAGCCGGTAGCATCAAAGCTTTTTTTTTTCATCACATAAATGTGTGTTGGAATTTCTAACTAGTGTGTGCAAGAATCTAATATTCTACCTACAACATTAGTTCCCCTCTCTCTTTTTCTCACTCCCTTTCCTACTCTCCAGAAAAAGTCTTCTCTAAAATAAATTGCTATCTTTTCCATAGGATCAGTGGAATGCCCCTATCGGATCCCCGACCAAAAGGCCACCAAGAAAATCATTTTCACAACGCGCATATAAACACGGAGCTACATCATACAAGTAGAGGGACTTTGATTCCCAAAGCATTGGAAAGAAACCCATAAATTTGTCCACATGAAATATTTTCTCACCAACATGACTCTAATGAAATTCAATGGGATGATCCCTTTGAATCATCTAAGCCTACAAATAACAAATCTAATTTTAAAAGCTGCAATGATCCATTTCCTAGGCATACTAATCACCCATCTACTTCAAAAGTTCGTACCACTCATCAAGCATTGCCACCACTTTGCATTCTTATGATCATTTGTTTTACGTAATGATTAGCACTATTACTCACACATAATCTTATACACCAATCATTTCATTTATTGATTATGATATATATTACACACTTGTTTCTAATGCATTATCTATTCCAAAATCTATTCATCAAATTCTTGTTATTTGAAATTTACCCCAAGGTGATTTTGATAACTTGCATAATTTCTTTGGACTTGGAGAGGAAGAATGGTGAAAACAAGATATTTTGATTTTAGGGGAACCCCTTTGATTTTCTATAACTCCCCTTTTCAAGAAAAATATGAGGATTTAGCAGAAATTCATGAATTTTTTTGGAGAAATGGAGAAAAGGCTTTTTTTAATGCATTGTGGGTGCTGGGGCTATGGATGAAACGATGGTGGATTGAAAAAGTGTTCCTTATCCTTGAATTAGGTCCAAAATGCTAAGGAAATAATGATTTATGGGTAAATCAAGTCACGAAGGCCTCGTGTGGTCCAAGTTTCATCGAGCCGCAAGTTCCCCAAAAGCTGATTTACTGATTTACAAAAGGGTTGAAGTGGACTCTTTGAAATGCGAGATAAGACGGAAGTTCATAGCCTATGCAGTCTAAGTATAGTAGGGACATGAGTTCCCCATGGAGGAAAAATTTACACACATCAAGGAGATAGAGTGTGATGCAGATATAGCGGAAGTTCGTGTTCTAGGTGGTCCAAGTTCCATCGGGCCGCGAGTTCCCCGAAATGCCGACTTGCCTGATTTGCAAAGCCATTAAAACGGGTCTAGTATATTATGGATAAGGTGGATTTGGATGGCCCAAATGTCCTAAGTGATTGGAACATGAGCACGTGGGAAGCTTGAAATGGGTGCAAGTTTGTATGGTGCGGCGATGGCGGGGTCGGGTAGTCCAGTGGCCCAAGTGCATCGTAAGCCCGTAAAAGCCGAAATGTCCTTGATAAAGTGGATGCGGGTAAGGCAGGAGTTAGGGGCCCAGGAAGCCCTTATCCCCTAATGCCATAAGCTCTCTAAAAACCTGCAATACTTGTAACACCTGCAATACAAAGGAAGGTGGTTTGATGCAGATTGTAAGTGCCCGCATGGAATGCCTGACCCCCGAAGTTCAAATGAGCATAACTTTTGACCCAGAGCTCCAATTTTGACAAAATTGGACTTTTTGGAAATATCTCGACATCCTCTCAACCAAAAAAACTAGATGTATTTTTTTAGTAAGGTTAGGTGGGTGAAAATAAAAGAAACATCTCTAGCTCTAATAAATTAAATGCTCAGTCCTGTAAAATGTAAGAAATCCCTAGCAAACTCAAAACAGTTGCTCACACTCAAAAGGCCATAACTTCGCAATTATCAATGGATTTTCACAAAATTGGTCTCGTTCAACAGTGACTTTGAGCACGATGCAAAAAATCAAGAAGTTGCAAAATTAATTAATTTTTAATGATGATTTTAAGGAAAATGTGCTAGGTTTTGAACAATGATTTTATTAGTGGTTGGAGAGGCATTTAATGAGCATGGGATGCCATTCCTTCTCTGCTGCAAGTTATGGGACACCTTGAGATTACTTTTTTAGGTCCAAAATCACCAACCACACTCATTTATTATGACTTATAGTTGGTTGAAAATTGGATTTCTGTATTTACATCCCTTCTCTCTCTCTCTCTTTCAAAAAACTATAAATTGGAATACTTGGCTCATTGTAAGAGGAGGATAGTTTGAGTAGAAAAAATTGTAATTTTGGTTTTGTGAAGCCAATGTACTACAGGACTTTATAGTGGACTCCTTGCATGGTGATCCAAGCCTTTTCTTTGTAATAGTTTTCACTATGTATAATCCTAAAGCAATAGATTCAGTTTTGTGCATGTATCTTCCCTTGCTGAGTTTGTTGCATTCTCCCTACCTCTCTAATGTTATTGCAAATGTTTGTGTTATTCTATACTCTTGCAGGGGACATATTATTATTATTATGTATGCATGGAAATGTGTTATGAATGTTGCTATTAGACTATGGAGAACTATCACCACCCTCTCTGATCTACATTTTTCTTCCATTTTCACACATTGGAAATTGTTCTCATTCCCATTTTTGGTGCATCACCTCTCTAGTGTAGTTTTCCTTCATTTGCATGTTGTTTCTCTCTTCTTGGTCCCTTCGAAATTTTAGGATAGACATAGTTAGTATCTTCATCTCATTGGAGTTATTTTGTACTAGGATTAGGAAGAAGAACCAGCTTTCTCTGGAGGTCTATCTCAAGTAGAAAGTCCCACAACTTGGAGATATTACCCATGTTACTCCGATCACCTTTGTGAGCTCAAGAATACACACTTGTGTAAATCGGAGGGTGCGGTGATTCGGTGATAACAATTCATATTCTAGGTACTTTTTTTTTTTGACATAGAAAGGATAATGTTTTTGGATGGCCCTTACTTTAGTCTCTTGGTATCTCTTTTGAGAGTGTTACACTTTATTTTGATCTACACTTTCGACGCGTTACACTACCAATCAAAGTTTGATCTATAATTACACGAGACCTCATTATTGGTCATAAAATCTATTACTAATAGATTATTGAATCTAGGTATCCCTTTACTACATGTTCCTACTTGTTTTTCCATTAGTATTTCATTAGTGTGTATATTTTATTGATCATCAATAGGTTTTCACTATTCTAGGTATTCCTTTTAGGTATTGCTCTCTTAACATGCCTAGTTCTTATATAGTTTCTATCACTCTTCCTAATTCATCTATGGATAGGTGTCTTATTTCATGCACTAACTCTCATATTTCTAATCCTCCTAGGTCTCATAATAGGGCTTTAGTTTTGCACACTACTTCACATATCCATATCCCTCCTATGTCTCCTACTAGGCCTTTGGTTGCACATACAAATTCACATAGTTATAGTCCCATAATAGGCCTTTAGTTTCACATGTTACATCACATAGTTCTAGCTCCTGTAGGTATCCTCCTAAGCCTTCCTTTATCTACATTACCTCTAGTTTTTCAGACTCTCATAGGATTTTATGCATATCTTCTAGCCTTGCAGATCCCACTATAGTTTCTCATAGGTCTTCTAGGAGTTCTCATTCTTCTACTCCACCAAGAAGATATCAAAACTTGAATTATACTCATCTCTCTACTATTTATAGTTCTCATCATAGGAATTCTTTGGAACATATCACCATAATGGTTATACTTTAATTTGAGTCACATTCTATAAAACATTTGAAGCCTAACCCTCTATCACATTTGGCAACTGTTTCACCTCCTTTTTAGGTTATTATGGGATAGATCTCATGTTATCCCCATTAGTGTAAATTGTTATGCACTAATACTGCAAAACCACTAAAATATTTCTAAAATACAAAAACATTCAAATAGGTGCAAAAATACAAAATCGGGACCTATTTCTATGGCATGCAATATTTTCACTTTACATTATACATGGTGTGTAGTCCTTTGATTTGATAGATAGCATTCCCTCTTTACACACATGTGGTCACATGGTATATTGAGCATGATGCAAGACATACATAGAGTGATACATGATGACAGGTGTAACATCCCACTAATTAATCCCTTCTATTCGAAAATTTAATTAATCAAATAAATATGAATAATGGAAAAAGGATGTTATTTGATTAATTAAGTAAAATTACGGATGATGATACTTAGTCATCTAAGTACTTAATTAAATATTAAGTACTCAGACAACTAAATATTACATATTGGTATTATTTAGTGTAGTATGTTGTTATTACGGAACTTTGGTTGCATTGTGTTGGTTGTGTCATTATTATAATTATTTTATGACTGTGGAAATCATTTTGAGATGTCATAGTCGGGAAAAAATATTTTAGGCTTATTAGCCTAGTTGAATGGCTTGGTAACATTATTTTGAGGACCTATTTAATATTAATGTTATTAAATATTGGGGCATAATGCCACACCCATTGAGTTGAAAGTAATGTTTGATGTATTATTATTTGATTTCAAAAATAATTAAACACATGGTAAGGGAACACCATGATTGCATGTTAAGTTTTCAATGGAATTATTGTGGTGAAATTCAATTTTGAAAAGGGTAAAAATGCCATAATATGGACAATGATAATTTTTTTAATAATTTAATTCCACAAAGTGGACATTCACATGAATGAAAAGAGATAGGTATTATTGTTTTCATATTCAGTTTAACTATGAAGATCCCTCCCCTCCCACGATGGCGAAATTCATTACAAAACCATCCACTTGGCAATTGGACAAGGAAAATTTCTAGGGTTATTAGGGATGCATGGGGAGGAAGGGGGAAAGGAGGTTTAGTTTTGTTGTTTTATTCATTTTCCACTACTAGTTAACTCCTCTCATGGAGGAACTCTAGTGAAATTTTTGCATGAAGAGAAGTCAATTTTCTTGGGAGGAATTTCTATTTATTACGGGAATGCAATGTGGTGGGGTTTTTGTGGAAAATCTAGAAGTGGCACTATGAAATCAGATTTCAGCTAGGGTTTGAAGAAGTAGAAGAAAAACATTTTCTTTAGGAAATGGTTTTTGCGCATGTTGCTTCTCTAAGTTTTGATTTTTTAAAGATTGTTTATTTTGTTTGTTCGATCTCGTTTGTTGAATGATATGTGTGAAAATAATGCTTTAAATCTAGTTTTATTGCTTGAGATCTTGCAGAAAAATTATTTGGAAGAAATGGGTTCATTCATTGGTTGTACAAATTGATTTTTTGGTTTTCTATGTTAGCATTTTTGGCATGGAATTTAAATGGCTGAGATGGGTATTGTTATTTAGATGATCAAATAGATTTTAGGGTTTACATCTAGAATTTTTAGCAATAAAAATTCTTTGGTTGAAATGGTTGATGAATTGGTTGTGCAAATTGATTTTTGTGGTTTCCAGTTAGTTATTTTTGTATGGAATCGATGGTTGTGTTAGTTTGAATAAAAATATCTAAATCTTTTAGCTAATGGCCTTCTTTCAGAAAAGGAAACAATATGGCTTTTTTGAGGTATTTCCTTATTTGAATCTATTTTCCTCTTCTATTTTTGAGGTTTTTGGGAAAATGTGGGTTATGGTGTTGTGTGTTTTACTTGAAAAGATTATGGATTATTTAAAATTTGCTCTCTTGCTTGAAAACATTATTATGGTTGTTGGGTTGGATTTTAACTTGGAAAATAATGGGGGTTTTCTTATTTAAGGTTCATACCTCAAAATGCATGGTTATACCTTTGTTTATTTTTATTCAAAATTTAATCGAAGTTATGGGTTTTGAGAGCTGGATTGGTTTTTCTTACCCTAATTGTCTACTGGAAATGGATAGATTTTGTGCCTTCATTTGTGTGCTCAATCATTTATTTGATAATGTCAAAAGACACTCTAATCTATGAAAATTCATATAGATCTGAAATGTGTACTTTATAAATAAAATTTGTATGGCAATATGTTTTTTTGTGTTACTAAGAAATCTATATTGTTGGACTTAATGTTTGGAAAGGATATTTGGTTGAAATACTTACTTTCTTGTGTTGTAAGAATAGATTTGTGAACTAACCTTTGTATGAAAAGGAAGAAATGGATGATGTGACTTTTTTCAGCTTTTTGTGTTTGAAACCCCTTTTGTAGGGCATTTGGAAATTTTAAAAAAAATAAACATAAAGGTATATGAACGCTGAAATGATTAGTTAGGTAAGAACATTTTGTTATTAGTTCATTTCATTTCTTTTACTTTTCCCAAGATTTTTAACTCAGAGGGTTGGATCACTTGATCCATATCTTTTCTTTTAAATAATTCATTTCATACTTTGATTCAATATAGTTTATTTTGATTGTTGGAAAATTTTAAAAGTGGAAAATACAAGGGAAACTATGGAAAAAATTTCTAGAATTCTATACTTAGTTTTTTTTATTAAAATTATATGGTTGAATTTTATGGCATGAGAATTAAGTTGAAATAATTTTGGATGCAAAAAAATTTAATTTCCTTGAATTTAATAGTTTAAATTCATTGATTAGTTTGTTGTTTTTATGTGTGTAATAGTAATGGATCCAACACAGTTTAGAAACCGAATCCTCCATCAATCACATGGCTTGTGATTGAAGAAGTGGGAGGAATATATGTAGAGTGGTCCTTGGGAGCACTTCACATATATTCCCCATGTTTCCTTTTCCAACTATGGGATTGTTGGAAGATTCCAACTCCCTAATTATTGTGGAAGTATTACTACTACAAGGTAGATGAGATAAGTTTAGATGACTAATATTCTTTATGAGTCAAAACTTAGTTTAGCAAGTAGAATAAATCTTTCCAGTTATTTGAACTGACATCCCCCTAAACAAATAGTGTCATAGGTTTAGTAATGTTGATTGGACCTTCTTACCCTGACTCGTGAAGATCGGCGTTAGAATGGATGTCTTATGTTATGGAATTTGGACCCCATTGTACTTGTACTTTTGATTAAATACACTTGTTAGGGAAAGTAGCACTTTGTAATAGTCCTTTGATGGATGAAACTTGAAATGTATAAATATTATGGCTGATTTGTGTATGTATAAATAATTATCATATTTGGGGTTAAAAAAAAAGATTAATTTGATAAAGTTAAGGAATATTATAATCATTTATCTAGTGCTTTAAATGGGTATAGTTAGGTAACTAAAGATGTATCACTCATCTATTTGAACTCTTCATGGTTGTAAAAAATTAATTTGGGTAAATGAAAAGGATGTAATTTAAGATATGGAACTTTATAATATGAAGGGAAAATATAAGAAGTTAGTCTTATCTCTTTAAATTATTTAAGGTTCTAATATTCTACTTCATGATGATTAAATTGGTTATGGGCTAT
Source organism: Taxus wallichiana var. yunnanensis (assembly GCA_018340775.1). Classification (NCBI taxonomy): domain Eukaryota; kingdom Viridiplantae; phylum Streptophyta; class Pinopsida; order Cupressales; family Taxaceae; genus Taxus; species Taxus wallichiana. The sequence continues at coordinate 358,581,103 of CM031243.1, read as the reverse complement.
GTTACTAAGTTTACTCAAATTTATGTGTTTATCTACTTCCTTATTGAGTTAAAGTTGGGCAGAAATAAGGTTTAGTATGTATGTATTAAAATAAATTGAAATGGAGTAAATTGATGACAATAATATTATCCATATAAGATGTAAGTCAGAATATGAGTAATAACTTGGTCAATCCTTAGTTTCATTATGAGTTTAATACTTGATAGTAATCTAGTCAATGAATAAAAATACTAGTGAATTAAAAGCATCAATTTCAAATGGGACTACAATCTAAGTTAAGGGCATTAAGGTCTAACCAAACAAGGGGTGTATGAGCCCTATGTAAAGAAGTGTTTTAATCTATTCAAGACTTAGGGAAGACTAATTTTATTATTAATATCAACCAAGATAGGTTAAAAATATGCCTTAGTTGATCATGGGAGTAATCATAAAGTGGAAAACATCTAGAACCTAAATGATACTAGCCTAGTCTAACTTAGTTGAAAGAACTTTAAGGAGTAATATGATAAACTTATCCGAAAATTTATTCTTAATATAATAAGATAGAGGATCATATCAAGAAGCCATCATACCCCTCATGGAAAAATAAATATACCAAAAGTGGGTACTACCTAGCTTTAAACAGGTTAAAGACGTAAGTGTAGTCCTAATAACGTAAATATCCCTCTTGATTAGTGGGTATAAAATCAAGATAAGCTATGTTGCGACTAATTAAGACTTGTAGGACCTAATGGGAACCTTGATTAAGTTTAAAAAATATTTTTCTATCAAAAGGTATAGAATGTATGAAGGGGGTAGTGAGGTGATAATTACTTCATGTCCCTAACCTCCAAACCAAGGTAACTAAATACTTATGCTAATATCCGATAAGTAGTGAATTACACTTGAGTGATAAGAACCTAACAGGAACAAATTTATCAATGCATGATGTAGGCTTCCTACAAGTAGCCCATCGGTTGCCTAATATAGTAAATATTAAACAATGCAAGGTCTCTCGTAGGTAACCAATAGTGGGCATTATGGGATCTTTGAGCTTGCGTAGATGAACTCATTAGGTAATAAGTGAGTCTTAATAGGTTCAACTAATTAAGCTTAATGAATCCATATAATTGTGATGAGATGATGGTGGGGTGATGGGAAGACAAGTTTAGATGTGTTTGTGCACTCATCTATACTAAGTGTACATAGTATAACTTGAAAATTTGGCCAAAGTAATGTGTTTGTTGGGTACATTGTCTAATCACCGTGATTCCTCAATCCCAAAGTGTAGGATATAAGATGGAGTTTTACTAATGAACTCTAGGTAGACACTAGAGGATCAATCACAAGATCTCACTACGCAACAGTGTGATAAAACCAAGCAAGGCTAATTATGAACATTCAAATGAATGTTAAGGGTGATCATGGAGATTAAGGATATTTAACCCTTACAGCTACACAAGGTTTATCACTATGTTATAGGATGGATTAAATTGTTAATAATTTCTACATAAACTAGTTTAGCTAGTTTCCTAAATTAATTATGTAGAGGAATGTCTACTCATTGCTAAGATAATATGACTTATTGCATTAACTAGTTATAGCTAGTAATATGATTTGTAATGCAAGAGGAATTCTATATGTTGTTATAAAAAAATCCTACTAAATTGGGTTTAAATTAAAGGTTGTTACATTTGGTATCAGAGTTGTAGGTTTTAGCTCTTAGACCTTATAGGTTTGCTTCACTAACTATAAATTTATTTTACCTTTATCAAGGACATATGGCCCATAAAGGAAAAATGAAATGTTATAGGGGAAGCCTAAGAAATGTTGAAGGAACTCCACCCACCGAATAGTTGTAATAAATATCTTGAGCTCCTCGAAGACACCCGAGACCACATGGTTATTTTAGAATAGCAGGTTATCGGTGAACAAGATCCTCCTGAAGAGGATTTGGTTATGGAGGATGAACCTCAAGAAGAACACCATGATGAAGATGAATAACATGAAAATAAAAAGGCAAATGATGGAAGAACTATCCCATGATATTAAGAGGATAACTCCACTAATTTTGAAGGGACTGACAACCTTGGGAGATGCGGTTGAATGAGTGAAATGGAGAAGTACTTTGAAATAAGAGACTTCTCAAAGGAGACTAAAATAGTCTGGGGAGCTTTTCATCTTTCTCGAGAAGCATCATCATGGTGGGATAACAAGAAATTTGAATTGGGACTAGATACTACTTCCATATGTCTTGGGAGTAATTTATAATATACTTTCATCAATGTTGGCTTCCACGGCTATACTTTGATAAAAAAATGACCAAGTTCCAAAATTAACATAAGTGAAGCTTGGTGTAACTGAATATTGGGAGTCGTTTAGAATTTTCTAAAGTATGTTCCCAATATCAAAAAGATGAAAATTTTAGGATTAGGAAGTTCATTATGGGACTCAACCCAATCATAGGGGGTGAGGTGGATGTGCACGATCCATCTACTATGGAGGCAATATTTGAGAAGGCTATTAGGAAAGAAAAAAAACTGAAATCTATCTTTACTAATAGAGAGGAAAATAAAAGAAATTTAACAACACTCCTTCAGCTAGTTTTGTTAAAAATCCATGGGTAAAGAGAGAGGGCAACAAGCCCAAGTTTTTCAAAAGGAATGCATCAAAAATAAATTGTTGTAAATAAAAATTTAGGGTAGTTTAAGGCTGCAAATAACACTTAGAAATATGAAAATAAAGGGCATGTAGGTGGTTGTTTCAATTGTGGGGGTCCACACTATGCAAACTGGTTCCCACAAAAGAAACAAAGAGCTAGTTTCTAGTAGCAAAAGAATGCTGATTAGAAAATTCATGTAGCTGTAGGAAATCATGAGGTTGAAAAGCAAGCCACACCAATGGAAGTGTTAGGTAAATTTTATGGTCATTTTCTATAAAATTTAATTTATACCAGTAACTAAATGCATTCATTTCAAAAAATTTTAGTAGCAAAATTGCATAGAAAAGTTAGTCATATGGAAAACATGTGGACAATACAGTTTGGAAACAATGTTAGGCATAAGGTAGAACAATGTTTGCCTATGGAACATTAGAATTACCCAATTTTACAACTGAAGTGAACCTTATATAGCTCCATTAGGATCTTATGATGTAATAATTGGAGTCAATTGGTTTTTGAACATCAAGATGTTTTGGACTATGAAAAACAAATGTAAAATGCCTTGATGATGAGCTGAAACCAGCCATCATTCAAGGAATAAAGGGATTTAAGAAAAATTGCCATTATCAACTGAAAAAGGTGAAGAGAAAATAACTCTTTAAGCTAAATGATTTGGAGGAAACTAATTAACTCATCTCAAAGCTTTGGTTTGATAAGTTTTATTGATGTATTTCATATGAGTTACCTTGATTCCCTTTGAAAATGGAATTTGATTCAATCGACATCAAATCTGCGAGCCTAAGAAGCACCTTATCACATGATAATAACTGAGTTAATTCAGTTGAAGGCTCAAATTCATTATCTCATCTCAAAGTTTTTATAAGACCCATGTCATCATGGGGGATGATCTTTGAGAAGAAGAAACATAACCCTTCATTAATGCATAGAATATATCCTTGAATAAGGAAAAATTAAGAAATGGTTTATTTTTGGAATGATATCTTGATCAGATGAGAGGTGTCATGTATTTTCTAAAATATATCTAAGGTTGGGATATCACCAATTGAGAATCAAAGAGGAATATATTCACAAAATGGTGTTCAGAACACATTATGGGCATTATGAGTTCATGGTTCTATATTCGGATTCACTAATGCTCTGGCAACATTTATGAACCTCATGAATAGTATCTTTCAATATCTCAACAAGTTTTTTACTCATGTTCTTAGATGATATACTCATCTACTCAAAAATGAGCAAGAGCACAACGAGCATGGAAATTGTGTTGGATATTTTGAGACGGAATACACTTTAATTAAATTAGGCTAAATGTGATTTTTAATCATAAAGAGATACAGTATCTAGGTCATGTAATTAATGATAATGGAATCTTCATGGACCCTGAAAAGATAAGATCCATTATAGAGTGGTCAGCATCGAAGGATGTGAACGAGGTAAGAAGCTTAATGGGTTTGGTATGGTATTACTGCAAATTTGTGAAGGACTTTTCGATATTGGTTGGTCTAATAATTTCACTTCAAAGGAAGGACAAAAGATTGTGTGGACTAAAAATGTGAGAAATAATTTAATCAATTGAAGGTGTGTTTGACAACTTCTCCAATGTTGGCCATCCCTTATCCAAACAAAAAATTTAGTATTTTTATGATGCATCCGAGGAAGGATTAGGAGAGTTGTTTTTCTCTAGAATGATCATATTGTGGCATATGAGGGAAGGAAAATGAAAGTTCATGAGTAAAATTATGCCCCTCATGATATGGAATTAGCAGAAATAGTTCATTAAGTCTAGGTCTGGATGCATTATTTGGATGGGTTAGCCATTTGAACAAAAAACTGACCACTTGGGGCTGAAGTATATCTTTGTGCACCAAAATTTAAATGCATGGAAGCATATATGGTTTGAGTTATTGTCATAATATGAATTTGATATTAGTTATATCAAAGGCAAGGAAAATAGGGTAGTGGATGCCTTAAGCCATAGGAAGTACATAAAATTGTTATAACCTTATGAATGAAATCAAAGAAGAAGTTATGAAAGAGTCAACTATAGATCTATACTATTTACAAGTACAAGAAACTCTAGATATGATTCAAGGATAAAAGATATGTTGGTTTTAGTTTTGACAATGATAAATTATGCATTTTGAAAACAAAATTTATGTTCTAGAAGGGAACGAACTTAGAACAAAAGTGTTTCAATTCCATGATGCACCATACTCTAGTCATCCCGAATAACCAAAATGACAAAGAGACATAAAACAACAATATTTCTAGAAAGGAATGAAAAAGAGCATCACATCTTATGTTTCAAGTTGTTTAGAATGTCAAAGGGTAAAAGTAGAGCACACACCTTATTGGACTATTGTATCGACATAACATTCCACACCACAAATGGAACGTGATTAGCATGGATTTGTCCAAGGGCTGCCCATGACCAAAAACCAACATGATATGATTTTGGTTGTAGTGGACAAGTTAACAAAGGTAACTCACTTTATACTTGGGAACCTTAGTCATGATTCCCCAATGTTTATTAAAATATTTTGCATGAGATATTTCGATTGCATAGTGTTCTATAAAAAATAATTTCATATAGAGATCCAAGGATGACATCTCGTTTTGGAAAACATTAAATTCAAGTTTGGGTACTAAACTAAATTTTTTTCAGCTTATCATCCGGAAATGGATGATAAAACTAATCATGTAAACCAAGTGTTAGAAGACATGCTTCACATGTACTACATGGATCAGTAAAGTAGGTGGGAAGAATACCTTCCATTAGTTGAGTTTACATATAATAAATCATACCACTCTTCATTGAAAATGGCACCATTTGAAGCATTATACGAAAGAAAGTTTTGCCACTCCTTTAAGTTAGGACAATAGAGGATAAAGAGGTGGTTGGGATGGAAATGTTAACCAAAATGGAAAATCAAGTTAAGAAAATCGGGAATAACTTGAAATAATAAATAGATCATCAAAAAAGTCATGAAGATCAGCATAGGAAAGAAAGACTATTTAAAAAGGAGACAAAGTTTTTCTTTGTGTTAAGCCTAAAAAGAGTTCAATAACATTTGGTAAGGTTTTAAGATTTCCCCACGCTATGTTGGACCATTTAAAGATTTTATATAAGTTATTAGTTCGTTGTTGCATATTGACTAGAATTGCCTATCCTCCTTCACTGTCAAAGTTGCATGATGTTTTCCATGTTTCATTATTAAAGAAGTATGTTGTATATTTATCACATGTACTTAATGGGACTCACCGTGTAAGTTTTGGAACTGGAATCATCACCATGGTGCTCATTAGAATTTTGGAAAACGTAAGTTGTAGCTAAGAAATAAATAATTTTTACAATGTAATGTCTAATGGGACTAGTATTATGAAGACAATACAACTTGGGAGAATTTGGATGAATTTAAAATTACTTTTTCTACATTTATTCACTTAGAAAATTTGTGATGAAACTCTTATATCCGTAAAAATAACTAGTTTTTACTTTTGACAATTTGAATAATTCTTGGTTTATCAACATGGAGGCTAGTTAAAAATTGATATTTTACAATGAATAAGATTGTTTCAGCCATGTTGTCACTTTTAATAAGTTGAATTCTTGAATTTGAGATACTAAATGAAGGTTTTATTTGGTAAAAATTCACCAAAGATTACTATTTATCATTTTTGAAAGTGATTAATTCAGATGATGAATCATTTTAACAGGGAGGAATGTAACATCCTACTAATTAATCCCTTTTATTCAAACATTTAATTAATTAAATAAATATAAATAAGGGAAAAAGGATGTTATTGATTAATTAAGTAAAATTACGGAAGACAGTACTTAGTCATCTAAGTACTTAATTAAATATTAAGCACTCAGACAACTAAATATTTCCTATTGTTATAATTTAGTGCAATATGTTGTTATTATAGAAATTTGGTTGCATTGTTCTAGTTGTGTCATTATTATAATTATTTTATGACTACGGAAATCATTTTTGAGATGTCATAGTCTAGTAAAAATCTTTAAGGTTTATTATTCTAGTTTAATGGCTTGGTAAGATTATTTTGAGGACTATTTAATATTAATGTTATTAAATATTGGGGGCATAATGCCACACCCATTGAGTTGAAAGTAATGTTTGATGTATTATTATTTGATTTCAAAAATAATAAAACACATGGTAAGGGAACATCATGATTGCATGTAATTTTTCAATGGAATTATTGTGGGTGAAAGTCAATTTTGAAAAGGGTAAAAATGCCATAATATGGCAATGATAAAGTTTTGTTAATAATTTTTAAGTCCACAAAGTGGACATTCATGTGAATGAAAAGGGATAGGTATTATTGTTTGCATATTCAGTTTGACTATGAATATCCCTCCCCTCCCATGATGGAAAAAGGCATGACAAACATGTCCACTTGGTAGTTAGACAAGGATATATTTCTAGGATTTTTAGGGATGCGTGGAGAGGAAGGGGGAAAGGAGGTTTATTTTTTTTCACATTCATTTTCCACTACTAGTTACCTTAAATCCTCTCATGGAGGAACTCAAAAAAAATTTGCATGAAGAGAAGTCGATTTTCTTGGGAGGATTCTATTTATTATGGGAATGCAATATGGTGGTGGTTTTTGTGGGAAATATGGAAGTGGTATTATGAAATTGATTTAGCTAGGGTTTGAAGCATCTGGAAGAAAAGTTTTTCTTTCAGGAAAGGGTTTTTCACCTTGCTTCTCTGAGTTTTGAGATTTTTAAAATATTGTTTATTTTTGTTTTTTCTTATCCAATTTATTGAATGATATGTGTGAAAATAATGTTTGAATCTAGTTAGATTATTTGAGCTCTTGAAACAAAATTATTTGGAAGAAATGGGTTGTTCGATCATTGGTTATACAAATCAATATTTTTTTTTCATTTAGTAGTTTTGGTATGGAATTTTAATGGTTGAGATGCTTATTGTTATTTAGATGATCAAATTGATTTTTAGGTTTACATCTAGAATTTTTAGCAATTAATTTTTTTGGCTGAAATGGGTTGATGAATTGGTTGTGAAAATCAATTTTTGTGGTTTCCAAATAGTTATTTTTGCATGGAATCGATGGCTATGTTAATTTGAATAAAAATATCCCAATCTTTTATCTATATCCTTCTTTCGAAAAGGAAAATGTATGGGTTTTGTAGATATTTCCTTCTTTTGATGAATCCATTTTCTTCTACTATTTTTAGGTTTTTGGGAAAATGTGGGTTGTGGTGTTGTGTGATTTACTTGAAAATATTATGGATTTTTTGGAACATGCTCTCTTCTTGAAAACAGTATGGTTATTGGGCTGAATTTTTACCTAGAAAATAATGGGGGTTTTATTATTTAAGGTTCATACCTCAAAATGCATGTTTGTACCTTTGTTTATTTTGATTGGAAATTTAATCAAAATTTTGGGTTCATGAGTGGTAGCTTGATATTTTTTTTTACCCTAAATCTACTAGAAATGGATAGATTCTTGTGCCTTCATTTATGTGCTCAATCATTTGTTTGATAATGTCAAAACACCCTCTAGTCTATGAAAAAACATGCAGATTTGAAATGTGTACTTTGCAAATAAAATTTGTATGGCAATATGTTGTTTTGTGTTACCAAGAAATCTATTTTGTTGGAATTAATGTTTGGAAAGGATATTTGGTTTAAATACTTGCTTTCTTGTGTTGTAAGAATAGATTTGTGAACCAAACTTTGTATGAAAAGGAGGAAATGGATTATGTCACTCTATTTTCATCTTTTTGTGTTTGAAACCCGCTTTTTTGGGGTATTTGGAAAAGTTTAAAAAAAATAAACATAAAGGTATATGAATTTTGAAATGATCAACTAGGATTAAAACCTTTTATTATTAGTTCAATTCATTTCTTTTACTTTTCTCAAGATTTTTAACTCGGAGGGTTAGATCACTTGATCCATATATTTTATTTTAAAGCATTATTTTTACATTTATTTAGTATAGTTTTTTTATTGCTTGAAAATTTTAAAAGTGGAAAATACAAGGGAAAAGCTTGGAAAAAAAATTCTAAAATTCTATACTTAGTCTTTTTTTTTTGGAATTAAAATTATATTGTTGAGTTTTATGGCATGAGAATTAACATGAAATAATGTCGGATGCAAAACAAATTTAATTTCCTTGAATTTTATAGTTTAAATTCATTGATTTGTTTTTTTTTGTATGTCCTATTATGGATCCGACATAGTTTGGAAACCGGTATCCTCCATCAATCTCATGGCTTGTGATTGAAAAAGTGGGAGGAATATATACAGAGTGGTCCTTCGAGAGAAATTCACATAAATTTTCCACATTTATTCCTTTCTAGCTATGGGATTGCTTGAAGATTCTAGCTCCCTAACTGTTGCAGAAGAATTACTACTACAAGGTGGATGAGATAAGTTTCAATGACTAATCTTCTTTATGAGTCAAAATTTATTTTATCAAGTAGAATAATTCTTTCCATTTCTTTTAAGTGACACCCCCAAAACAAACAATGTCACGTGTTTAGTAACGTTGATTAGACCTTCTTACCCGGCTCATGAAGATTGGCATTAGAATGGATGTCTTACATTATGGAATTTAGACACCATTTACTTTTACTTTGATTAAATACACTTGTTATGGAAAGTAACAATTTGTAATAGTCATTTGATGGAAGAAACTTGAAATGTATAAATACTATGGCTGATTTGTGTATTTATAAATAATTTTAATATTTGGGATTGGAAAACAAAACAATTGATTTGATAAAGTTAAGGAATCTTATAACCATTTATCTAATGCTTTAAATGGGTATATTTAGGTAACTAAAGATGTATCTCTCATCTATTTGACTCTTCATGGTTGTAAAGAATTAATTTGGATAAATGAAAAGGATGTAATTTAAGATACGGAATTGTATATGAAGGGAAAAATATAATATGTTAGTCTTATCTCTTTAAAGGATTTAAGGTTCCTCATACTCTACTTCATAATGATTAAATTGGTTATGGCTAAGTTACTAAGTTTACTCAATGTTATGTGTCTATCTACTTCCTTATTGAGTTAAAGTTGGGAAGAAATAAGGTTTAGCAAGTATGTATTAAAACTGAATTGAAATGGAGTAAACTTGTAAGACAATAATCTTATCCATATAAGATGTAATTTAGAATATGAGTAATAACTCATCCATCCTTAGTTTCATTATGATTTTAATACTTGATAGTAATATAGTCAATAAATGAAAAGAATAGTGAATTAAAGAGCATTAATTTCAAATGGGACTACAATCTAAGTTAAGGGCATTAAGGTCTAACCAAACAAGGGTGTGTGATCCCTACGTAAAAAGTGTTTTAATCTATTCAAGACTTAGGGAAGACTAAGTTTATTATTAATATCAACTAAGATAGGTTAAAATATTCTCTTAGTTAATCATGATAGTAATCATAAAGTGTAAAACATCTAGAACCTAAATTATACTATCCTAGTCTAAATTAGTTGAAAGAACCTTAAGGAGTTAATATGATAAACTTATCCAAAAAGTTAGCTTACTATCATAAGATAAAAGATATTATCAATAATCCATTATACCCCTCATGGTGAAATAAATATACCAAAATCGGGTACTACCTAGCTTTTAAATTGGTTAAAGATGTATGTGTCCGATAACGTAAATATCCCCTTGATTAGTGGGTATAAAATCAAGATATGATATGTTTCAACTAATGAGGACTTGTAGGACCTAATGGGAACCTTAATTAATGTTAATAAATATGTTTCTATAAAAATGTAGAGAATGTATGAAGGGGGAAGCGAGGTGATAATTACTTCATGTCCCTAACCTCCAAACCAAGGTAACTAAATGCTTATACTAATATTTGATGAGTATTGAATTACACTTGAATGATAAGAACCTAGAAGTAGAATGGATTTATCAATGCATGATGTAGGATACCTACAATTATCCCGAGATTTACCTAATATGTTACCAATCTATTAAGAAACAAAAAGGCCTCCGTAGGTAATCAATAATGGGCATTGGGGGTTCCTCAATCTTACGTAGATGAACTTGTTAGGTAATAAGTGAGTCTTAATAGGTTCAACTACTTAAGCTTAATGAATCTAGATAATTGTGATGAGACGATGGTGGGGTGATGGGAAGACGTGTTTAGACATGTTGTGCACTCGTCTCTAATAAGTGTACATAGTACATCTTGATAACTTTGGCTAGAGTAATTATCTAATCACCATGATTCCTCAATGCCGAAGTGTATGATACATGATAGAGTTACAAAATTAACTCTGCCTAGAAACATAAAGGAACCACAAGATCTCACTACCGCAGTGTGGTAAAACTAGCGAGGCTAATTATGAACATTCAAATGAATGTTAAGGGTGATCATGGAGATCAAGTATATTTAACCCTTACAATTGCACAAATTTTATCATTACGTTATAGAATGGATTAAATTTTTAAGACTTGTTTCATAAACTAGTTTAGTTAGTTTACTAAATTAATTATTGATGCAGCCTAGAATTCACCAATACAATCCCAGGTGCGGCTGGCACATCACTCAGCCTAGACTAAGCGCTCACCGAAGTGCACAAAGGTACTAGGCCCCTCTTTAGGGTTGTTGTTGCAGGATGTTAGCATGATGAAGACTTTAAGAATTTAGATCTATGACTAATATATCATTCTATAGTGCATGTTTAGATCTAGATCTAGAAAATAACATACTTAAAAGATAACCATGATGAAATCAAGCATACAATACTGAACTATAACCATGATAACACCTTGATTCAGTCCATAATCTCCATTATATTAAATGCAGTAATACACATAAGCTTCTTTACAATAAAAGTAGTATACGCTCATGCACATATCAAATTTGGCAGCATAATCTCACTATAACATGGTTCTCACACACTCTCCCTATGCTAAAAAGTTCAATACATATTTATAAGGGTGGGGACTTGCCGTTCACCACTTATCTAATCCCAAAATAGGTCATAAGCTATTATTAGCCACGCGTCTTTACAAAAATAGCCACACATGCAAGTGCTAACAATAGATCACTTTTGGTTAATCGACGGATAGTAGATCTATTTTCATCTTGTATCCATGCAAAATGCTTCTTAGCTAATCCTCCAAAAAGATCCAATGTGTTCTCGTATAAGTCTTTGACGGTTTGTGTGCTCCGCACGCTATCTCCAAAAATAGATCCTCATCATAAAATGACTAAGTCCCGACCTGTTTCTATTCTTCACACGTAATCCTTTCCAATAATTCTATGCTTTTGAATGTGCTATTTTTTCCCACGTGAACCTTATATATTTTCTTCACTAAGTGCCGAGTCGGTGATCATCAACATTACCCCACACTAGTTACATTGTCACCCCGACAATGGTTGTCTCAAAAATGAATCAAAGAATATGAAATCAAAAACAAAAAGAATTCTGATGAATGAAATAATTTCTTTACCCTACAAGTATCTTTGCTTCAACCCGAATAATCAATTTAGGATATTCTTATTTTGTCTCCACCTCTAAGGTCTTTCAAACATTGAGCATGATGTTTTGCCTTCTCTAGAATATCCACTGCAATTGACTCTAACTCATCACTTGCAATCTCTCCTTCTTATTCGTAAGACCAACACAATGTTGGACATAGCAATCATTCTCCCTTCTAACAAGTCTATATTTTACGTGATGAGTTTTCCAAGCTCATCTAGCCTTTCCTTGTTTGGTTCTTGATCTATTGTAAGGGCCTCATGCTTATTCTTAATAAGTTTTAATCATTCTATGTGGCCTAATGTCTCATCTTTCATGTTCTTTTGGACGTCATTGTCTTCCAAAATGGTCCTAATCCTTATAACGGCCACGGCACTATACAAATATTCAGCGCTTGATCTGCTTTCTTTAGTTCCTCCTGCAAGATCTGAAGCAACCCCTCATATGATGTAATCTTCCACATCACTGAAGCCTTTTCCCACTTTGCTTCCTATGTTGAGTCCTTTGGTGCTGGCATGTGCAGAGGTTCATCTTCAAGTACTAAGTCCACCAATTTACTTACATAATGAATTGCCAAAAGAAACATCTTGGGTACCTTTGGCTCGACGAGTGTGGCCTATCCTTCATGACATTGTCTCTAATCTCCTCTTCCATGCTAATAAAAACAATGTTCTTCTTCTGTGCCAAATCTTTTTCCTTCTTTAGGCAAGCTATTTCTCAACCTTGGTCTTGATCTCCTCCCATAGCACCCTAATTATTGCATCTTTATCCATATTTCGGCATGCCACCTATGTCGATAATTTCACCAAAGCATTGCTTACTTACTCATCTGACATAATAGTAGGCTTTCTTGTTATGTATTTGTCCTGAGTTATCTTTTTCAACCTTCTTGATACACATGAATCCTCACACACATCAAAGTTTGGTTCATCCATATGTGTGTGCATCGACCATGAAAATTGCTTCCTTGTGCGCATGTTTGTCATATCTTCATCCATAACTCCTAGCCATATAAATCCTTTTATGTCATTGTGCTCTGGAAACGGGCACGAATAATTCTACCTGTGTCCTCGGTTTAGCCCATGACTGGTGGAATGTATTCCCCACTTTTTCTTCTTGATCTAGGATTCTTAGGAACTTGGGCTTCAAGATTTGGAACTTGTGTTATGGTGTCCTAAGTAGTCTCGATTGTTGTCTTATCTGCCCCTTTTTCTCCCTCTTTTCCATCCTTCATTTATTCATCTTTTTGTTCTTCCACATTCTTTGGAGGTGTAGGGTAATTGGGTGCACTTTCCTCAGACTCTTCCGCTTCCTCATTCAGCTTCAATTTCCTTCTTTTTTTCTTAGTTGTCTCCTTTTAGAGAGAGTCAAGGTGATCTGCGCATTGTTTGCGGAGTAGCACCTTGGGTATTTGTTCTCCTAAATACTCTCTTGAAACGGAACTCTCCTTGGACTTCTTCTAAGACCTCATTATCTCCTTCTTGTGGCTGAGGTGGTGTATTCACTTGCTCATCTTCTTCCTTATTTGGAGGTTGTCTTCTACCTCTGTGTTCTAAACCACCACTATCCTCATGCTCTTTGTTTCATCATCTAGTTGAATTGTTTCTATGGGCTTGGGTGCTGAAACATTTTCCATGTATGCTTACCTTTTGGTGGCACTTGGAGTGTGAACTCATTCTCCACATACTTAGTGTTCTCTAGCTTGGGTTTGACTTGCGAGTACACAAGCGTTACCCCAGTGTCCCCTAGTGCCAAGCTTACAGGCTTCATGCTTATTATATCTAAAATAAGCCTTTCAATGTAGGTATTCCACCTTGGATATACATATTTCTTTCTCAAAGTGTGGTAGTCACAATCTACCTTGTTTGCATTGATGGTTAGGTAGAGCGCATCTAAAAATGCTAAAGCGATGCTGGAAATACCTTTACGTGAAGGCATACAGAATTTTGCACCATGTGCTCCAAACCCCATACTTCATCGCAAATCGCACGATGAAAAAATGTTGGTAGATTACAAACTGAACTTCCTTTCCCACCACCGAAGGCAAATCCTTGGGTATGTGTCACTCTTCTTCAAATGCCACATGGATTCTATCATACCACATCTCTGGCCTCTGCTTGAATGGTCCACTCATTGATCCGTCACACAAGTACTTGCCAATTCTTTCCACATATGACTTGTGTTCCGTGGGGTACTCTCGAATCTTCTCCTTTGGCCCATTAGGAACCCCAATCTCCATAAACACTAAGGACAAAAACATAGGGCCAAAACTTATTCTATCACATGTCCACACTTCTTCAATGATTGTCTTTGCTATGTGATCTGGAATATTGTAGAAAACTCCTTGAGAAATTTTCTTTACAACGTGTAGCCACATTATGTTTACCTGCGACCATATTCCTTGGTCATTCAGCTTTGTTACAATATGTGCAATTGCCTGCACTATTGGGTACTTTTTAAATTTTTTAATGTCCATGCCATGCAGACCTTTGGTATACCCCAACTCCTTTCTTATCTCAAGGATTGTCGCCTTATCAGTTAAGTCACTATCCAATTCCACTCCTGAGGCCCTTAGTCCTATAACAATTTAAATCAAAGCAATTGTGATTCTAACCCTCCGTCCTACGAAGTAAAAGAAGTCCTCATGCACTATACTCATCAACCACTGATACAATGGTTCATACTTCCCAAAGTATAGCAGCTCGCATAATTTGGTAGACTTTATTTTACTTGATAACTTCTCACCCACGTCATCATATACTAGCATATCTTCTGTTGTGCGCTTGTTCATTTTTGTGCTCAATAATGCATCGATCTCCTTCTTATTATCTAATGTTTGATGGTTGTAATTTTTGATTTTACATTGGTGGATATGGGGATCCCATTCTTGTCCCACAATCATGCCCTCTAGATACTGTATTTCTAAGAAATTACTCTCGGGAGAAATTTCTTCTTCCACTTCAACCTTCTTCTTCCACTTTTCTCCCATCTGCGGGTGCTTTCTTCGATGCCATTTGAAAAATCTCTCTTTTCTTCCCTCTATAATCGATCAAGTCAAAACCCTAGTTTAAATACTCGTGCCCTAGTGGAAATTGCATGCCCTAGCTCATTTGTAACATGTCTTCTTCACTCAAACCCTTCACCTATGGGAACACAAGCTTCTCTTGTGCACAACCCTTCTCTCCATGTCTAGTTTCACACTCTTCGCACCTCTACATGACTACTTAGCTTGTTTTCACTTATCCCTTTTCAAATTCTCTCAATTGCAATGGTAAAAATGAACTCGTATCCCGTACTTATATATAATTTCAAGAAGTTAGTGCATTTATTACTCCTCCACATACCAACAATCCTCTCATTAATTGACCATTTTTGTTCTTTCCGCATGGTACATCTTCGCACCTAAGTTATAAACTTCTAGCACGCCCTTCTACCTTTTGGATGTAGACTTCTCTTCGCAGTGTGCTTCCATGTGCTTGAGTACTTCATCACTTTGCACCTTCCACTTTGGTAGTCTTTCGGCCTCTGCTTACCTCACAATATGCATTCCTCTCTATATATGGTCCTTATGTCCAGAAAATATCACTTGTTTTTAAATTCTCCAACCTTGAATAGCACCCGTAGATAGTTCCTTTCATGTGTACTTATTTCCATCAGTCCTATACTTGGATATCAACAACCTACCCCACACTAAGGGTATGTGTATTCATCTACACATAAAAATTCTTCAAATAGTAATTAGCTTAAGTACGTAAACACATTTATTACAAAAAAACCAACTAAATTGACAAAGCATAGTGATAAAGAAGGAAACACATTGAGGAATGCAGAATTGAAAACCTAATTTAAATGGCAACATTGCATTATTACAAACACCAAGAAGACTTATTTATATTAGGGCTTCATCCTACTCCCGTTGAAGTAACTAGGTAACTATATTCCATCAAGTGCCTCTAATTGACAAGCACCTGATTCGAGTATGTGAGTGATAACATACGGCCCCAACCAATGTACCTTGAGTTTTCCTAGATGGCGCAAAAATTTAGAATCATAAAGGAGCACCATCTATCCTATCTCAAGCTTTTTATCCCTAATGTTCCTATCATGCCATGCTTTCTACTTGGCCTTCTCTTATTTTTGAATCCAATGTGTTATGGCTCATCACTCATCCAACTTTATTAACTTTTCAATCCATTCTTCTAATGCTTTCTCATCAGCAAGACCTCCAGTGCGCGCAATACATAAAGAAGGTAACATAAATTCCATAGGAATAACTACTTCTATGCCAAACACTAACTGAAATGGTGTGGCTTTGTTCAACCTTTTATATGTTGTCCGATATGCCAAAGTACAGCAAATACTTTATCATCCCAATCCTTCCTTCCAACCTCACATATTTTTATCAATGTCTAGCTCAAAATTTTGTTGAATGCCTCAGCAATACCATTTTCCTGAGGATGATAGGGTGAATTATTATGGTGTGCAATCATGAATTCATCCAATAAAATTTAGATTGTCTCATTAAGAAAATGTGTGCCCCTATCACTAGTCAAACTTAAAGGACATCCATACCTTGTAATAATATTTTCCCAAAGAAACCTCGGCTAGCATGTGTAGATGATGAACAATCCTTTTTAGGTGTTGCTCTGCTCACCTTGTCATGATAATCTATGCAAGTTATGATATAGCGTGATCCAGCTTCTACATGTACTGGTGAAATAGGACCCCGGAAAATCTATAGCCCATTTCTCAAATGGTTCTGCACTAGTAATGGGTCTTAGAGGAATTTCATCTCATTGACTGGTTTCCCAAGACGTTGGCAATGATCACATTCCTTACAAAATTCCTTACAATCTTTATATAGGGTATCCCACCATAATCCAACGAGTAGAATCTTGTGCGTCATTACATCACCTGCATAGTGGCCACTTGCACTATCACCATGAGCTTCTTCCATAATATTTTTGTGCTCATGCTTCAGTACACAATGGTGTAATACTTCATCCCAGACCTAATTTTGTAGGTCACCACTAATTAACATATAGGGGGCTACTCGTATAGCAAGTTGTTTCTTCTCCAAGGATTTCATTCCTTGGGGTGTCATACCTGATCTTAGATAGACAACAATGTCCTCTAGTTCGATGCTACTCATTGTAACCTATATAATTGTAAATCGGCATGGTAGCTTCAATTGCATATGCTTCTTCTCCGAATGTATTCTAGGTAGATGGTCTAGTCAGAATTAATTTTACCCTGGTTTTACCACAACTATTAAATCAAATTCTTGACATAAAAGCACCCATCTCGCATATGCACCCTTGTAGAACGGCCTTGTTTAAAAAATACTTCAATGCCATGTGATTCATATAAAATATGAATGGTGTAGCTAGTAAGTCTTGTCAAAATTTATGTAGCACATAGATCATTGATAAAGCTTCGCGCTCTGTAGTTGTATAATTATATTATGTAGGAGTCATCTTTCTACTAGCAAAACAGATAGGATGATCTACAATACCTTTCTGGTTGAGCCAACACCATGCTAATGGCCATTGCAGAGACATTAATATGTACTTGAAATGGTTGGTCCCATGAAGGAAAATGTAGTTTAGGCGTGGTAGTAAGTTTCTCCTTCAATGTCTCGAATGCACGTTGTTTTGGTTATTCCCAAGTAGAACGTGCATTTCCCTTTCGAAGAACTCCTCCAACAATGCAACAAATTTGACATATCCTTTGATAAAAAATTATAATATCCGGTATGACCCAAAAATCCATGCACTTCACTCGACTAGTAGGATCTCTTAGGCCTATAATGAGCTATGCAACCTTGGTTAGATCAACCAATAAACCTTCCTTGCATATTATGTGTCCTAACAAAGTATTCCAAATCGCGTAGCAAATATGCACTTCTTGATGTTCAAAGAGATACTCAACTATCTACATCTTTCAAACATTAAATGCAAATTGTCACAATAATTCTTAACTAATCCAAACACCTTCCAATCATCCAAATAAACCTATAATAATTTGTGAATAAATTCTTTAAATGCTTGAACAACTATGCGCGAAATTATAGTAGGCACATTTTTTAGACCAAAAGGCATTACAATATAGGTTAAGCTACCCCATTCAGTAGTGAACATAGTATTTTCCTGATCCTCCTGGGAAATCCTAACCTGATGATACCCAAAGAACCCATCTATAAATGAATAGATTTTGCACCATGTAACTCCTTCTATTATTTCCTCAGTGAATGGCGTGCAAAAGGGATCGATTACACATGTAGCATTCAGCTCCCTGTAGTCCACGCAGATCCTAATTTTTCCATCCTTCTTGATATTGATCACTATTGGACTAACCCATTCGACTTGTCAAGGGCTTGATGATCCCAGGACTTCAACATTTTTTCAATCTCTTCTTTGACCTTTTTGTGTAAGTTGGGGTTCATTGTGTAGGGTATCTTTCTAACTGGGCACACACCCTATTTAAGCTTTATCTTCATCTCCCCTAATGATTCATGCATGCCTTTAAGTTCATAGTACCCCTTGGGAATAAGTCTTGATAATCCCTTAGTAACTCTATGATTTTTTCCACTTCAGATTCTTACCAATAGTCTCCAATTATGGATTCCTTAGGCTCATCATTTGATCTAATATTCACCTTCTTTGTCTTCAAAGGTTCATGATAGGTGCATGTGTGTTCTTATCTACATTTTCCAACACCTCACACCTACTTGTTGAATGGTTTACATCCAGATTTTCTACTTCTTCTTAATCCACTAAGTAGACCATTTTCCCTTTTCTTTCTCAATGCGTACACGTTGAAGTAGTGTGGCATCGACCTCTTTCTCTTCAACAAGACACACTCCTGAGTTTCCTTCATCCAATAACTCCTGAAGGATTTCTTCTACCTTGGCACTATCTCCCATAGTTAAGCACTTTATGACTCTTAATGCTTCTTTCATTAGAGGTTTAGTAGAGAAGAAGTCAAATGTTTGGGCCATTCTTGCAATTAAATCCTGCCAATTTCTAGTCTCTCTATGGATTTTTGCATATACATACCAAGCACGTGTGCACCCTTGTAAAGTGGAATAAAACTTGTGCACCCATAGCGAAGGTGGTAAAGCTTCCTACCCCTTTGTCCAGAGTCTCTCACACTTCTTAACGTGCTTTTAAATAGGTTGATTACCATGATAAGTGCATATTTGAGTAGGTGCATTTCTCCTTAGAGCCTAGTAGTAAGAGCAATCCTAATTTCATTCCATCCTACAATATTATCCTTCTGGGCCACCCACCAGCATGTTGTTGTCCCACGTAGTGTATATAGTAGCATATTTAGTCTTTCAATGGGTCTATTGATTGTTCCTCAATGGCACATAGGAATACCATAAGATCTCCTTCTCCAATGTAATAAGGTAGCAAGTTGTTACCTATCCTTCTGACATAACACGGTTTTCTTCCCTTTGGAAATATGCTATTGACTTCACACCCTACCAACTCATAAGTTCTATGAGCCTAATTATCACAAGAAACACTTGTAGTATCGCTAATAGACTTTTCATCCTCCCGCTGAATTATTCCTTCTTTAGTTAGCTCAAGCATCTCTAGATCTCGGATGGTGTGTACATAAATCCTATTCAGATCTTCTTCACTTAAGGGCTCAACATAGGGTGCAGATTTGCCATATGTTAAAGGGATAATAATCTCTCCTCCTTATTTTCAAAAGTGATATAACCCTTGTTGAAATGAATATTAACATTGTTTGTATAGCACCAAGGATGCCTCAATAGTGTTGGGAAGCTATCTAACTGCCAGTGCTAAAACCTCAAAATCTTCAATGAAATTTGCCTCCTTGTATGGTAATGGATGCATATTTAAAAAATTTGATGGGAGTGGCCTTAGTCCGATTAGCCATGAACAATACATTAGAGGATGGCTGCAATGGGGGTATTCCCATTTATACCCATGCATCCAAAGTAATAACATTGACTTTTGTGCCTGTATCAATCAATATATTACTCAATAACCACCCATCCACAACAGCATTTAGAGTGATTTCCTTGTCATAATCTAGGCTATGATGGGGAATATTTGCATGTAGGATCTGCCATTCAGTCTCAACACTTACGCACGAGTGTTTCCTTTTAACCATTTCCCTAATAGTGGAATGATATTCTCCTGGTGCAACAATTTGCACACTTCTCTTAAGTCATCCATATCAGTTTGGACCATCTCTGATTCTTTCTTTTTCTCCATCTTCCATGATTTCTCTTTCAAGTACTATATCTCACCCTGAAGATTCCTGAGAACTTCCATGGTTTCTTGGTAAACCTCCTTCTAATGGGCAGGATCTAGGTACCATGCATGTAGAACCTCCTCCTTAGTGATGGTAGGATTTTGTTGCAATGCTTCTCTAGCGTGTGTTGCCTCAGCATGGGTCATGATCTTTACTTGTAATGCCTCAAACTCTACTTCCAACTTAGGCATCCATTGATTTTCCATAGCGCGTTGTATCCTAACCATCCCTACGCCTTTGTTTTCTTGTTTATGCTACTTGTTAAGATGCTCATATAAGTCCAGGCACTCCTCATAGCTATGACTCTTTCCACAAAAAGAACATGTAATATTCTGGGGACATTCACGCCTGTAGTGGTAAGGATATCTGCAAGTATAACACGTTCCATGAGGGAACTCACTTCTTCCACCACCATGGCCTTATCTTTTGAATCCACCATAGTATCCTCGACCTCGCCATGACTTCGCCTTTGAAACTCCCTTCATTTCGATCATAGTGTGCTGATTTTGATCCCAATCTCGATGCTCATTCTTTCCTTTAGATTTATCTGATACTCTTTTCTGTCATACACCAATATCTATATTATCATGGATCTAAATAATCACCCGAAAATCTTCCATGTCATGAGTCATGGACCTACAGATTTTACAGTAGCTTGAAACGTTCTTCCTTATCATGCGTTGTAATAATGGAAAGCAGCTAGCATCATGGTTTAAATGGCATATCTCACAATCCAACAACAAGTTCACTGATTTGTGAGGAAAACTATCCTTTGTGTGACCTTTTACTTCACAATCTGTGTAACCAATCCCTGTGCAAGTCTCATGTGCTGAAATTTTTGATAGTTTCTCCAACTATTTTGCCATAGTTGTGATCTATGCTTCTAAAAATGGGCTCACCCTAGTGTCTATGCTTCCAACTACCTCAAGTACATAAGGTTGCTTCATGTGGATCAGTGTATGTCTTATGTGATAATTCCCTCCTAAAAGGGGTAATCAGGCCCCCAAAGAACTATTATGCATCCTGGCTTATGTGTATATTATAAGAAAGATTAGATAAAAAGTGTTTTAAAATGGGCATCATGCTCTCTGACACTTTAGTAGTTCCTTGCTTAATATCCTTGAGTGTAATTATACTCTTCTGCTCAAACTTAGGGATGTGAAACTCTTTAAGGAATACATCTTTTAAAGTTGTATAGTCTACGTAAGTTTGATCAGGGTCAAAATTTATGTACCAATTGTGTGCGTGCCCTTGTAACATAGTAGAAAATTAGCTTTCCCTACACTCAGAAGTCATGATTCCTTTTGTGTGCCATATTATTTCACACATATGCACATGTTCAGCAAAGTATCTTCTATGCGCATATACTCCCAAAGGTGAATAGACATCTCCATATAAATATTTTGGGGTTGGTGTAGACCTTGTCCACCTCATCTAGAATGTCATGTGTTTCCTTTTCCTCCGAACCACCAAATCCGTCGAACTAGAGCTACCTATGCCTCTTGATCTTGAACTTGTAGCTGGGGTTGGACTAGAAGATGTACTTCCCTGTGTCCCAACAAGACAACTAAAATTTACCCTAATAGTTTGTGAAGCATTTCCACTCCCGAAGTTAGTCCAAAATCGACATGCCTATATTTTATGTTGATGATACACCCAAAAAGGTACTCCCATATAACAATGAAGCCATTTGTACTACCATCATTGTGCCTTTCATAAGACTCGCTCCTACTCTCCCACTACTTGAATTAGCTTGTTGATTGTTTGTTGTACTAGATGCTAGAAAACCAAGCGCAAGGGAAAGTTTGGCAGGTGGATTAGATGCGTGCCTCGTGGCCTAGGTCATCTTTACTAGCACACTTATTTGTGAGGCTAAAGAGGGATCCCTGTCATGCTTTCCCAGATGGGGAGTTCCTGATGCTCTAGCTCCACATCTTGTACGTGAGCTCCAAATCATTCACGACCCATCTCTCTCCTCAACACCATCCACTCTGTAATGTTATGTTGCTTCTCTACCTCCCTCTCACGCGCATCATTATACTTAATCCACCTTTCCTCTCTCTGTGTTTCTGCCGCTAGGTCTTCCATATTTCACCAACCCTACTCCTACCCCTGTGCATGGTGGGGTTTAGTAAGCCATCGGTTTACTCTCCAAACTCAAAGTTACCATCGAATCTTGATCACCGGTGGAATGCCTTGCGAGGTAAGTTCTCCTTGGATATTGTAAAAATGGAATTCATCTACCTCTTGGCACGAATAAGTAGAAATTAGGTATTCCAAGATATAAATTTTGAAAACACCATGGAACCATGTATCCACAGTATGATTCCAAATCAGATCAGCATCATAAAGGGCCTTAAATTCTTCCTGCGTCGAGATAAGTGCGTGATACCTCCAATTCCGCTTAGATGTATGGGAAATCAACCTCTCCTACAATTCTACTAGAAAGATAGTGAAAAAGCTTTCATATAAACTATCATACTAAGTTTGTTCCACCCACATGCGTGCATTAAACTCAGATCTAGTGTTGAATCACCATGCGTATTCTTCTTCTAGATCATGTATCCACTCCTCAATACTTGATAAGGTCAACCGGTATGTCTTTATCATGAACCATCCTGAAAACAACTAAAAAAGAGGTCATGGCAATGGAACTAATGATGCAGCCTAGAATCAACCAATATAAGCCCAGGGCATTGACACATCACTCAGCCTAGACTAAGCGCTCACCCGAAGTGCACAAAGGTACCAGACCCCTCTTTAGGTTTGTTGTTGCAGGATGTTAGTATGATGAAAACTTAAAAGATAACCATGATGAAATCAATCATGCAATACTAAACTATAACCATGATAACACCTTAATTCAATCCATAATCTCCATTCTATTAAATGACTAATATATCATTCTACGGTGCATGTTTAGATCTACATCTAGAAAATAACAAACTTAAAAGATAACCATGATGAAATCAATCATGCAATACTAAACTATAACCATGATAACACCTTAATTCAATCCATAATCTCCATTCTATTAAATGTAGTAATACGAAGCTTCCCGACGACAATAGAGTAGTATACTCTCATGCACGTATCAGATTTGGCAAAGCATAATCTCACTATAACACAATTCTCACAATCGCTCCCTATGTTACACGATTCAATACATATTTATAAGGGTGGGGACTTACCCTTCACCACTTATTTAATCCCAAAATAGGTCATATGATATTATTAGCCACGTGCCTTTACAAAGCCACAAATGCAAGTGCGCTAACAATAGATTGATTTTGGTTAATCGACAGCATTAGATCTATTTTCAGCCTTTATCCATGTAAAATGCTTCGTAGTTGATCCTCCAAAAATAGCCAATATGTGCCGCGCAAGTCTTTAACCGGTTTGTGTGCTCCACATGCTATCTCCAAAAATAAATCCTCATCGTAAAAATGGCTAAGTCCCGAACCTATTTATTTTCTTCGTGTGTGATCCTTTCCGATACTTTTATACTATGCACTTTGCTTTCCCATAAGAACCTTCTATATTTTCTTCACTAACTTCCAGTCTGGTGATCAAAAATTATGCAGATGAATGTATGCTCATTGCTTTAAGATAATATGACTTGTTGCATTAACTAGTTGTAGATAGTAATATAAATTGTAATGCAGAGGAATGTCTATATGTTGTTATTACAAAAAAAAAAAAATTCCTACAAATTTGGGTTTAATGTACAAGGTTGTTAAAATAGGTGTTGGCCTAACCTTTACACATACTAATAAACTTTGTATGAATCTACTTTTACATACTATATACAGGTGCTATATTTCTATTACAGTTCCTTTCTTTCCTCATTACACTTGGTTACATATATATTATTTATTTATTATCTTTTGTATTAACAAATCTAACACATGTGTCTTGTGTAGAACTTATAGTAATTACTTCACTAGCTCTTTTATATCATATACTATATGCTTTTCATCATATTTTGATATGCTTTATTTGCATAAATGCTTGTAATTTGTGTGTTTGTGTGTGTGTTTGGTCCTCTAATTGTGGCCTAAGGGAATTGATTGTCTTACAACACCGTGGGTGTCTCATGTTTGTGGCATAATGCCTTGTGTGTGGTTGTACATCTCTTATTTACCAGCCTAAGGGCCTTGATTATCTTGTGACACTATGGGTGTCCCATGTTTACAGGAACTTCTCCTTTTTGTGACATTGTTTGATATGATTGTATTTATTTCTACATTGTATGCACTTTTTCTACTAACACATGGTTTTCTATAGGTGTTACTAATTTTTATTACATTAACATGGTTATGGTAATCATGTTTCTTGTATTTATTATTCTTGTTTTGTTTCATGGTTTCTACCATGTGCATCCCCCTTATAGATATAGTTTATTCTTGGTGGCCATCACATCAGTACTTCATAGGCTATACACATCTATCCAAATCCTTATACATGGGCAGACATCTTTTATTTTGATCTATATGCTCAAATTCTTCATCTCGGCACCTCAAAAGAGTAGGGAAGCATACGGGGCTTATTCTACATTTCTATTAAACACGCACATATTTTTGGGCACAAAAATATGAAGAGGAAGACAAAATGACTCGTAATTGGCGTTAGACATAAAAATATAAAAAAATCTATACAGGTCATAAACATACAAATTGATCAAGACTATGCATGGATGGTTATGACCCTACTATATAGTTTTTCCCATATGGAATCTTCTCTATATTTTCCAATAGTCTCGTATTTTTCACCATTAGCACAAGGTTCTCATATGGTTTTGTCTTGTAAGAGGGGGAAACATACAGGGCTTATTCTAGATTTCTATTAAACACACACATATTTTTGGGCACAAAAATATGAAGAGGAAGACAAAAATGACTCGAGGTGGAGTTAGACATAAAAATATAAAAAAATCTACACGGGATCATAAACATACAGATTGGTCAAGACTATACAGATGGTTATGACCCTACTATATAGTTTTTCCCATATGGCATCTTCTCTATATTTTCCAATAGTCTCGTATTTTTCACCATTGGTACAAGGTTCTCATATGGTTTTGTACTCTCTCTGTTCTAATTTATAAAATTAGTCTTATATCTATTTGAATTGGTATGGTCTCACGGGATTATGAATGCAACTTATGGGACATGTTCGGATGAGGATAATCAAGAAAATGTTGCTCTAGAGGAAGATGAGGAAGAATGTTAACTACTCAATGAAGAAATTAGCTCTGTAGAAGTTGGTTTCTTTGAATATGTATCTTCTTCTGAAGATGAATATGAAGACTTTGCACTGATCTGAACAATCATTTTTATGCTATTTTCACACGTTTCAAAACCCTTGAAAAATATGAATCATCTAAGTATGTAGAAAAGGAGGAAGAGGACTCTAACTAGTGACTATACAACTAGAAGTGACAATAGCTAGGAGAGGATATATGTTTCTGCATGTTTGGAGTCAGCTAAGAAGAATCCTGAATTTGTAACTTCTCTCAAAAGCGCTTATATTCCAAGTAAGTCAAGAAGTTCCACTCATTCTAAAAATAGTTCTTCTTCCAATGCATCTCAGAAGAGTAGTGAAAATCTCCCTCTAATACCCACAAAGTTAGTCAACCTATACTATTTTTTCCAATATTCCTTAAAGTTCTTCTTCTACCTTTGACATCATTAACCACATAAAGAAAGCCAAAGTTCATATTTCTGAATCGAATATCTACAAACCCATCTTGAACAGTTTGATAAGTTATTCAAATTTATCAAAGGTGGTAGTTCAAAATATAATGTACAATTCACTTCCAAATTTTTACTTCTCGCTCTATATAAAGCAAAAGCTAGAATCTCTTAGCTTCCACTTCTTCATCTACTTGTAATATTGAGCCTTTCTCACGTTTCCTTGTTAATCAATGGATACCAACTAACTAACTGAATTATTGATTATGGTGCATCTAACAATATCATGCCCATTAAGGTTTCCCAAGCTCTTGGTTTGAGTCTCTCCCGATAATTCATTCATTATTACTCTATGGTAAAAAGGAAGTTCCTCTTTTTGGTAGGATCAAAGATGCATAGGTTGCTTGTGTCTTTTCTAGAAATGCATGTTAAGGAATTAATTTTGGTGGTAGACATGCCATCCACCTATGGTATGCTTCTTAGAATAATTTTATGTCAGGATATGGGAGGTGAAATACAAATGGACTAGTCTTCTATTTCTATACCGAAAAGAATGAAATTAAAAAGTTTCTCCCTGAACCATAGATGAGATATACAGTTTAGAAATATGATGATCCAAGAGTAAACATCTTATTCCAAATTAGGGAAATTGGAAAAGTTCCATTTGAGGACAAAGGTAATGGAAATTAATTTATGAGTACAAAACAAGGTGAAGAGATTCACATTCTTGACGAAAGACCAGTGGGAATTGGTGATGAGGTTTGGAACATGGAGTTTGATGGAAGTTTATTCTCTACAAGGGTATTTATTCCCTTTTCCTTATAAGGTGCAATTTTCCAACACCAACAACACTTCTAAATATGAGGCCTTGTTTATTGGGTTGCGAGTTGCCATGGAAATGGGAATCAATAAGATCATCGTGCAAGAAGATGTAGATTTGATTTTGAAAGAGGTAAGATATTTTCTTTAAGTAAAAAACTCTCATCTTTACCACTATAGAAATAGAGTATGGGATTTTCTATAAGATTTTGATGCATTTGATATCAAGTCAGTCCCTTATGATCAAAATAGCAAAGTTGATTCATTTCGCAATGTCTATTTCTCCGATGATTCCAAATCCTAATTTTCGTGGACAATATTTTTAGTGAAAATGATTTTCTATCCAAGTGTGTCGGATAACTCAAAGATCGACAAGTGTTAAATGATGATAGTCATTTTATTTCTTGCAACAAAGTGGTGATTTTAGTGTTACAAATTTTAGCCACTAAGAGGGGGTGAATCAAAGGTCTTTGATAAAAACTTTTACAATCAATTTCCACTTCCTAAATTTTTATTGTTAAACAATATTGATTGTCATAAGCATGCATAATCAATCAAGAGAGATAGAGAGAGAAATATACACACATACACATGAGGAGACAATATTTAATGTGGGAAACCCTTCTCGGGACAAAAACCCACTGAAACAAAAGAACTAACTTAGACAACTATCCTATAGAGTTACAATGATTTCACGATTGAGCTATAACTCAATCTAGAGCTACAACTCCAATAATTTAACCAAACACCCACCCGGTCTTTGACAAGCTACAACTTTTCTGGAAGCCACAACTCCCAAATTTAGTATAGCACCCACTGACATTTAGTAAGATCCAACTCATAAGGAGTATTAAACCCCATATAATTTAAATAACTACTATTGAGCTTCTGTAAGCCACTACTTACAAGGAATCTACAACCCCCTCTGATCTAAGCATCTATTTAGAAAAAAATTATAAATAATTTGATCATGTAGATCTTATGTTACACATACAACAAATTATGATCACTCTTCTCTTGTTTTCTTCACTCACTCTTCAAGCTCAAATTTTCATTTTTATTTGTGCCTCCTTTTATTATATCTCTCCAAGCATTCATTGGATTGGTTTTCGATTCTCTCTATAGCTCTGTCACTATCCTCTCTTTCAAGCAATAGTTCTTCATTTGATGGATTTGTCTCCTCTCTATCTTTGCATCAATTTTTTCAGCATGTAGATATCTTCTTTTCATCATTAGATCTACATTATGTAATAGTGTCTCCTTTAGCATAGCTAGCTCTCCTCTTTTTCAGCAATAGATATTCATTTTACAACAATGTATCCTTCCTCTCCCTAGAAAAACCCTTTTATTGGCTGCACCCTAGCTCTCCTTTTCTTCAACACTAACCATGCATCTAATTTTTCTTAAATAAAAAAGTATATCTTCTACTTCTTGGCCCATGATTTTTCTATTTTAATTGCTTTTATTTCTCTCTATGTTGTTGGTATATTCACGACACATTTCAAAATAGTTTCCTAAGAATATCTAACACTCTTCCATGATTTTCTAAATGTACAAGTGGAGGTGTTACAAGTTTCCATTTTTGACATTCTTTTTCCTCCAAATTTCTCTTTCTATTTCATGGCGTAGAGGATAAAACCACCTTTCCAAAAAGTCCAAAAATGTGAAAACGGAGCTCTTAATCAAAAGTTATGGCCATTCGGGTTTAGGAAATAGCTCTGTTGTCCTTTATTACGGGGTTCTAAGGTGCCACTACTAACTCACTTCTCTTCTTTGCAGATTTTCGGGGTGCTACTACTTAACTTCTCTTCTCCGAGGTTTTTAGGGTGTTACTTCTTAACTTCTCTTCTCTGTGGGATTTGGGGCTTGCTTTGCTGGTTTTGACCCACACTCGCTTCGTAGTAATGACAAATCAAATCTTTGGATTACTCCTAAAATTCTCCCTTTTCTTTTTGGAGTTTCTTTACTTTGAACTTATGAACCTCCATTACTTCACAATTATGGCCCATTAAATTCCCACATAACTCCTTTTCTTTTCCCTTTCTCGTGGGTTTTCATAACTTCTTTTTGCTCGGGTTATTCTTTGAGCATTACTTAGAATTTTCCCACATCGTATCTATGCATTGCACTCTTCTTTGTTTCTTCACGGGTTTGGTGGGCACCTTTTCTTTTCTCGAGTTAACGAAGTGCCATTACTCATATTTGATATGAGTTCAAGAACCGAGTTACTTCCAACTCCTCCTTTACGAGTTTATGAGACTACTTTACTTCATCACTTCACATTCTTGGCACATCGTATCTCTACAATACACTAAAAACTCAATTTACTCCATTTTCTCCAAAATTTCTCAATACTAGATTTTTTTATTTCTAAAAAACTTTGTGAGTAATTAGAACATATGAATATGAATTTTAGACATGTAAATCAACTGAGCCAAGTGTACCAACCTCTTCAATTTCTTAGTGGACCCTATCTCACTTACTAAGCTTGCAATGCCATGAATTTATCTTGAATGCATTCTAAATGCTCAATGAACCAACCCGAGACTATTTCACACCACTGAAACACCTATCATTCATCAATGCCGCCAACATTGCCCTAGTTCAACCATCTTACTTACCTTCTTGAGATGGATCTCGGGATTAAGCATATAGCTTCATGAAACTTCATGAGCTGACCATGAAGACTAGTTACAAAATTTTTAACACTTGAATGACCATGTCTGACCTTTGGAATTTTGCATACCCTTGAGAGGACTCACCACACACCTTGCTTTCTTAACCATGCATCTATCACTATGAGATCCAACTATCACTGAGAAGGCACTACCAATCAACCTCTATACCTCTTACAAAGTATTTCTTCACCACTCACTCTTTTTCCATCAATGACAACACTAATGACCAGGGTCCATAAAACTCCCCCTTTTTCATTGATGACAACATACTCAAAAACCCTAAAACTTTTATGGAAAAATCACTTTCAAATTTGATTTCGAGAGCACTCTCTCCCCATACTTGGTTTTGATAGTAACCTCCCCTTTGACATCTATGACAAAGCTTCAAACACTCACCACCATTATCAATATGTAGATAAGCTTGATAAACCATAATATTACCTCAAGAAGCTCATTCTTGGATGATGTTGCTCTTTTGACTAAAAGTGTACAATTTGTTGCATAATCCTCGCTTCACAACTTTTTTCTTGGGACTGAAACATTTTCTCCTTGTCCACAAGCTCCCCTAGGATTATGTTCCATCTTATGTGACTCTACTCACAGAAAA
Organism: Taxus wallichiana var. yunnanensis; assembly: GCA_018340775.1. Taxonomy (NCBI): domain Eukaryota; kingdom Viridiplantae; phylum Streptophyta; class Pinopsida; order Cupressales; family Taxaceae; genus Taxus; species Taxus wallichiana. Next base: position 358,550,830 of record CM031243.1, on the reverse strand, counting down.
TATGATCCATTTGATCTATCATACATCTCTTTTCTATGCCAAATCCATGCTCACATCATCAAATTTTCTTCCTTTCTTTACTTCCCCACTAATATTATTTATCATCACCTAAATCAATCTCCCCTAAAACTATTAATTCCATGTTTACAAACTTCCCTTGGGACTTTACTCTCTTACTTTTCCTAATTTGGCCATTCAAGCAACTTGATTCTTTTCAAGCAACGATGTCAAATCAACATACTTTTTCCTCATACTTATTTGGCTCACTAATTTACACTTATACCAACCTTGAGTGATCTTCAATTTGAAAAATCAAAGCTCCCCTTGGACACAAGCAATCTACCTTTGAAGACAATGTACATGTCTCACCATATTCATGTCATTTCACTTCACTATACTCAATCAACAAGTTGATTCTTCTTTCCTCAAAATCATTCCTTCCTTTTCCTGAAGTTACAAGAGTTCAAGTCATCATTCTTTTCTCAATTGCATTAAATACCAGATGCATATTTTTAGAAGATTATGTATATTGGTACTGCTGATTGTACCTCTATATAACTAACTTCAAAAGCTTTTCTTTTAAACATTTTAATCCTTCATAAGAGAAATATGAAATTCTTGTCATGTAAGTTGTTTGCAACAACCTTATCTATAAGTTGTTATAAGCACTTCTATATCATCATAGGTATAATCCTTCTTATCACTGTGATCAAGCTATTAGTTTTTACATTTTCTCTTGAATTGAATCATTCTCATTGTGTCCTTCTTGTTATGCTTCAAATTTTAGACTGTGACTCCACTAGGATTTCTTGGTTCCTTGGTTAAGTGATTTGGTTCTTCTAGCCTTTCACCCTTTGAGGCTTAATCTATGCAATTGGAATTTAGGAAAAATGACACCTTCTTCCATACCAAGAGCCTCCTATATTCTGGAGCTTGTTTTCATGTGTGGAAGTGTTGAAGACTATACACTAAAAGTAATTTACACTCTCCATATTTTTTTTCCTGGAAAAACATGCATGATATCTCAAGAAGCATGCTCTTCTCATATGGGTTGTACTTTTGACCCATAGGTTGATGGGGCATTTTGTCCCATGATTTTGGCACCCATGGTATTGTAAAACTAATTAATCATTTTCCTATTGATGTGCTTCTATGTTGTTGATAGGGGAGACATATCATAGTAGATGTGTGTGAGTTCAAGTGTGAATTCAGGAGAGTTGTTGAGCATAGATCCAAATAGATATGGGTATTGTATTGATAAAAAGATGTGGGTTGTAATAAATTTGAGTAAATGATTCTTAGTAGATGTAGCCCAAATTGGGTGAACCACGTTAAAAATTGTCTCGTGTTGTGTTCTTTTATTTTCTCCACTTTTATTTCAGATCTATAATATCTTTCTGCATATTAGTTTCTACTATTGTGATTCTATGTGGTATTGTTCTATATATTTTATCCCTTATTTCCTAACATAGCCTATCATGAGGCAATATCCGGACTTCGCAATCATTTTCTCATCGTTGTTTATGCACACACCCTGTCACCTTAAAGATACAAACTTAACAGAAAGATAGATTTTCATGTGCACATATTCTCTTTAATACATCATAGTTATTTCCATGCTTAAACACCCTTGGGGATGTTAGGAAATAAGAGATAAAATATGCAGAATAATCCCTCATAGAATCGCAACAAAGAGAAACTAATATGCGAATTTATTACAAATCAAATAAAATTACTGAGAATAAAATAACACAACACAAAGAGACAGTATTTAATGTGGTTCACCTAATTTGGGCTACGTCCACCAAGAATCACTTGCTCAGATTTTATTACAAGCCACCACTCTCTCAATACAATACCTAGATCTGTTTGGAGCTATGCTCAACAAACTCTACAGAATTCACACCCGAATTCAAAACACATCTGCAATACATTTGCTTGTACATCTATCATATGCATAAGATCATATAAATAGAAAATGCCAAGCAGTTTTACAAAACCGTGGGTATCAAAACCATGGGCAAAACCCGTCCCATAAACCTATGGGTCAAAAAACTCGCCCATATGAGAAGAGCATGTTTCCCGATATGTCGGGTGCATTTTTCGAGGCCAAAAATTTTATACTAAAAAAAAAAAAAAAATTTGGGGGTTGTGCCCCGACCCATGCACGGGGCTACCACCCCGGATTTCAGCTCGGGGCTGCCCGGCCCGAACCCCCGGCAAGGATACATGAAAAGTGTATAGTCTTCAACACTTTCACACATGAAAATAGGCTCCACAACCTAACAGGGAGCTACTCCATTTCTTGACTATTTACAACACTTTTTAATACTTGATTATTCTCATGAGGAAGACACCAATTCAAAATGCACATGCACATCACTTTAACTTCACACTCATTTATTATAGCATCATATTTTTCTCATATTGATGGACTTTAAGAAAAATATATATATAGCAATTCTTGAACATATGCTCATACTATGAACACTCTTAACATGTTTTTCTTTGAATGACCTTTGACGATAGATTTTGACACTTTGAAAATTCCAACGATCAAGAACACACTTGACACACTTGAACAAATATTTCACATTTTGCTTCTTATTGATAACTTTTATGCACAGATTGATGGGTCACTCATCTTTAAGGAGCTATAACACACAATATTTAGCTTAAATGCACAACATGGACTCAAACATGCCCTGTGATAACCTTGGAGATTCCTTAGAATTTTACTTCACATGATTGTCTTACAGATTCATATTATTCATCATAACCAGTTAATAAACTAACTGAGACCAACTTTGTACATGATCAAAGATACAAGACACTTGACATGTTTCAACACCCATTACATTCTCCAGATGCCATTTTTTACGTGATAGCAACCTTGAATAGATGACCTAGACAATGATTCAATCTCGGCACCAAGGATAAAGGAAACTTAGATTTTGAGACTTCTTTATTACACATTCTTAACATGAAGACTCACACCCACTCATTCACATTAAATCTCAGAACTATTCTAATTCAGATTTCCACAAGACAATTAGCTTGTATGTTGACTCAATATACTTTTCTTAAAAACACTTCTTTCTTTAAGACAACATTGACAACATTTAGAAGACAACTGCAAGCCCTAGAATCTATTGACAACACTCTTTCTCCATGTTTTCTCCGAAGACACTCAAAGACGTCAACTTTTTTATACTTTAAACATGGAGCAAGACAAGAATTTCTTAAAACTAACATACCTTGACAACTTTATAGAGGCATTAATCAACAACAAATGGTGCCATCATCCTTGAACTTTTTATTCAACTTCATCATGAAGAAATATTGATTAGTAGACAAATGAAGAGCACATTATGTTTCCTTTAGCTTTTGTATACCTTCTAGAAGCCTAGAGAAGGCATGTTATCTTGTCATATCACATCAAAACAAAATAAAGTCATTAAAATAGCATGATGACTTAGTTCTATCTTTCCTTTTCCTTATTCTCTTGTCAGTTTCCTTGGATGCATTCCTTGGTGTGACCTCCACATCACATGATTTTTCACTTTCTAATTGAATTCCTGAAAGACACATATGTTGCAGCTCATACACCTTCTCTAATACTGCTTGAGGAAGAAGTTATTCATTATTTGCACTCAACTTGTCTTCCTTCTTCTTGCCTTTATCAATATTCATTGTTGTCTTGTTTTTCATAGATTTATGATTTTCTACATCATCTTCCCATGTTATTTTCTTGTCCTTATTTTCTTCCACAACTCTTGGGTTTTCTTCCTTGATCTTGTATATCCATTTTTCTCCTTATTTCCAGAGGCTACTTTAGGCATAGACATCTTTGTCTCATTTTTAGGACTGATCTTCATGTTAGAAGCCTTCTTATCTTGCCCTCTCGAAGGTATAATATGTGTTGATGTACTAAGGTTGTTCATTTTTATAGCAATGCTTTGAAGAATCTCCAAACTTGTGACATGTATAACATATGATATAAATTTTTCTTTTATCTGAATATGAATTGTCATTCCAAAATTGACTTGAAGGTTCCTCTAAATCATGGGGGTTCACTTAGTAAAATTATGGTATATCACATTTGTTCGAAGGGTATTAAATAATACCCTTAATTCTAGTTTTTACCTCTAATTATTCAATTGATAATACCCCCTCCGTTATATTATTAGAATGAAAATACCCCTATTTTTTCCATGTACCTTACTTACCCATTTTTCCATGACAATTTTATTCACCCCTTTTTATTTCTACCCTAATATATTAAACAAAAAAATATCATATTTCTTACTTAAGTTTTTTTAATATGCATTTTCTCTCAAAAGATAGTTTGAGGTCATTCAAGACCTATTAACAATTACCAAATGTTAAGCTTTAATCATTTATCAATAGTTCTTCAAATAAATAAGATGGTGAAATAATATCACTTGTGTTGAGAAGTGTACTCAATCCTTGTTTTATACCTTCTTATTATTTCTTGCTTAAGATTCTCTTAATTGAGATTTCTTTATTTAAAAATATTATTTTTAACTTTATGACCACACTCCTTGAATTGCAATTATAAGGTATTTAGTTTTTAAAAATAGGGTTCAAATGTTTTAGTTTTATATTAAAATTAAACATCCCTTTCCTTTGGCCCACCTCTCTAACCTACCCCCAATACCTGATTCAAAATATTAATAAATTAAACCCTTTCACCCTCGTATGTCTATTGATATATTGAACTTACTTTTATTAATTTTAATTACCTCAATATGAACACATGTGTTAGGATATTTCCTAGATAACGAGCCCCCATGATCTAAATAATACTTGGGAATGTGACCTTTATTTTTGCAATTGAATCACACATTTTTCCTTTCATATTCAATGTCACAAGCTCTCCATGAGTGTTCTTTTTCAAAAAATATCATATATTACCTAGCTCTATACATCCAAAACCATAACATGAAAAACTATATCCATTAAAATTTCTCTCATACCTGGATGTGTTTGGTTGTCTAACTAACTTGCGCCTTCTTGTGTTTGTCTCCTTGGTCTAATTCTATTCTATTTACATGTTGGGACCAGACTTTTCATCCTCCTTGGTCTCTAAACATCCTTGAAAAAATACATGGCTTGATTCAACCTTCAATTCCCTTTTCCTTGCTTGTTCTATTTCCTCTCTAAGGGTCTTTAGATCTGCATTTAATTTCTCACATTCTTCACTCTTGGCTTGAATAGTTTCCTGACATATCTCATGCTCTACTTCACCAGAATGTATTTATTTTCTTTATAAGCCATCAAGCTAGTTAGTAACTTGTTCCAACTCAATATTTAGGGTCTTTAGTTCCTCTTCAAGTTTAAGGCAAGCATTTTCTTTGTCTCTCAAAGCCTTTGACACTTTTTCAAAAAATGAAGCCATCTCATTAAGTTCTTGACCATGGTGAGCTTCCATGTGCTTGATTTCATTTTTCAGACCATCTATCAGAGTTTGAGAAATCTCATATTTTCTCTTCAGATTGATTTTGCTAGAGTGCCCATGCTTATGTCTTTAGGATCACCTCCAAGCTATTAGGCTTAATACATGAGGACCAGACTCTGATACTAATTGTTAGGAATTTCAAGAACTAAGGCAGAGTGAAATAATGTTGATAAAAAATTACAATCAATTTTCACTTGTTAAATTTATTCTTTGTTAAACAATATTTAATGTCATAAGCATGCATAACGAGGAAAAATTTCTGGCAAATATTCATTAATTCATGAATATTTCAGTTTTGAAATTTGAAATTAGCGAATATTTAGGGTATAAGCTAGGACCAGTTCATCAAAATTTTATAGGTACAAGTTAATTTTAGGGGTCAATTCGTCATTCTTGCAAAATAGAAATTCACAAAATTCTTCTAAATATAGTCGATCATGTAGCATACTTTTATACACTGGCCGACAACATATATAGTATGTTATTGGTCGGTAACATAAAAATTATACCGACCGATAACATTTTTATGCTACCGAATGAAAACATACTATATGTTGTCAGTCGGTAGAATAAAAATATGCTACCAACCAATAGCGTATAAAAAATATATCATCTCGGTAGCATTTAATATCGATGTTTCGATATTTTTCATTCATGCAAAAGCTAATTTTCCTAGATTATCTAAATATTTTCTAAGGCTTTTTTTCAGAGGGACCCTTAAAAATTTCCTTGATGCATAATAAATCAAGAGAGATAGAGAGATAAATATACACACATACACATGAGGAGATAATATTTAATGTGGGAAACCCTTCTCGGGAAAAAAACCCACTGAAACCAAAGAACTAACTTGGAAAACTATCCTATAGAGTTACAATGATTTCACGATTGAGCTACAACTCAATATGGAGCTACAACTCAATAATTTAACCAAGCACCCACTTAGTCTTTGACAAGCTAAAACTTGTCTGGAAGCCACAACTCCCAAATTTAGTACAAAGCATCCACTAACATTTAGTATGCTCCAACCTACAAGGAGGCTTTAACCCCAAATAATTTAATTATCCACTACTGATCTTCGTCAATCTGCTACTTACAAGGAGGTTGTAACCCCCTATGATCTAAGAATCTACTTAGAAAAATTTTACAAACAATTTGATCATATAGATCCTATGTTGCACATACAACAGATTATGATCACTCTTCTCTTGATCTCTATGCTCACTCTTCAAGCTCATCTCGGGGAAAAATTTAAGGGTCTCTCTAAAAAAATCCTTAGAAAATATTTGTTGAATATTAGTAAAGCCACATTCACATGTATGGAAAATCTCAAGAAAAAGAATTTCATGCATAAGGTGATTTTTAACGTTATTCTAGGAAAGATAGGCACTCGCAAAAGGAACATATGCCATAAATTTCTATACTCTTGGCTAGTATCATACGAAATTTCAGTAGATCAAAAGCGAGATGGAATGCTACCATTTGGTAGAGATGAATGCTATCACCAAGATAGCATTTAGCATGTTATTGGCCGATAGCATTTTTCATGTTATTGGTGGTAATATTCTTGATGCTATCGACCGATAAGATTCTCGCATATTTCCAACCAAGTAGCATTATGTCTTCCATTGGTCAATATCATTACGCATGCCACCGATCGGTATCATTCTACATCATGTAGAATGTTGTCGATTCTGAAAAGTGGCGGTTTGCATGCTCCCATTCAAGAACATAGAAAATGTTGCTAGCCTAAAGCATGTGGAATGCTACCAATAGGTTGAAAAAAATGGTTTTACTTTCTATGCAATCGGGTGGTAGTTGTATTAAATAGTCCTATACATACAAGAAGGGAAATAATAATTTCATTTTCACGCTACACAAATGAGAGAAACCAGAGAAAATGAGAAAAACCCATCAGCAAATAAGGTGATCTACATAATCTAGTAGGAGAAACTAGAATGTCAAACAACAAGATTACAAACAAGAAGTAATTGCCAACAATTTTATAACAGATCGAAAATGCCAAGAAGAAAAACAATTTCCACACACCCAAGAGCCTAGGTACATCAACAAAAAATATGAAGAAGTTTTTTTGACAAGATATTTTTGTTTCCTCAACTGTACACATTTCTAGAGGATCCTAATGTGTTTTCCCAATGGATCAAAGCATCCAGTTTCACAGGTTTGGTGTATATGCCCCAATTTCAGATAGACCAAAAACACTCAAAAATCTTCTACTCAATTATAACACTCCCACTTTCACCTTTCATTATCAACTCCTATCTCATGTACAGTCATTTAGAACTTCAACTAAGGACATTAAGCATCCGGGTGGACTACCACACAAGGACATGGATCCTATCACGACCAAGCCGTCTTATTAGATGAATATTGTAAGTATTTGGTGTTAGAGTAGGTATTTACCTTAGCTCATGCTCACCTAGGTACATTATTGTATTTATCCTCACCCACTTATGTGTGTGGATATTTATTTTTATTTATTTAGATATTAGGGGATATTATCTAGTTGTTAGGTATAGTTCTTTCCTTGATCTATGGTATTGACTAGTTCTTTCCTAGATCTATGGTATTGACTAGATCCTTGATGTCTAGATCTCTCATAAATCTAACTAGTTCTTTGATGACTAGTTCTTTCCATGATTTATGGCTTGATCTATGACCTTGACTAGTTCTTAGATTGTTATTCCTTTCCTATATAAGCAAGACCCATTCTCATTTTATTTCATTGAGTTCCATAATAATATATGATATTGCTACTCATTTGTTTGCAAAGGTTTATGTAAAGTTATTCTGGTGAATTACTTTCATATTATTGATCGTGATGTTTGATTAGCATCTGTGTTCTTGGCTTGGCACGATCTGGTTATCGTTTCTTTTATGGTATCAGAGCAGGAGATTGCTATTGACATTTGTCTATAAGTTTTATTTTGCAAATAAATTCTTTATATATTCATATATTTGGGATTTACTCGTTTTTTTTTTTGCTGCATGCATTTTTATGTAAAAGCAGAGTCTTCGATTAGATCTCGGAAGGCAGTAAAACCCTAAGATTAGCTGTAAACTCAACCATTACGGGAGGCGGTCATTTTTGGTCTTTTTGTTGTGTAGAGAAACATACTGGATTCACCTCGGGATTCGCGCCATACGAAAAAGGAAATATAGAATTTTTCTTGGGTTTTGTTGGGTTTCTTGAGATCTGATCTAGGTTTTTTTGCGGTATAGCATTTTTGATTTGCGCACAGGAGGTCTTTTTTGAAAAGATGTTTCTTTCCTTTTTCGGTAGGGGTGTACGGATGTTGTGCACGACTTACTATTTTGGAAAAACTAGCGACACCCATTGAAATCCTTAGCCCCTGGTCATATGGTATGGTCATATGAGGGCTTAAAGCTTGTGATTCCTACTAGTAGGTGCTTAACTCAGACCCCTTTCATTCTAGTTTAGTGGAAACTAAAATAAACAGTAGAGCATATTATTGAAAAGCTTGTAACTTTTGATCGGTAACTCGGTTTTGAGTTCCGTTTTTTACAAAAGTATTTTTTTTGTGATATTTCCATTGGAAATATTTATTTTGAGAATTGCACTATAATTATAAAGTGTCATATTGTAACACACACTCATTTTTAAAGTGTCAAAATCTGGGGGCTCTTCTTACATTGCTTGGGGTCTTGTTGCAATGCTTGGTTCTTCCATTTATTTTGGTAAATTTTTTTCGATGGCATCTACTTCTACATTATATCATGTTGATCCATTAACAACACATAAATACCACACATGGAAACCAAGAATGGAAACAATAATTAAGCGGAAAGGATTATGGGCTTTAACTTCTACAGAACAACCAATGTTCACTAAATAATATGAGAAATTTCAGTACCAGTGCAAATTTGATGAGTGTATGGGTTTGATAGGAACTTATGTAAGTGATGAGTATTTTATTTCATTTGGAAAAGTGTGACTCTCCTTTCAAAATATGGGAGAAATTGGAGGATTTATTTAGTAAGGTGGATCATATGAGAGCCATGCAACTTGAAATTTAGATCACCTCTCTTAATCCTGAAGATTTTCCAACAATTATAGACTATCTTACCAAGTTCAAGCATTTTTGACATAGTTGAAGGGGAGTGGAAGAGATAAGAAAGATTAAGAGTGTGTTTACTTGATTCTATCCAATTTGAGAGGACCATTCCAAATTTTGCTTCTCCCTTTTTCTCTAGCATGGATGCCTTAGGTGACACCTTCAAAATGCCTAACTTAGAAACTTTTTGTGAAATACTTACTAGGAAGAATCCAAATTATCTCACCTTGAGTCTTCCACCTCTCAAAAGGCATTGGTTGCCTCTAATCCTAAAGGAAAGGGAAAACCAAACAAGTAAAACCAAATCCACACCTTCTCCATCTCAAAATGCTCCTAAACCCAAAGAAAAAAACTCAAAACCCAAGGAGTCTTCTAAATCCAAGAATAAGTCTAGTCATTCATGCTCTTTTTGTGGGGGTAGTAATCATGAAGAAAATAGGTGTTATAAGCGAATGCAAGCCTTAGAGGATGCAGTCAAGAAACACAAAATTTATATCTCCACTCCACCTCCTTCTAATCAGCATGGAAAAGCACTTAATGTTGTTGGAAGATATCAGTCACCACTTGCAAACAATTGGGTTATAGATTCTGGTGCTTCTCATCACATGACTTCTTCCAAGGAGTCTTTTGTTTCTCTAGGTTTGAGTTCTACTTCCAAAATTAAGGTTGGAGATTCTTCCTTTCTTTCTGTTGAGGGAAAAGGTGATATACAACTTGATGGTGGAAATATCCAAGATGCACTATATGTTCCTAACATCACTACAAATTTACTTTTGTATATCAAATTTGTCATTCTAGTCAATGGAAAATAATGACTTTTACACCACATGGGGTAGAAGTAAGAACTTTGTTGGAGCCTTATTCACTTGTTGCTCAGGGTATTGTTGATCATAGTTCTAGACTATATCACTTTGAGGGTTTTGATGACACTTCTTCTATAGGGATAGGATTGGTTTCTCATGTAGATTCAGAGAGTAAGCTTTGGCATGAAATATTTGGACATCTTAATTACAGATATTTGAAGGAGTTGAGCACTCATGGTATGGTAGATGGTCTTCCTAGAGTTTCTTGTCTTGAGGGAGTTTGTCATGGTTGTGCATTAGGGAAACAACACCAAGATCCTTTTTCTAAGAATTTTTTAAGAGAGCTTCTTCACCACTTGAGCTTGTGCATAGTGACTTGATGGTTTTTCCTACCCCATCTTTCAATGGAGCTAAGTATGCACTTACCTTTATTGATAATTTCTCGAGGCGTACTTGGGTTTATTTTCTCAAGTAAAAATTCATGTTTTTTCACACTTCAAAGTCTTCAAGGCTTTGGTCAAGAAACAATCTTCTAGTAGCATAAAGAACCTTCACACTTGATAATGGGGGAGTACTTCAGCAATGAGTTTTTGAATTTTTGGCAACTCAAGGCATTATTCACCATAGCATTTTGTTCCTCATACTCCACAACATAATGGATTAGCAAAACGAAGAATAGAACTTTGAAGGAAATGGCTAACTATATGATGCATTCTAGAGATATACCTCCTATCTATTAGGTAGAAGCAGTTAATTGTGCTAATTATATTCAGAATCGTACACCACATAGAGCACTTGAGCATTTGACTCCAGAGGAAGCTTGGTCCAACACTAAGCCAGATGTCTCATTTTTTCAAGTCTTTGGGAGCCATGCTTGGGCCTTTGTGCCAAAGAAGAAAAGGAAAGCTTTGGATAAGAAGAGTAAACCCTTGATCTTTGTAGGGTATTGTGAGGACATGATAGCTTATCATCTTTTACATCCCGATAGACATGATGTTCTTTTTTGAACACATGTTTAGTTTGATGAGCATTTCACTCCTCATGATTCTTCATCTTCTTCCATTCCTTCTTCTTCTTCATCTCATCTTGAGGATCCTTTCTTTGAGGAGATTAATGAGGAGGTTATAGATGCCATTGAGGATCCTATTCCCACTGATGTTATCACTATGCCTAAGTGGGCTTGTACTACAGTTTCTAAGGTAGCACCTTTAAATCTTTCACCCACTAGGCATCATCATGCACATTCTAAAGGTTCTGGAATTTTGTGTCAGACAGTTTCTGAGGATCCACAGTATTTTTTAAAGGCTCATGGGATACAGGAGTGGGATGATGCGATGGTAGCTGAGTATTCTTCTTTGATGAAGAATCATACTTGGGATTTGGTATCTCTTCCTAAAGGAAGAAAGATGGTTAGGTGTAAGTGGGTATACCGAACCAAATACGTAGTTGATGGGTCCATTGACAAGTATAAGGCTCGTCTTGTTGTAAATGGTTTTTCATAAGTCAAAGGTATTGATTACTCGAGACTTTTGCACTGTTGCCAAGATGGATTCTGTATGCCTTATACTTTCTATTGCTGCATCACAGGGGTGGCCCGTATACCAAATGGATGTGAAGAGTGCCTTCTTACATGGAGATCTACAAGAGGAAATATATATGGAGTAGCATGTTGGATTTGTTCATGATTTTTCTCTTGTTTGTAGGCTCCGAAGGTCTCTCTACGGTCTCAAACAAGCCCCTTGAGCTTGGTATGAGAAGATGGATTATTTTCTTCTATCTATTGGTTTTGTTCATTTCCACTCCAATCATACAGTGTATCTCTAACATGTCGGTGAGGATATTGTGATACTTGTCTTGTATGTTGATGATCAGTTACTTACTGGCAGCTCTTCTTCCCATATTCAAAGTATTCATAGGGCTCTTTCTACACAGTTTGACATGACAGATCTTGGGCTATTACATTATTTCCTTGGTTTTCATATTTCTCGAAAGATTCAGGGATTCATTTGAGTCAACAAAATTACACCCATGATATTTTTAGGCACTTTGATATGGTTGATTGCAAGCCAAGTCCATCTCTTTTCAATCTGGACTTACTCTTACATCCACATGTACCACACCACTTTGTGATCCTACATTGTATAGGAAGTTGGTTGGGATTCTCATGTACTTGACCCATACTCACCTTGATATTTCATTTGCAGTAGGGCTTGTATCTCGGTTTGCACATTCTCCTCATAGTAGTCATTGGCAAGCTGCTAAAAGGATTTTGCGCTATTTGCATGGCACTTCCCACTTTGGCCTACACTACACTAGGGGTTGTACTCAATTTGTTGGGTATACATATTTAGATTGGCAGGTTCTATTGATGACAGGTGTTCCACTACTGGCTATCTTTTCTATCTTGGTTCTTCTCCAGTTGCTTAGGTGTGCAAAAAGCAATAGGCTACTACACTTTCATCTTCATAGGCAGAGTACAGGGCAGCAATTACAACAAGTCAGTAGATTCTTTGTCTTTGCCAGTTATTGATAGAGTTTAGATTCCCATAGGATTCACCAATTGTACTTTTGTGTGACAACCAAAGTACAATTCACATTTCTCGTAACCCAGTTGAGCACCAGCGGACCAAGCATATTGAGATACACATCCACTTCATTTGTCAGCACATTCAGGATGGAGTTCTTTGCTTGGAGTACATTCTGACTTAGCAAGTAGGTTGCGAGACATCTTTACGAAGCCTTTTACATCACCTTGCTACCTTGAGTTACGTGGAATGCTTGGGGTTTTGGAAGTTGTTCTTGGGGGGTGTTCGTGAGAACATCTTCCTTCTTCTTCTTCTTCTTCTTCTTCCTCTTTCCTTCTAGCAGGATTCTTTCCTTCTTTTGGTTCAATATTTCTTCATGGATATATTGTACATGAGTACCTCATCAGGCCTAGTTGTCGAGACTCATCATCGTGGACATGCCACTTCTATTTTGGCCCCTAGCTTCACTTGAGGGGGCTATTAGAGTAGGTATTTACCTTAGCTCATATTCACCTAGGTACATTATTGTATTTATCCTCACCCACTTATGCGTGTGGATATTTATTTTTATTTATTAAGATATTAGGTGATATTATCTAGTTGTTAGGTATAGTTCTTTCCTTTATCTATGGTATTGACTAGTTCTTTCCTAGATCCATGGTATTGACTAGATCCTTGATGTCTAGTTCTCTCATAAATCTATGGACTTGACTAGTTCTTTGATGACTAGTTCTTTCCATGATTTATGGCTTGATCTACGACCTTGACTGGTTCTTAGATTGTTATTCCTTGCCTATATAAGCAAGGCCCAATCTCATTGTATTTCATTGAGTTCCATAATAATATATGATATTGCTGCTCATTTGTTTGTAAAGGTTTATGTAAAGTTATTCTGGTGAATTACTTTCATCTTATTGATCGTGATGTTTGATTAGCATCTGTGTTCTTGGCTTGGCATGATCTAGTTATCGTTCCTTTTATTTGCAGCTTTTCATTTGCAATTATATATTGAATAATTGCATTTGCTAATACTTGTAAGTTTATTTTTAGTTTTATATATCATTTGGATTATTTTCAATTTTACATTTCATTTCAATATTCACTATATCTCCTTGCATTTACACTTACTGACTTCCCTAAACCCTTCAAAAAGAGGAATTCAACTCAAGGATTTCATTCACCCATTTCTTCAAGTTGTGGTGCATTTCTTCTAGGCCATAATTATATTGTAAGGTTGATATATGGATATTCCATGGTGGGCTTTGGCTTATATTGTTCGCACCCTAAGTGGGCAGAAATTTGACTGGTGCGATTACTTATCCTCCAGGATAAGAGGTGATTTGTCCAACGTTCATTTGAATGACAATGTTACCATCAACTGCACAAATTTTATTCTTGGTTTATATTATGAATCCTCTATAATTTACGTGGCACCACTCCACCGACAAAAATGAATGCAAAGATATCAGATTTTTCATTAACAATTCAAGAGTAGGAGGTGACTCCCAATTTTTTATTATTTCATTTGTAATTATTATTATTTTTTGTAATATATATCTAGTATATTTTTTATTTAGGATTAATAACCTGACTTTTTTGTTGAATTATAACATAAAATAGTCAGCAATAAATACGCATCGTGAAGGGACACTATTATCGAGGATATTTCCCACCAAGTTCAAGAGATTCGATCGTGTCGGATGATCGAATGAGGAGGACACCACTCGACAATCTGTCAAACAGATGAGGATTTCCTTAAACCCTCAAAATGACACATCCACCATACCACATGCATTAATAGCAGGTATTTTTATTTATGATGTATATGACATATGTTTCAATATGTTTGAAAATAAATGTAATTAATTATTATTAAATTGTATATGTTTCAATATTTCTTGTAACTTATATTGCTTTGTTGCAAAAACCTCCAGTAGCACAATATTATATCATTGGGCTCGTGGTAGCCTAGAAAAAAATTATTTAGATTTGATCAAACACAACAAGACATAGAAATATCTTCGGTACCTCGGTCTTTAGCTCCGAGTATAAATTTATTTTTGCTTTATTTAAAAAATAAAAATCTTGTCAATCCTTGATGCTTAATAATGTTTTATGACACACCTACTAGTACAACTCCCATACATTTCAGTCTACTTCTCTACAACAACCACATCAACTGCAACATGCCCAATTTGCACCTCAAATGGAATCCTTTCAACAAAGTAATATTTATAATCATATATGATATAATGTTATATTTATTATTATTTCAATCATATTATGTTTTTCATTTGAATTTTCTTATGTTATTTACAAAATTACATTTGATTGTTGTAGGGCCTCCTCCACATCCAATTCAAAATCCATCTACTATGAAGAGGAAGATGCCACCTCCTCCACCTCCACCACAAAATATCAGGACTAGGTGTAGTGGAAAGCATATTTCATTTGTTCCTCCAGCTTCAAGAAGGGCACCCTTAATTTTGTAGCTGAGTTTCCAACGTTTTTGTTGGGAAATGTTCCTAGTGGACGGGGTGTTTTTGTTTTGAATGAAATTGATTTGGATGAGGAATATCTAGGGATTGAAAGCGGGTTCAAGCCCATGGAAATTTTAATCCCCAAGATATGATTCATGGGGAAAGGTAACCTCCTCTAATAATAGAGGATATATCAAGCACACCTTCTCCAAAGACATACTACCCTAACCGATGCCCAAAAATACTACTTTTGCACTTAGTGTTGTTTTGGCTGATAATTATGAAGTAAATTTTGATCTTATATTGAATGATATTGAACAATTAAGATTGTGAGAGTTTATGGATAAAGTTCTTATTAAAGAAATAAATTCACGATTTAAAAATCACAACCAAAGACATATATTGTATTCTTCAGTTCAAAACAAGCTAGCTAAGCTTGATATTTTGTTGAATCAAGCTATGTCTGGTTTTGTATCTTTTGAAAATAGTTATGATGATGAAGTGTTGGACATTATGTTGAATAGAATTGAGAATTTAAATGTAGAAGCACAAGCCTACCACAATATGTGGTCGAGAGACAAGGGCCTTGTAGTTATTGCAAATGCGGAATGAGATAAGGCATTGGTAAGTCTTACTAAATTTTCAAATATTTTTACAATTTTTTGAAACTTTATTAATTATTTTTCTATTTTGAAATGTAGTCAAAGTACAAAAATTTGAAAAATGAGGCTACAGTGCTTGATGTGCATTTACAAAGTGCTAGGAAAAGTTTAAATGCAACAATTGAATTGAAGCAAAAGCTTGTTATATTAAACAAGAAGAATAATACCTTGAGAAGGATAATAAAGGCAAATGGAATGGATCCAGAGATATTGTTGAAGAAGAAAGTAGAACAAGATCCAACATTATCTTGTCTATTAGTGATGTAACAAATATAAAACGAGAAATTGTTACGAATATAGAAGTCACAACAAAAGATCTTATTCGATCGGGTGTTGTAAAATAAAGTTTTGTTGCAAAGGAGACAAAACTGAAACCCACATAGAAGAATCTTCTCAAGGATGATGTTGTAAAAACAAATTGTGAAATTGTAATTGTTGTTTTTAGAATCTTTTTGTAAAACTGTTTCAAATTCAACATATAAATATATCTACTTATTAATGAAAATATTGAAAGTTTCAAATTTCAATCGATGTGGCGTTTTAATTTTAATTTTTTTATATTAGTGCATAAGTTATTCAAGTGGATTCTTAATGTGATTATTATTCTCAATTGTGTTTGATATTACTATTACATATTACATTAAAAATTATATATTGTTGTATTTGTACTATGTTCATGCATAAGACTGAAAAATATACCATAAATGGAATGATAGTATTATCATTTAAAAGACAACAGAAAAAATAAGTATGACATTTCTCATTTAAAAACTCTAAACAAATTGCAACATTGAAAATATTATTCAATAATGAACATGTGAATAACAAAAATAACAATATACATACTTATATTCTGATATGAGATTTTCTTTCCAGAATTAAAATGTACATTCATTCTTCTTTACTCTAAATCAACTAGATCAAACTAAAACATATCTTTTTGGTTCACAACATTGTTATCTAATATTTCATCTGCGATTTTCAGTCATAGTTTCATTGTTATCTATAGTCCCTATATTAGAATTATTGATCCCTCTCCTCTCTGCAAGATAATTACATACTTCCATTACTCGTTCATAAGGAAATGTATCCACATCATATCGTGAAACATATAATCTCAAGAAAGTCTCAAGATTTTTATCAATCTATTTCGATATTTTGATTTTATAAATGTTAGTGTGCTAAAAAATCTTTCATCTTCAATTGATCCCAATATCATTGTTTGACATAATTCATACAATTAGAAATATTCACTAATACTTTCACGAAGGATGGTACTAGGATACAAATTTTTCCATAGAAGTGTAATTGCTCCTTTTTCTGTTGGCTCACTCAGTAATTCAAATTGTTCACTCATTACCTAGCCGAAATCAGTTGATTGCAATGCAAGTGATTCCTTTTGAAGAACACCATTAATCGAAAACCATTACATTCAACTAATTGTCCAAAATGCTTTATGATAGTACCCATGTGTCTTTTAAATGAATCAGCTAGCTGATTCCGCCTCCTACAAGATTCTAAAAGTTAGGATTGACCACTCTCATGGCCTCAAGAATCTCACCTTTTTAAAAACAATCTTTGATCTCACTGGATAAGTATTGTGAGATTTTTTGTAATTTTTTTCTTGTTTCAGATATAATAACATCATATAAATTACGTGTAACAGGCACTTCTTCAAGCTATGATCCAACAATATCCACTAGTTTTTGAATGTGTGCATTTGAATCTCCTTCCCGTTAACAAAGATACAAAGATGACCACATATATTGAATTTGAAGTAGTTGTTAGGATCCTTTAAATCTATCAGAGCTTTCAGTGATTGAATACATGTCCTTTAAATAATTCATCAGAGTTATATAACATATCTAGAGTCTGACACACCCTTTTCTTGAACCTAATGAATTTCGTTATATAGATGGATCGTTCTTGAGAAAGATTTGTTATGCAATTCATTTCATGTAACATTGGAAGAAACCTAAAAAGTTTAAACAATGTTTCCAAGAGTGTTAGGCGGTAAAGAAAATATTTTTCCCTGTCAACTTACCTATGGTTCTTAAACATGAAACCGAGTTAAAGATGGATATTCCTCAAAAACTATGCATGCAAGCTCATACATAGAAATTCATCTAGTATCAACATCTTTAAGAAGTTTCTTACCATTTGTGACCCCAAGTGAAAACTTCTAAAACTCTAGAAATCTTTTCAGACTGCTTGACAAATAGACATGGATAGGTTCTTCAAATTTTTCAACAAATTCAAATGTACTTACTATCCTATATGTAAGATTCATCTTGTGAGCCATGCAATGAATAGGAATCATATAAGGAGCAACATATGTTTGGAGACACACACATAGACCATTTCTATGACCCTACATCATTGATGCACCATCAGCACCAACGTAAATAAGCTTTATAGCTATAGAATAATTATCCATTCCTGTTATGTCCTTCAAATTAGATATAACCAATTTGTAAAGATTTTCAGCATTGCAATTTTCTTGCATTTTATGAATAGATAGCAGATGAGGTGTCCTTGTGTGGTTCTGGAAAGTATATACATGCATGAAAACCCAAGAATTGTTTTCAATAGTTGTAACCTCATCAATTGAAAGGGAGATAAAACTTGCATTCTTGACATTTTATTTTAGATCTTCTTGTTTAATCATCGCAAGACATCTCGCCATCTCCCAAGCACTGCTCTCTGACCAATGTGAATGTGGAAGGTTTGGAAACCCATTGAACTTGAACAATTTCTTATATTCGAAAAATCTAAAATTGGTCTTCCCATTTTAAGAATAAAGAATATGGTTGAAAACTGGGTATTTTTGCCTTCATATTTTCATTTGCAACTTTTCCAAAATTTTCATTAATGGTTCCTCCTTTCTCCTGAAGTTTTTGAGTTTGTTTCATTTTATTATCATACTCCTCCTTATATTTTACATGCATGCACTCTTTTGCAGTTTTCCATCTACGAGTCTTCGTTATTTTTCCATCATTTTCAGTGATTGTGTAATATACTTTGCCACAATGTTTCTCTATAGTGTCCAATTTAAGTTTCATTCTATGTTCTTTACCCAATTTCCAACTACAAATAGTACATCTACATTATTTGGTAGTATCATTACCATTATCTGGTTGTATAGGTTCAATGAATGGGTATTTTACTACCCAATCTACTTGAAAATACCTTCCTATTGTCCAAGATGTTTTCTTTTTCTCACATGATTCATTTTTTTCAAGTGTCCTATCAATATCATCTTTTACTAGAATGTTTTATTTTGAACATTCATGTATTGAATGCATTTGGAAATTAGGAAAATATTCTAGCTCTAACATGTTTGGGTCTCGGTCAATTATATCTTCATCTAATGAAATAATTGTTTCTTTAGGGTTTATGTTTTGGTTTATTGTTTCATGTTGAATACAATTAATAGTAGGGTTTTCTATATTCAAAAACAAAAAATGTTTTGACTGTTACAAAGATATTAAAAAAATTAAATTGAACTGACAAAAAAGAGGAAAAAGGTTATGATAATCTATTACAACTTACTAGTACCCATGTTAATGTTTCTAGTGGATGCATGTTGGGTCTTAATTTTTTTGGTTGGCTGAAAAAAATTAATATGCTACTTTTTCTTTTTAGCTTATCTGCCTTTTTTATTGTTCAGAGAAGCCATTGTACCTATCCATGAGAAATTTTAAAATAGATCAGTTTAATAAAAATATAAACAAGTATTTAAAATTTATAAATGAAACCAAATGGAATATGCTAATGACCGGTAGCATGCAAGGTACTTCTAGTCAAGTAGTATGCGGTATGATTCTAGTCGCAATAGGAAGTATTCTCCCAATCAGCAAGTATGCAATCGACTAGTAGCATATTGCATGTTGTCGGCCGGTAACATACTACCTATTGTCGGTTGGCAACATACTTCATGTTATCGATCGGTATAATATTGCATGTTGTCAACCGGCGCATATTGTATGATATCGTCGATTACATGCAGATGCCATACAATATGTAAATTACCGGTAACATATAGTATACTACCTGCCGGTAGCATATTGTATGCTACATGATAGGTTGCATATTGTATATGATATCGGTAAGAAGCATTTTGTATCTTGTCGATCATTTTCATGGAGTATGCATCCAATTGGTACCAAAATTATGCACTTAAAATGCTACAAAAACATTAAAGTACCTTAATAGAAGGAAGGAAATATCCAAAGGATGGTCCTTAGGTTGATGAAAATCAATAGAACGGAATTGCAAATTTGCGAGGAATTTGGATGTTTGGAACTATGAATAATGAATTATAAATACTTACATAGTATATATATATATATATATATATATATATATATATATATATATATATATATATATATATGAGGAGAATTTGGCATATTTTAAATTCGTGCTAAGGGAAATTTGAATGATAATAGTTGGCTATTGGTGTAAACTCCTTAGTGAACTGACCCCTAAAATTGACTTGTACCACTGAAAAATTAGCGAAATGGTCCTAGTTGGTACATGAAAAATTCACCAATTTCAAATTTCAAAACCAAAATATTTGTGAATTAACAAATATTCGCCACTAAAATTTTCTCTAGCTCACCTTTTCATCTCTCTCCTTACCTCATTTTTTAGATCTCTCCAAGCATTCATTAGAATGGTTTTTGATTCTCTCTAAAACTCTATCATTATCCTCTCTTTCAAGCAATATATCTTCATTTGATGGCTTTGTCTCCTCTCTATCTTTGTAAAAATTTCTTCAACATGTAGCTCTCCTCTTTTTCATCAATAGATCTTCATTATGCAACAATGTATCCTTCAACATATAGCTCTCCTCTCTTTCAACAATAGATCTTCATTATACAACAATGTCTCCCTCCTCTTGTAGTCACAAAATCATGCACTTTAGACATTTATTTATCTCGGTCTCATACTACTATTTAGAAGGTTCTTGAGTGAAGAAAGTACTAATTAACCCCATCTTTTGGCCACCTTATTTTACTTTTATTTCATCATTCCTGCACATTTTTATCTACATGCCTAGTCCTGTTTTATCACCTTCCCTGACATTTTATCCTTAGTTGGGGCACCCATAGTAGAAATGGGGTGCCCATAGGTGCCTCAGTCCCCACAGGTCACCCCAATCCTTTTCTACTTTCCCACCACTTTTTGGGCTCTTTCTAGTCATTTTTCATCCTTATATTTTTCCTAGTCGGCCATGTCAAGGTTAATTACAAAATTAGATCAAGAGAACCCTATAAATATAAAGTTATGAGACCATAATGAGGGACCTAGCATCATTCTACTACTATCACTCATCTATAGTTGCATCCATCTATTGCATTTGCATCCACATAGCTCCATCATCAAGGCACAAGCTAAGGAATCTACATCACACTTCATAGGGGGAGGATTCTATTCTATTCTATGAACACATGTTATTACATTTACTAAATTTATTTATTATTCACTATTTCACATAGTGCTCCTGGAACAAAAGAACCTAAGGTATGACATGCACGTGCACACATTCACACGCGCACACACACACACACACACACACACACACACACACACACACACACACACACACACACACACACACACACTAAATTTGGGTCCAAAATATAGTGCAACGCTCATATTAGTAAGCCCTTTGTTGTTGCATTTGAGGCCGATCGACCCATTAATTATGCATCTTTATTTTTAGGGTTTTGATAGTCCTTGTCTTCTTACAGGTCTCTACATCAACTTGGATTATTGGTAACATACAAAGTGTGGGACAAAAACCTAATGCGACACACAACAAGGGTTTCGGACCACCTTCCAACCCTATGAGAACCAGTTTCAGAGATTTTCACACTCAAGGAACCCATATTACATACCACAAGACCCATGGGTGCCCCAATATTGTTCCGGATGCCGCAATCCACTCGAGATCCTCCAAATCCATCCTTTTCGAGACCTTTGCACAGGCATTCCTTCTTCTATTTTCTCCGATTATCTTTGTCCTTACCTTCTTCTTACATATTAGGGATTTACTTTATTAGTTTAATCATTTATTAATTTCTATATTACTTTATCACATTTATTCATAGTGTTTATCTCCTCCAAGCTTAGATTAGCCACCCCCATATTAATCAATTTTAGTTAATCATTTTAGTGAACCCGACTCGACCTACACACTCCTATACTCCCCATTCTCCTTAGGCTTATTTGATCATGGCTATCTCTATTCATGATATTTTACTTCTCCACCTTGAATTACGAGCTAAAATCATTAATATTTTACTCACTAATCATATCCCTAAAAACACTCATCCAAATATAGTCTATAATACCTTTACAGATGCATTCTCTCATCATATTACTTTCCCATCCACTCCTCATAATGAATGTGCTACTTTTGACAATGATCTCGCTCTCTGCGTATTGAAACATTCCCATTTTAAGACTTTAGAAACAAGGGAAAAAAATTGAATACATAATATTCTCTGTTCTAAATAATCATAATTTAGAACACACATTACATGCCAATAAATCTCATAACAGATAACCATATGCAGTTGTAAATGAATCAGTGAACTACTGATCTCTCATTTCATGACTCAGTTTCTAACCGATCTCGCATGTTAACTTAAAGTGTTGAATACAAAGTGATACTAAGTATTCCTAGTTATCTTACCTTGTTGCAGGTATTGAGTGTTTTTTTTAAGAAACCCATCTGAATATTTTTTACCAATATTCATCTGAAATCCCATTTCTTAAACTAGGTGAAATAGGACAACGCAACCAACAACTTGCGATACTTTGGTTAAATATTTCCAACATACTGTTCATGTTACTATTCCTAGACGGCATACTCATCAAACGGAATACGTCCTTACCCCACTCATCTATTATCTAGAATGGTCTTCACCGACTTTCCAATTCACTTGTTCAAGGTTTTACCCCAACCTGAGTTAGCAACATAAAACAAGATAGGAACCATTCGCGATGACCAAGGGTACGTAGGCGTACTCAATCGATATAAGTCGATTGGATGTGTCTAGTTACCCTAAGCCATCGAGAGTCACTCCCTGTGCTAACTCATAATACTAATCTGACCTAGAGTGAAACTAAGATCAAGTCCAAGTTTATGTAGACCTAGATGATCCAATACTGAAGGGTGTTGCAACATGTCAACTACAACATTGTATCCTCGTGAAGACCCTAGTCTTCACGAAGGTATAGTTCTATAGTTGGCGTGTGCCAACATCCGACAAAATTACCCATCTTGGTGTACATATCCCTTAAGAGGGATTATTACTCTCTTATGTTTCATAATTAATGTTTGGTTACAGCTACACTACTGTTGAACCCTGAATTATTTTAGGTCCTAATATTATCTTCCTAATTGAGTTGTTAATGTACTATATAAACCTATGATTGCTTTAGGTTCATTAACTTTTGATTAAATTTTGGTTAATCAAATAAAAACAACAACCTCCATAAGATTTACTTAGTATAACTCAACCATTCATAGTCTTTTTAAGATCCAAAACAGGTTCTATTATAATAGACTTCATAGAGATGAAGTCTAATTGATAAATGATCACATATACCATACATTTTTTGTTTACCTATCATGGTATTACTCAAGATGAAGTGAACCTTCCTCATTCTTGTTAGGTGTTAGAAATTTGTTATATCCTTATTCCATTACACAAGTCATCTTAGTTAAGTTATAATTTTCATTAACATCTTTTTACTAATCCAAAGAGGCTTAGATTAAATATTAACTAAGCATGCCAACTTAATAAGTTGCATTTCAGTAAGGAATATTGTAATTAAATCTCATCCATCAAATTCATTCAATGCCAACTGAAATAAGGATCCAAATAATTAAGAAAGAGAACAAATGAAGAGAAGATTACACCTTTCCTTCTAATAATGCTCAAGAATAATGACACATAGATTTAAGTAACTCTTATCCTTTTCAATTCATCATGGTGAAATACACATTTTACAAGACCATGCATTTTAGACATATTCATGTCAAACAACATCAAGATCAATAAAGAATACAACTTTTCTTCTTTTAATACATTTCAATAATGAATCAGATTTCTTCATAAGAGATCCAGACTTTAAGTAACCAATACATCATAAAATTTATTGCCTTCCTTTATCACTTATGAAGTCCATCTACAAAAATTGCTAGCACGGGTCAGTTCATTGAACTGAGCATGATAAGCACTAAGCATTAAAACGATGTTCCTTCAACTAACTAACTGTTTCATAAAACAAACTCTGCTTTTATGAAACAACAAGGCCAACAAATAGATAAATCATAAGAAATAACAATCATAAAAGGAAAAACAATACAACAATCAAATTAACATTTATAAAGATCATGATATAATCATCTCTCCTCAACAATTGATTTCTTATATAGAATTATATTAGATAAGTAATATTTCATCCTAATTACTTATCTCCTTCTATTAAAGGTACTTACTATTTATTTCTTACGTAATTCAATCTGAATTAGAAATAAAGACACTAACTCAATATTTTCCAAAATTAGTGTTACTTTTAAGAAGCAAGAACCATCAAACTCAAGCATTACACAATTTCATAAAAAGACATCTACAGCCAAGCTAATTCCAACTTCATGAAAGGTTCTAGGATGAATCATCTACAACATAAAAAAATAAGAGATTCCCATTTCAGATGCTATATCCTAATTTTAAAGTCCAAGATATAGCCTAAGTTCTCAAGTTAGGCCACACATTAGAATTAGGAAGTATTCACTCAATATATAACATATAACATTAATCACCCATAACAAATATTGATTCCTTCAATACAAGTCAAGTGAATGAGTAAGATGTATCAACAACTACTCAATGCATTCTTGAAAGTAATGCAATTGAACCGATCCAATCTATAAGCAAGATTAACATAAGAGAGGGAAGGACGAACTAAGAGAAAGAAAATTATAACTTCCCTTCCAATTTGGTAAAATTTGAAATATCATTTCACAACTCAGAAGAGAGAGTGCAACATATAATCTCCTACAGTCTCCAAAGAAAACAACGATGAAAACTTTACCTCAGAGGGTAAAAGAGAGAGGAGTCAGTCAACATGTTTAGAAGAGGATTCCAACTTTCTTTCACAAGTAAAGAAGGTCATAAAAGGACTGGTACAGAGCCCAAACACAAATCCTTGAACTCTTTTAAACATAGAGACATGCATTAGAAGATACTAGTCTAAATTATGTGATTGCATTATGCAAGTCAGATTTCAAAATAAGGTTCTCCTAAGCACGATATAATAATAATAGTGATGAGTACATTATCCACATCAAGAAGGAGATGTATTAAGAATTTTGCTAAACAACTTACATGAAATAAAAACCTTCAAAAGTCATTCCCAATCATCAAAAGTTTCAGTTAGAGGAACCAAGTCCTAATCATTCTTTCAAAATGAAAGAGAAACAATTAGTAAGATCGACTCACATTTGCAACCTCACAGAGGTGAGAGAACCCATCTTTTGGATAGACCAAAAAATATCCATCTAGGTTTGATTTCAAATAATGTGCAAAATAAGGACGACATGACTTAGCTACAGGTGCACAAGTCAACTAAAGAAATGATTAGATAATTAGAATTCCTTTCATTCCATTTCTATGGACATACTCAACTGCACAAATCTACTAAGTCATCAAGACATTCTATTCCTTCAACATACTCAGAGATCATAGAAAATGAAGAATCTAGAAACCCTTCATACTGAACCTATTGGTTATTCCTAGATCACGAAACGTCAACCCAAAATCCGTATATACATTCGTTAAATCTTCCCGAAACCACAACAGTAAGGTTTCAACAAACTTACACTAGCAAGTTAGCTTAAGAGGTTTACTCAGATCAAAAACAAATAAATCTAAATGATCATTATCTAACTTGAAGGTGAAGAAAGACAGTGAGATCGACATCTTGCAAGCTTCGAGTAGAGCTAACGTGCATAGAACCAAATATCAACTCAGAAAAAACCAACTCTCTCAAAAAATCCTTAAATATAACAGAGCTTCATTTATCCAACTATTAGTCCAGTCTTCCAGAGTTTTAAAGAAAAACCCAAATACATATAAAGTTCAGAAAAGGGAGAATTCATTCATTGTTATCTTCAAACAAGATATTTCCAAAACCTTAGTATCCAAGTAACCATTACCTCATAGTTTCCATAGAAAGAACTAGATCAAACAACTAAGTTTTAACTGAAGGAGTAAGAGAATAAATAACTCCTTCATTATTGTTTCCACATGAATTTGAATCCACAAAATAGTAAATCCAAACACCCTTTTTCAACTCAACTTCCATTGAAATACAAGGTTCGAAGCAATGAAAGTTTCACAGTAAAGTTCAAGAAGAAGTTACTCATTTAATGTTGCTTTCAAACAGTTTTGAGTCTGCATAACATTTAATCCAAGCTTCCATATCAACACAGTTCCAACAGAAGTAACAAGACTCCAAACAACCAAAGATGCGACAGAGAAGAATACATTTCTTACCTCCTATCAACCATAACAGACAAACCCAATTCAAAACCTTTAGCAACAATATATTTCCATAAACCCTTTTGAGATAAGTAGGATTCACACATATTCAACATTATTCAAGGCTCAACAAAAATTTAAGGTATGATTCACCATTAAGCTTAACAGGAAATGACCCACATTCCACATTATCTAATAGAGATTCCTCCTCAGAAAAGTACAGAGAAATTTCAAGCAAGAATGAAAGATAAAATAAAAACCCATTGATCACAAGAAGAGTTGTTTTTATGAAGAAATTTAGTAAAAAGTAGAGCAACTTAATGGGTAGAGCCTATCATGCCTAATAGTGCTTTTGTTGATTCGAAGAAGATTTCCAGCCAAGCTTCCATAGTTCCTTCTTCTCCAATCGAATTCAACAACCCAAAACTTCTTTCTCTTATGCCTCTTATACCTCTATTGGATCAAAAATACTCTAGAGGAGCCAAAAATAGCAACAGATTGAAAACTGAACTGCTAGTTCAAAGAACTAGATATCCCCATGCAAAGAAAAAATTGACATGAACGAATGACCAAACAACCTCCCAAAAATCCGCTTGCATGGTTTCTAAGGTGGTTTTTTTCACAAAACCTATGTTCATTAATGCACTTACATTCAACTCTCATGCCTAAATCTCCACACCACTACCATCTAAAATTGGCAAACTCAAATTCAACTAAAACATGCATCTCTTAACTTTAGTGATGATGCCAACTAGGCATTCCCTCTATCTTCCATGCCTCTACCAAAATGGTGGCAAAGTATCAAATTTTATAAATTCAAATAAAATCACTTAAATTCCATCAAAACCATCGCCACCACCTCCCAATATCCATGACCCCCTTAGGTCCCCTTTCATCTTAACATTAGTTTAGGTTAGATAAACATTAGTTTAGGATCCGACCTTAGGTTAGATAAAAATTATTTACCTTAGGTCTTTCAAAGTTTCCATAGTAAACATGCCATCATAGATTAAGTCATGTCCCATAGTAGTTTAGTATTAGGTAATAGGTCCTAGATAGGTCCCTTATTACCTTAGGTTATTTCAAACCCCACACCCGTAAAGTATACAACTTAGGTTAGGGTGCAACATGAATAATTTAGAATAGATCTAAGGTAGGTCTAGTTTACCTTAGGTTAGAATCCAGTTAGGATAGATCTTAAAGATCTAGGACTAAGGTTTTACCTTAATAGTCCTGAAGTAGGTCCTCATCCTCCTTATGCCATTTAGTGTCCTTAAGAAATTAACAAGAAGATCCGAGTTCACAATTTACAACAATATGCAAAGCAAGGACTTCAAAGAAGGATCAATAAAATTGTATACATACAAGGACTCGATCCTTTATTACCTTAAATTTCTGAATGTCGGTTTGTCATACAGATCAGGTAAGAAGAATTGAAGCATACCTTGGATCAATGGAATTGATCCAAGGTTTTTTTTGTTATAGAAAGATAAATTTGCAAACAACATCACCAGTTTACAACCTTACCGAACTCAAGAAGAATGGATTCCTTGCAAGAAACATCATCATAGAAAAATGAATCCAAGTACAAAAATAATTTATCCATTGCAAACATGATTTTCAATAGTCAAAAGAATACACCTTCTTAGGACAAATCACATGTCAAAGTTTTAATGTAAAGAGGAAAAAGTCAATAGTTTGTCAAAGATGTTACATACTTCCCTCCTAAAAAGAATCATCATCCTGATGATTAACTTAGTTAAGCAATTTGCATCAAGGACAATCAAATTATTATCTTTCCTTCCATATGTTCAAAGAAAAACTAGATTTTAAAATTCCATAATCAGCATTAACGTAGCTATCCATTTTAAATAATGTAATGTCTGCCCAAAACTGGCAGATTTATTGACATAATAAGAATAAAATCTTAATACTTTATCAGTCAACATAATTAATTTTGTTCAAACAAATATGGAAAAGTAGTTTCAATATCTTCCATATTTTCCCACGTTGCACTTTCCTCGTTAAACTAATCCCATTGGACCTTACATTGAGTTATTTCACAATTTCTAAAGTGCAACTGGGGAGTTTCCAGCACTTGAATAGGTTTAACCACGATTATTCTTGGGTCTTGGACTGCAAGGAATTCCAATCTAACACATGTGATAAATATAAAACATGTTTCTTAATCAAAGAAATATGGAAAAAATCATGCATTCGTGATAAAGTAGGAGGTAATGCTAAATGATAAGCTACATGGTTGATTACTTCAACAATTTCAAAAGGTACCACATATCGAGGTGATAACTTGGTAGCCTTACCAAAAGTTATAGAACTCTTTTTTGGCTTAACTCAAGAAATACCTTCTCACCAAGTTCAAATTTCCTATCAACCCACTTCAGATCAGCATAACTCTTTTTCCTATCCATTGCTTCTTTCAAGTGTTCACGAATCATTTTAACTTGTTCCATTTCCGTAAGGATTTCAAGTCCAATTACCTCTCTATCCTCAATGTTGTCCCAACTAACAAGGGTTCGCATTCCTTCGTATAATGCTTTGAAAGGTGCCATATTTGAGATATACGTGATATGTGTTATTGTATGCAAACTCAACTAATGGAAGTTACTCTTCCCATTTATACTTGATCCATGCAATACATTCGTAACATATCCTCTAAAACTTGATTCACTCTTTGGTCTGTCCATCTCTTGATGATATGTAGAACTAAAATTTAGCTTAGTTCCTAAAGTTGCATTTAGTGTTTTCCAAAATCTTGAAGTCATTCTAGGATCTCTATCAGATATGATCAATTTAGGTACTCCATGTAATCTGAAAATCTCATGTATGAACCTTTTTGCTAAAACAAGTGAATCATCCTTAAGATTACCAGCAATAAAATGTGCTAGGTCTTGTTAGTTTATCCACAACAACTAAAATAACATCATGTTTATTTCTTGACATAGGCAACCCTTGTACAAAATCCATGCTTATCACTTGCCATTTGTATTGTAGTATGTTGTGAGGATACAATAAACCAGATGGATGCATATGCTCATCTTTAACACGTTGACATTCTAAAAAGTGTGTCACAAACTCAATAACATATTTTTTCATCCCTTTCTAGAAATATTGTTGTTTTATATCAGAAAGCATCTTTGTAATGCCAGGGTGTCAAAAAAAGGTGAATTATGAAATTCAGCCAATAATTTCTTTCTTAAATCATTTAGCAAAGGTATGTATACTCTGTTTTCAAACGTAAGATTCCTTCATTATCAAAGTGAAAACCCTTATATCTCACATCATTTGGATCTATAGCAAGTGTTGTTTTTACTTGCTGAAAATAAGAATCAGATTCCATAACACTTTTTACCTCATCTTTAAACTAAGTTCTCAACGTTATAAGAGCATAAATGTGCTTCCTACGACTTAGAGCATCTGCTACTCTATTTTCCTTGCCTTTAATGTAACTTATGTCAAAATCATATTGAGATAGAAATTCTAACCATCTTCGTTGTCTTGCATTCAGATTTGGCTGAGTAAAAATATACATCAACCTAAGATGATCAGTTTTTAGTTTAAAAGGTTTACCAAGCAGATAATGCCTCCAAACTTGAAGTGCATGAATAATGGCAGTAAGCTCTAGATCATGTGGAGCATAATTCAGCTCATGTAACTTGAGTTTTCTACTTTCGTAAGCTATGACATGACCCTTTTGTAACATAATACCTCCAAGACCTTCCCCGGATGCATTTGTTACAACAGTAATGTATCCATTAGGGTCAGTTATAGCCAAAATAGGTGTAGAAGTTAACTGATCCTTCAAAGTTTTAAATGCAAATTCACATTTTTCATTCCATACAAATTTCTTATCCTTTTTTTGTAATGAAGTTATTGGTGCAGCAACCTTAGAGAAATCTTTAACAAACTTCCTATAGTAACCAGCAAGACCCATGAAGCTTCTAACTTCATGTACATTCTTGGGTGTAGGCCACTCAATTATAGCAACAATCTTAGAGATCTAGAGCTATTTCATTCTTACTTATAACATGACCCAAATAGTGCACTTCTGTGTCATAGAAAGAACATTTAGACAACTTACCAAACAACCGTCTCTTCCTCAAGATTTCCAAAACTATCTTCAAATGCTCATGGTGTTCTTCAATACTTTTAGAGTATATGAGAATATCATCCAAGAATACAAGCACAAATTTTTCTAAGTATTCTTGAAAAATATTATTCATTAAATTCATAAAATCTACAGGTGCATTTGTTAATCCAAATGGTAAGACTGTGAATTCATAATGTCCATACCTCGTTCTAAAATTTTTTTTATGAATGTCTTCATCTTTAATTCATAAC
The DNA here is from genome assembly GCA_018340775.1 of Taxus wallichiana var. yunnanensis. Lineage (NCBI taxonomy): Eukaryota > Viridiplantae > Streptophyta > Pinopsida > Cupressales > Taxaceae > Taxus > Taxus wallichiana. The sequence goes on along the minus strand of CM031243.1, from coordinate 358,519,857 downwards.
TGATGATATCATAGATGAAGATCTATTTTAGAATATATTGATGCACCACGCATTTGATCAAACAGATCATCAATTCTAGGAAGTGGATATATGTTCTTAATTGTTGCCTTGTTTAACATTCTATAATCGATACACAATCTAAGTGTTCCATATTTCTTTTTAACAAAGATTATCGGTGCTCCCCAAGGTGAGACACTCGGTCTAATCAAACCTTTAGATAAAATTTCTTGCAATTGTGCCTTAAGCTCTACCAATTCAATAGTAGTCATCCGATAAGGTGCCTTAGAAATAGGCTCGGTTCCAGTTTGATTTCAATCGTGAAGTAAAATTCCTTTTGGGTGGAAGACCTGGTAATTCTTCTGGAAACACATCACTAAAGTTTTGTAATAGTGGATATCATTCTAAGAAATCACTACTTTCTTTAGTAGATTCATAAATTTTTATTGCATATAAGGTACAACCCTTATTTTTGGCCTTTTTAAGTTGCATAGCTAACAATTTCCTAACTAAAATTTCATGTTTTACACCCTAAATGTCTTGTTATTTTTATGCGGTCATCTAAACAACTAATGTGTTTTTCAAAATAGTCAACTTTTGCTTTATGCTCAACTAACTAATTAACACCTATGATTACATCATAAGACCCCAAAGGAGCAACATAAAGATCAACTTCTCGTGGAAAAACTAGGTAAATCAAGGACTGCCCCAAAAAGACACATACTAACTGTATGAACAACATTATTCCCATAATGTACAACCCATGATTTATCCATTTTTCCAGATTTTATTTTTAATTTGATGTTAATTTAGTAGAAATAAAACATTTAGTAGCTCCAGTATCAAAAATAATAGTTACAAGTATGCCAAATAACTTACTTGGAACCTCTATGGGTGTGACTTGCTTTTCACTGTTTGTCAGCCACTGCAACGTGTATCTTGTGTTGTTGATTACGGTCATCATTTTTCAAAGGAAATTGATTTTTGTAATGATCTTTGCCACAATTATAACAGCCTCCTATAGGTCCCTTTTTAGGCTCAAATTTATTTCCAGCCTTAAAGTTATCATTTTGACCTCCATAGGACTTTTGTCCGTTATTATTGTTCTTGATAAAATTATTTTGTACATTAGCAACAAAATTATTTGTTATTATTTTCTTATTATTATATGTTGAAAACTTATTTTTCATACCAAACTTTTTCCATGGTCCCTTCTAGGTGCGAGAGATGATGAAGAGGAGTTTAGAACTTTCTTTGAATTCCTCATGAGCAGAAATTGCTTTTAATTTGTGTTTTGCCTTATGGGTTTTTCAATAACCCCTTCCATAGTGGTTGGGCTGTGAACATCCACCTCTCCTCCTAAGATGGGATTTAATCCCATGATAAATTTTTGTATCCTGAACTTCTCGTCAGTTTAATACTGAGGTACATACTTAAGGATTTTAGTAAACCGCTCCCAAGACTACACATTATGCTTAATTTTCCTTGGGATAAGTTATGAAATTCAGTCATTTTCTAATCATAATAAAGTTTTGGTAGTCATTGTTTCCTAAAATAACTTTTAAATTGATCCCAAGTAATATTTGTTTCATCAATGTTCAACTCAGCCTTACGGATGTCCCACCATAAAGATGCTTCATGGGAAAGCTGATATGCTCCCCATATTGCATTCGTTTCCTCTGAGAAGTTCCTTCTTGTAAAGTACTTCTCCATTTCACTAAGTCAATTCTCAGCTCCATCTCCTAATGTGGTGCCATCAAACTTGGGTGGAATTATCCTTTTTATATCATTAGTGAGTTCAGCTGCCATCCTTGCCTTTTTATTTTAAGGCGATCAGGTATGTTTACATTATTATTATCAACACCTAAATTTTCCGCATTGGCGTTGTCCATATGAGGTGGCTGATTGTTAATACCAAAGCATCTTCTTCCTCCTCATTACCCTTTACTTTTTTTTCAAGTGCAACCAAACAATCTCTTATGTCTAATAGGGCATCAAGGATCTCATCAAGTTTTTGGGTAGTTATTGCTTCTCCACCTAGTGGTGGCTTATTTACAAAGATTTCCTTTTGTTCTAGCCATTTTTTTAACAAGAAAATTAAAGTTTTATCAAATTATGGACACAATAAGTCCAAGAGTCTGTAACTTTCAACTTTGATACCAAGATGTAACATTCCCATTTTAAGACTTTAGAAACAAGGGAAAAAAATTGTATACATAATGTTCTCTATTCTAAATAATCATAGTTTAGAACACATATTCCATGCCAATAAATCTTGTAACAAATAACCATATGCAGTCAGTAAATGAGTAAGTGAACTACCGATCTCTCATTTCATGGCTCAGCTTTCTAACCGATCTCTCATATTAACTTAAATTGTTGAATACAAAGTGTATACTAAGTATTCTTGGTTCTCTTACCCTGTTCTAGGTATTACGTCTTCTATTTAAGAAACCTATCTGAATATTTGTTACCAATATTCATCTGAAATCCCATTTCTTAAACTAGGTGACATAAGACAACGCAACTAGTAGCTTGCAATACTTTGGCAAAAGATTTCCAACATATTGTTCATGTTACTATTCCTAGACAACATACTCATCAAATGGAATATATCCTTCACCCCACTCATCTGTTATTTAGAATGGTCTTCACTAACTTCTATTAGTTCACTTATTCAAGGTTTGAGCCCAACCAAAGTTAGCAACATAAATCAAGATAGGGAACCATTCACAATGACTAAGGGTACTGCGATAAAAAAGTAACAAGCGATCATGAGAATCAACAAGTAGCCTTTCTTCGTACTCCAACCTCCCAAGGTTGTGCCTAGACAACTGGTGGAAATGAAATATATGTGGGTGTAGAAAACTAGTTAAGTCATCTCGATATCTTCAACATTCAATAATGGGATTTGTTAGTCTAAGGCAAAGAAATCTCTCCTAACCTAAATTGGTGTCATGGATCATTCAAATATAATAGCTCCTGAGGCTCCAATTAATGTCCACTCTATCGATATCCTATCTATTGGGCTGTTGGATGCATGGAAAGTGACATGTAGGTGCTTCGTGTATATTTCCGCAAGTTCATGAAAGTGGTAGTGAAAGGTTTAGTGGATTTGTAGAGAACTATGGGCGGTTTTCTGGTCCAGCCCGAGAAAATATTAGCTTTATGGCTTCTATATTTAATACGGAAAATTGTGTTATGATATTAGGAGGGAGTGGTGAATATCTAAATACCAGCGTACGTAAACTAGTGTCAATATTTAATCGATTGCCATGCCCGTTGGGTTGTGTGACGGGGATCACAACCATGAGTTCATGGTTGTTGTGGACCTGTTATGGTCATGTGAAGAATCAATCTCTTCTTCTAAGAATCCAATAGTAATAATCCTCTTCAGCTTCTATGTTTAATACCAGGAGTTGTGCAATCTTCTCATAATACCTTATGGGTGTTCTGGCAACTTGTATACGTAAGCCTGTGTCTATGTCAATGAGAAGGTCTCCTGTGTTTGGCTACGGAACTAATGAATCACAACCAAATATTTTCTCTCTTTCAAGTTCTTGTATGGTCATGTGGATATCCTATCAAGGAAATCTATAGTTGGGTTGATTTGACCAAAATGCGTATGCTTTTTCGTCTTCAATATTCAATTCTCTCAATTTCTCACTAACTGCTTGTGGGTTTTTTGTTGTTTGAAAGACGTGAATTATAAGACCTTGATCTATATCCATTAATGTTGTGAAGATATTTGGTTGAGGTATTACTGGTTCAAATACATAATCCCTGGGCTCTCTGGGTCCCGTAATTGTCATGCAAGAGATAACCAAACTTAACTGAAAGAAATAAACGAATTATGAAAGATATATCTACACTATGCTTATATTCCTTTTTTTTGTATTTTTGAAGATATGAGTTTGAATGAAATTTAAAGAGCGACTATTCTACAATATTAAGATAATGAAAAATTAATCTAATAATGGAATTAAAACAAGTAAGATAGCCAGATATAGCTATTTTCCTGTGCATTTGTGAATTTATCCTAAATATTAAATAACTAACTAATTTAATTGAAAAGACCTTCAATCTTACCTCAAAAGTGAGGAACAAATCACAGCTTCTCAGAAGCTATCATTCCCCATAGCTTCCTTGGTAATACTAAAAGCAATATTAACTAAAATAAAATGATTTGCTATTCTATTTGATATATTGTAAACCTGGATTTTATAGTACAGTGGCAAATCTAGTTGTATTGTGATTTTTCCCCTCAGTGTGATCTCTTCGTTCCTTCGTGTTCTTGTGAATCTAGAAAAGTGGGAATGTGATAGTGGTAGTGGGAGAAGATGTTCAAATAGTGGTAACTTAGACGTAAGCCAAATAGAATGCAAGTAGGAGAAGGATAGTGCAAGAGAACAAAGCTTGACTATGCGATTCCTAGCGGGATTGTTACAGGGATACAATACAAGCACACCGAAATCTCTAAGATCTATACTTCCTGTGACAAAAAAACAACCTATAATTCTAAGAAGAATCAAGATTCAAATGGACATGATCTAGGACTAGAACTATGGAGCCTTGAACTGAGAGGCTGAAAGCTTTACAAAATCTAAACTTGTTGAGACTTATTGAAGAACTTTCAAAACACACTGAATAATAATTCATAGAAGGAGAGGGGCCATTTGCTTGTAAACAAGCTTGGTATTTATAGCACTTTGATTTACCAGAGGGTAAGTTTGAATTGAACTCTTCTATTATAAACAAAGAGGAATTACTATTTACCAGGTGGCTAAAACTTAAATGCAAGCAAGAGTGGTTGAGAAATACGAGCGCCACTTGATTTTTTACGTTGACGAAAGCATCGGAAAGTTTTGGAAAACATGCACAGGACCACCACCCTACGTAGGACGCGACAAGCATAGACCACCGCCCTGTCCTAGGTGGTGGTCATGGGACCGCCGCCAAGCAAGGCGAAAGTCCTGAAACTAAAGACCAAAATGCAAGGAAAGAGAGGAACGGGGTTAGAATAAAGCATGCGAAGGCTGGATAAGGCATTTTAGGATGTAAATGTATACTCAAAGATGCTTTCTAGGATTCGAACACCTTTCAAAGAGATCTGATCATCATTGGGGTTTCTTATAACCTCTTTCCGGCAGTACAATACATATAATTTTGGGTATGTACATATTGCCCCCTCGGAGAAGTGTTTTAGCCATGAAGGGGCATAAAACGGTGGGTCCGAGTATGGCAGTCCTGAAATGGGGAGTTAGAAGCTATACCTGACATACCCGTGTGTTCAGCAATGTCACCATCCAGATTCCCGCTATCTATAAAATGAAAAGAGGACTCAAGTGTAGATAGATAAAGAAATTGAAAAATAAACACTAAATTAAAATGAAATGAGGACTTACCATTTGTGCGGGGATAAGAACTTACCTCCATCGCTCCAACTCTGTGAAAGAACATTCAAAACAAGGTTAGAATGATATATATATATATAATGAGCTCATTTTCCTATTCATTTGCGCGTATCGATTTGGCAATTTTTGAGCTCTAGGACCCACGGTAACTGTTTTCGATGAGAGTGCAGTCAAAATGTTCATTGCGAGATTGTGATCATGCCTCCGAGAGCAGGACATTGACCCACAAAGTCTCGAGGTTATTTTTCTCAATTCATTGTTTTTAAACCTAAAATATAAAAATGTTGAAATCTTTGTCTGGGGGTTATTTTTGAAAATCTTAGTGTTAAATGAGTCTCTAGGGGGCACCCATAGGGTAGGCTTTTATTTCATTCAAAATGGTGTATTTTTCTATTTTTAGGAATTTTTAGGGCTTTATGGGTGCACGCCGAATCGGCACAGACCAAGTATTCTCGAATGGCCATGGCATAAACCTTGATATGTGTATTTAGATCTCCTCCCCTTGAATTTAAGAAAATTGAGAAGAGGTCTTGGAAGCATGATGCTTCGTATGGTGAAATCTAGAGGTTCTTTTAAATATTCTGAGTAAGTCCCTACCGCATAGGTCTCAACCATCGATGGTGCCTGCTGAGGGGGGAGAGGTGGAATGGGTTGTTGATATGGCATAGCATATGTATTTGCAGGAGCATAAGGAAACCCCTGTGGTTGAGAAAACATCCCAGAGAAGAGAACATATCTCCCTATGGTGATTTTGAATAAATGTTTAAATAGGGAGGAGCATTGCTCTGATATGGGTTGTTTGGTACTAAACCGAGGGGTATCATACTTTCAACTGGAGTAGTGTTTGAAAACGTGGTTCTAGCTGGTGTTTGTTATGGGTAGTTATACGAATGTTGAGGAGGCATGCCTAATGTGCCTATTCCTATGAGGAGGTCAATTTGACTAGGATAATGCAGAGGGTTGGGAGTTCCCACTTGCCCCGAATATGAAGTTTGATTTGCTTGAGCAAGCTCTAGTCCTCTGACCCTCTCGACCAAAGTTGAGATGACCTCAATTGGTGATGGCCCAGTGTTTCACCTTGATGGCTGTTGTGGTACTCTTTGAGGTTGCAGAGGGGTATGGTATCCTGCTATGAATTTTTCATTACTCTGCCCAAGTTCACCAAGAGTATTTTCCATTGGTGGAGGAATGGGGGTATTTTCTTGAAAGGTGTTGAGTTGTGTTTGCAAACTTCCTAGAGATGGATACATGTTTTGGAAGTGTTTCTCATTTCTGGCATGGCGTGCTAGGTACTCCTCATCCAAGAATGGGAGTGGATCTAATTTCCTACTGATTTGTGGTCTGAACAAAACCCGAGGAGATGAAATGGATTCTCCAAGTAAACATCATATTCTTAAATCCTAAGGGCTTTGGTTGTTGTGTTTGTGTGATTTGATCCAGCTCCTCAATTTGGAATGAAGAACTAGAGCTAGTTCTTTGAGGAGTATTTTGTGATGACAAGTAGTTTCTTGAATAGTTGTTAGCCCATGCGGAAAGTGAGGGTGACGGTGGCCTATTCGATTGGCCATAATATGCTTTGAGACCTAAGAGAGGTCTGCCATATAAGTCGTATCAAGACAAATTCGAGGGGTATATAAATACCGACAAAATAATGGGAAGGAGAGAAGATGGATGAAAGAAATGGAAATGAAAAGGGAGCAATTGTTGCGTATTCATGTCAGTTCACCAATTTTATACGATAGAAAAGTGACAGGTGAGCATGAGAATCAACAAGTAGCCTTTCTTTATACCCGACCTCCCGAGGTTGTGCCGAGACAACCGGTGGAAATGAAATATATGTGGGTGTAGACAAACTAGTTGGGCAATCTGATATCCTCAACACGCAATAATGGGATCTGCAAGTCTAAGGCAAAGAAATCTCTCCTAACCTAAATTGGTGTAATGGATCGTTTAGATATAATAGCTACTCGGAGGCTCCAATCAATGTCGAGCTCTATTGAGATCCTATCTATTGGCTATTGGATGTGTGGAAAGTGACATGTAGGTGCTTCGTGTATATTTCAGACAAGGTCATGAAAGTGGTAGTGAGAGGTGTAGTGGATTTGTAGGGAACTATGGGTGGTTTTCTGGTCTAGCCTAGAAAATATTAGCTTGATTGGCTTCTATATTTAATACGAAAATTGTGTTATGATATCAAAGGAGTGGTGAAGATCTAAATACCAACGTACATAAAATGGTGTCAATATTTAACTGATTAGCAAGCCCGTTGGGTTGTGGGACCTGGGATCACAACCATGAGTTCGTGGTTGTTGTGGACCTGTTATGGTCATGTGAAGAATCAATCTCTTCTTCCGATAATCCAATAGTCATAAGCCTTTTCAGCTTCTATGTTTAATACCAAGAGTTGTGTGATCTTCTCATAATACCTTATGGGTGTTCTGGAAACTTGTATACATAAGCCCTTGTGTCTATGTCAATGAGAAGGTCTCCTACATTTGGCTATGGAACTAATGAATCACAACCAAATAGTTTCTCTCTTTGGGTTCTTGTATGGTCATGTGGATATCCTATCAAGGCAATCTATAGTTGGGTTGATTTGACCAGAATACGTATGCTTTTTCATCTTCAATATTCAATTCTCTCAATTGCTCACTAATTGCTTGTGGGTTTGTTGTTGTTTGAAAGACGTGAATTCTAAGACCTTGATCTATATCTGTTAATGTTGTGAAGAGATTTAGCTAAGGTATTACCGGTTCGAATATGTAATCCCTGGGCTCTCTGGGTCCCGTAATTGTCATGCAAGAGATAACCAAACTTAACTAAAAGAAATAAACAAATTATGAAAGATATATCTACACTATGCTTATATTCCTTTTTTGTATTTTCAAAGATATGAGTTTGAACGAAATTTAAAGAGTGACTATTCTACAATATTAAGATAACAAACAATTAATCTAATAACGAAATTAAAACAAGTAAGATAGCCAGATATAGCTATTTGCATGTGGATTTGTGAATTTATCCTAAAGATTAAATAACTAACTAATTTAATTGAAAAGACCTTCAATCTTACCTTAGAAGTGATGAACAAATCATAGCTTCTCAGAAGCTATCATTCCCCACAACTCCCCTAGTAATACTGTAAGAAAGCTTAACTAAAATAAAATGATTTGTTATTCTATTTGATATATTGTAACTAAAAATTTGATAATTTAAACTTGGATTTTACATAACAACGGCAAATCCAGTTTTATTGTGATTTGTCCCCTCAGTGTGATCTCTTCGTTCCTTTGTGTTCTCGTGAATCCAAAAAAGTGGGAATGTGATAGCAAAGCAAATAGAGAAGATTTTCAAATAGTGACAACTTGGTCGTAAGTTTCGAATAGAATGCAAGTAGGAGAAGGATAGTGCAAGAGAACAGAGCTTGACTATGTGATTCCTAGTGGGATTATTACAGGGATACAATACAAGCACACTAAAATCTCTAGGATCTATACTTCCTGTGACAAAACAAAAACCTATAATTCTAAGCATAATCAAGATTCAAATGGACATAATCTAGAATGTAACTGTGGAGCCTTGAACTGAGAGGCTGAAAACTTTACAAAATCTAAACTTGTTGAGACTTATTGAAGAACTTTCAAAACACACTGAATAATATTTCATAGAAGCAGAGGAGCCATTTGCTTGTAGAAAAGCTTTTATTTATATCACTTTGATTTACCAGAGGGTAAGTTTGAATTGAACTCTTCTAATATAAACAAAGAGGAATTACTATTTACTAGGCGGATAAAACTTAAATACAAGCAAGAGTGGTTGAGAATTATGAGCACCACTTGATTTTTTACGTTGACGAAAGCATCGTGAAAGTTCTCAAAATGTGCATAGGACCATTTGCCTTGTATAGGGCGGTGGTTACACGACCACCACCCTGTCTTGGGCGACGGTTCTTAAACTAAAGACCAAAATGCAAGGAAAGATAGGAATGGGGTTAGAATAAAGCATGTGAAGGCTGGATAGGGCATTCTAGGATGCAAATGTATACTCGGCGTGCTTTCTACGGATTGTGAACACCTTGCGAAAAGATCTGAATCATCAATGGGGTTTCGTAACCTCTTTCCAAAGAGTACAAGTACATATAATTTTGGGTACGCATGTGTACATAGGCATACTCAATCTACCTAAGTCAATTGGATGTTTCTAGTTACCCTGAGCCATTGAGAGTCACTCCCTGTGCTAACTCATAATACTAATGTGACCTAGATTGAAACTAAGATCAAGTCCAAGTTTATGTAGACCTAGATGATCCAATATTAAAGGGTGTTACAACATATCAACTGTAACACTATATCCTCGTGAAGACCCTAGTCTTCATGAAGGTATAGTTCTATAGTTGGCATGTGCCAACATCTCGGCGTAATTACCCATTTCGATGTACATATCGTTTAAGAGGGATTATTTATCTCATATGTTTCATAATTAATGTTTGGTTATAGATAAACTGTTGAACCCTGAATTATTTTAGGTCCTAAGATTATCTTCCTAATTGAGTTGTTAATGTACTATATAAACCTATGATTGCTTTAAGTTCATTAACTTTTGATTAAAGTTTGGTTAATCAAACAGAAACATTAACCTCCATAAGATTTACTTAGTATAACTCAACCATTCATAGTCTTTTTAAGATCCAAAACAAGTTCTATTATAATAGACTTCATAGAGATGAAGTCTAATTTATAAAGAATCACATATACCATAAATTTGTTGTTTACCTAGCATGGTATTACTCAAGATGAAATGAACCTTCCTCATTAGATTGTTAGATGTTATAAATTCGTTATTTCCTTATTCCATTACACAAATCATCTTAGTTAAGTTATAATTTTCATTAACATCTTTTTACTAATCCAAAGAGGCTTTGATGAAAGATTAACTAAGCATGCCAACTTAATAAGCTACATTTCAATAAGGAATATAGTAATTAAATCCCATCCATCCAATTCATTCAATGCCAACCGAAAAAAGATCCAAACAGCTTAAGAAGAGAAAAAATTTAGAGAAGATTACACCTTTCCTTCTAATAATGCTCAAGAAGAATGACACACGATTTGAGTAACTCATATCCTTTTCTATTCATCATGGTGAAATACATGTTTTAAAAGACCATACTCAGACATATTCATGTCAAAATGAAGATAAAGATCAATAAAGAATATAACTTTTCTTCTTTTAATACATTTCAATAATGAATCAGATTTCTTCATAAGAGATCTAGACTTTAAGTAACCAATACATCATAAAATTTATTTCCTTCCTTTATCACTTACAAAGTCCATCTGCAAAAATTTCTAGCATGGGTCAGTTCATTGAACTGAGCATGATAAGCACTAAGCATTAAAACAATGTGCCTTCAACTAATTGTTTCATAAAACAAACTCTGCTTTTATGAAACAACAAGGCCAACAGATAGATAAATCATAAGAAATAACAATCATAAAAGGAAGAACAATATAACAACCAAATTAACATTTAGAAAGATCATGATATAATCAGCTCTCCTCAACAATTGTTTTCTTATAAATAATTATATTAGATAAGTAACATTTCATCCTAATTACTTATCTCCTTCTATTAAAGGCACTTATTATTTATTTCTTATGGAATTCAATCTGAATTAGAAATAAAGACACTAACTTTAATATTTTCCAAAAGTAGTGTTACTTTTAAGAAACAAGAACCATCAAACTCAAAGCATTACACAATTTCATAAAAAGACATCTACACCAAGCTAATTCCAGCTTCATGAAAGGTTCTAGGATGAATCATCTACAACATAAAAAATAAGAGATTCCCATTTCAGATGCTATATCCTAATTTTAAATTCCAAGATATAGCCTAAGTTCTCAAGTTAGGCCACACATTAGAATTAGGAAGTATTCACTCAATATATAACATATACATTAATCACCCATAAAAATATTGATTCCTTCAAGATAAGGCAAGTGAATGAGTAAGATGTATCAACAACTACTCAATGCATTCTTGAAAGTAATGCAACTGAACCGATCCAATCTATAAGCAAGATTAACACATGAGAAAGAAGGATGAACTGAGAGAAAGCAAATTAGAACTTCCCTTCCAATTCGGTAAAATTTGAAATAACATTTCACAACTCAGAAGAGAGAGTGAAACATATAATCTCCCGCAATCTCCGAAGAAGACAAAGAATGAAAACTTTACCTCGAGAGTAAAAGAGAGAGGATTCAGTAAACATTTTTAGAAGAGGATTCCAACTTTCTTTCACAAGTAAAGAAGGTCATAAAAGGACTGGTACAAACCCAAACACAAATCCTTGAACTCTTTTAAACATAGAGACATGCATTAGAAGATACTAGTCTGAATTATGTGACTACATTATGCAAGTCAGATTTCAAAATAAGGTTCTCTCAAAGATGATACAATAACAGTGACAATAGTACATTATCCACATCAAGAAGGAGATGTATTAACCAGAATTTTTCTAAACAACTTACATGAAATAACAACCTTCAAAAGTCATTCCCAATCATCAAAATTTTCAGTTAGAGGAACCAAGTCCTAATCATTCTTTCAAAATGAAAGAGAAACAATCAGTAAGATCGAATCACATTCACAACCTCATAGAGGTGAGAGAACCCATCTTTTGGATAGACAAGAAAAAGATCCATCTAGGTTCGATTTCAAAGAATGTGCAAAATAAGGACGACATGACTTAGCTACAGGTGCACAAGTCAACTAAAGAAATGATTAGATAATTAGAATTCCTTTCATTACATTTATATGGACAGACTCAACTGCACAAACCTTCTAAGTCATCAAGACATTATATTCCTTCAACATACTCAGAGATCATAGAAATGAATAATCTAGAAACCCTTCATACTGAACCTATTGGTTATTCCTAGATCACGAAACGTCAACCCAAAATCCGTATAAACATTCGTTATATCTTCTTGAAACCACAATAGTAAGGTTTCAACAAACTTACACTAGCAAAGTTATCCTAAGAGGTTTACTCGGATAAAAACATATAAGTCTAAACGATCATTATCTAAATTGAAAGTGAAGAAATACCGTGAGATCAACATCTTGCAAGCTTGAGTAGAGCTAACGTGCATAGAACCAAATATCAACTCAGACAAAACCAACTCTCTTGAAAAATCCTTAAATATAACAAAGCTTCATTTATCCAACTATTAGTCCAGTCTTCCAGAGTTTTAAAGAAAACCCAAATACATATAAAGTTCAGAAAAAGGGTGAATTCATTCATTGTTATCTTCAAACAAGATATTTCCAAAACCTTAGTATCCGAGTAACCATTACCTCATAGTTTCCATAGAAAGAACTAGATCCGAACAACTAAGTTTTAATTGAAAGAGTAAGAGAATAAATAACTCCTTCATTATTGTTTCCACATGAATTTGAATCCACAAAATAGTAAATCCAAACACCCTTTTTCAACTCAGCTTCCATTGAAATACAAGGTTCAAAGCAATGAAAGTTTCACAATAAAGTTCAAGAAGAAGTTACTCATTTAATGTTGCTTTCAAACAGTTTTGAGTCCGCATAACATTTAATCCAAGCTTCCATATCAAACAAGTTCCAACATAAATAACAAGAATCTAAACAACCAAAGATGTGACAGAGAAGAATACATTTCTTACCTCCTATCAACCATAACAGACAAACCCAGTTCAAAAACCTTTAGCAATAATATATTTCCATAAACCCTTTTGAGCAAACAGCAGGAATAACACATATTTGACATTATTCAAGGCTCAACCATTATATAAGGTATGATTCACCATTAAGCTTAATAGGAAACGACCCACATTCCACATTATCTAACAAAGATTCCTCCTTAGAAAATTACAGAGAAATTTCAAGCAAGAATGAAAGATAAAATAAAAACCCATTGATCACAAGAGAAAAGTTGTTTTTATGAAGACGTTTAGTAAAAAGCAAAGCAACTTAATGGGTAGAGCCTATCATACCTGATAGTACTTCTGTTGATTTGAAGAAGATTTGCAGTTGAGCTTCCACAGTTCCTTCTTCTCCAATCAAAGTCAACAACCCAAAACTTCTTTCTCTTATGCCTCTTATACCTCCATTGGATCGAAAATAGTCCAAAGGAGCCAAAAATAGCAACAGATTGAAAATTGAACTGCTGGTTCGAAGAACCAGATATCCCCATGCAGAGCAAAAATTGACATGAACAAATGACCAAACAACCTCCCAAAAATCCACTTGCATGGTTTCCAAGGCATTTTTCTCACCAAAACCTATGCTCATTAATGCACTTGCATTCAACTCTCCCACCTAAATCTCCACGCCACTGCCATCTAAAATTGGCGAACTCAAATTCAACTAAAACATGCATCTCTTAACTTTAGTGATAATGCCAACTAGGCATTCCCTCTATCTTCCATGCCTCTGCCAAAATTAGCAGGACCGAATTTTGTAAATTCTAATCAAATCACTTAAATTCCATCGAAACCATCACCACCGCCTCCCAATAGCCATGTGACCCCCTTAGGTTCCCTTTCATCTTAACATTAGTTTAGGTTAGATAAACATTAGTTTAGGATCCGACCTTAGGTTAGATAAAAAGTATTTACCTTAGGTTAGTAATCATGCCATCATAGATTAAGTCATGTCCCATAGTAGTTTAGTATTAGGGTAAGTGCACCAACTGGGGGCCAAAAGGGGGTCTTAAGTGGACACATTTTTCTGAAAAAAAAAAAAACATCAACTTGTACGAGTTTTTCGAAATAGTTACACTCAAAATTGGAAGATGTTGTAGAAATATGAATCATAGAATTTTGAGTCTAGTTTCTAAGCTACTAAATTTTATTGAAAACAGATAAGTTTAAGTGGGTCAAATAACTAAAATACCAACAGATGCTCTTGTTTTTGTTAAAAAAACATAATAGAGTGACTTTCGTGCCCCCACCATTTTTTGAGCACCATTTAGTATTTTTGAAAACCCTTTGGTAGAAAGATAGCTAGGAGCATCTAGTTTGGGTTCCATTTTTTTAGATTTTTTAGTGAATATTTTTTTATTTATGATTTTTCTAGTAAAAAGATTATATGTTTTGAAAAATAACGGAGCTCCAACTATGCCCATCCCCACTCCTTAACTACCTCAAAAAATATCAAAAATTAAAATTTTTTTGAATATGTATAGAATTATGCCTAGTTTGGGCTAGTATAAAAAAATTAATTTCGATCACCCAAAAAAAAGATACACCATGAAAGATAGACATATTTACACTTCAAAAAATAGCTATAAAAAGGCATAGTTAGAAAATAAATAATATGGATACCTTATATTAGTCAGAAAATTTGGAAAATTATATTTTAAGAAAGAAGAGACTCTACTCTACGTCGTGGTATAATTTTTTTAAATGATTGATTTTTTTATTTTGATTTATCATAGAGGAAGTTTCATTTTTACATTTTCTTGTAAAAACTCATTGTTTGTTGTGTTTGTGCAGGTCCATGCCTCAGGCTTGGGGATCGAAACTGGATCCCAAGCCTTGAGGCATGGCTAGGGAAAAGAGAAAACAAAAAACATGAACGTGTTTTGCTTGTTTTATATCTTGTGGCCCCCCAACGTCCCTTTCATCTCTTTCACAGAATTCTGCAAACATTCTGTTTTGTCTACAATATTCTCTACATTCTTGCATGATTTTTTAGCATTTCATTTTGTCTCCTACCCCACTAGTTGATTTTTTCTAATCATGGGTGATAAACATCGAGCTAAGAACAAGAGGAAAGTCAAGAATAATACACTGGAGTAATTGGAAGAGAAGAGAATAAAGAAATTGAAGAGAATGCAAAAACTTCGAGTAGGGAAAGGTACATCCGCTATATCAAATGTAGCTAATGTATTAGAAAATTGGAATGAAATACATAATGAAAATGTAGAGAATAATGATTTTGCAATGAATAATGATATTGAATTGAATGATAATGTTGGTATGGATGAAGAAATTGATATGAATCCAATTGTTGAACCCTTACTTGAGAATCCAAATGTTAACCCCAAAATTTATATGAAAACACTGAATGAAGAAAGTAACCTTGTAAATGAATCTTCACCTCTAAGAAAACCTCCTTCCATTTCGTGAAGAAAACCAATTCACTTAATTGAAATTGATGAAAACATTATAAAACCAATGCCTAACAAAATGTCTGAAAGAAATGTGAGAAGAAAAGCTAGTGGAATTTGGGATAATTACTTTGAGAATTTAAATGACGCACAAAGATGTCAATTATTTATTTCATTGATGAAGTTAATTAAGATGAGACCTATAATCAATACCCTAGAGTTAAGAACATGTAATGTCATTGATCAAAATGCATCAATTGTTGAAAACATACATAAAGCATACCAAGTCGTAGGTGGAAAAATACACACCAAAGATAGTAATGCTACACGATGTGTACTAACTAATTGTATAGTAATTGATAAAATAATTAATAAACACTTGATTAAAAAAACAAGCAATGCTTTGAAGCTAAACAGAAAAACACTAATGAAAGTAATAGAGAGACGTAAACATCTTGAGTCACCAATAACACCGACTATTGGGATTTCTCTAGTAGACTTCCATGAAAAGACAAGAATACATCTGATATTCTAAAAGAATTAATTGTAAAATTTTGGAATGAGAACACAAGGGTGTCACCGAATAGAAGAGATACAATAAAAAGAAGAATAGGTTCTCGTAATCGTGAATCGTGTGTAAAACATTTCTTAGATATGACTCAAACAGAATGTTCTCTAAGTTTAAAAATGAAAATCCACAAATTAACATTAGCGAAAGATTCTTTGAAATGAACAAACCCTTTTATGTGAAAATCAATCACTACCACTTGTTGTTGCAGGCATCATGTTGAATTTTCAATGCATTATGATGTTTTTGTTAAATACGTAGTGTTTTGCATACTGACATCATGTTGTAGGAGTGTGGAATAAATATCCCACAAAAATCTTCAAGGGAATTTATTCCAACAATATTTTGTGAAAAATCAACAAGATAATTTTTTTATAAAAAGAATTTTGGATGGAATGTGTAATGTATGCGGTGGCTTGCCAAATCTGAAAATTTGTATCCACGAGGAGAGTACATCTTCAATAGGAAAATAATTGGTTTATTTGACCAAATATAAATCGGTGGCATATCAATTAAAAGCTAGAAAAGAATCTAAGAGGTGTGAGCTTGTTACAAAACAATTACATGTATCAGAATATATGGTCAAATTTAGAGAGGAAATTTTTATGAGTATGCAAGGCACACACATAGAGCTCGATGGTTGGATGAACAATTCAAGTTAAGAAAGGACACATTCCCACTTGGTACTATTGTTTTAGTAGTTGACTTCGTAGAGAATTACACATTGCAGCCACAAATGGAGCTTCGAGTCTCAATATTATAACTCAAAGTGCAAGTTTCTATTTTCATGCAGATATCATTCATACACTCTCCGAAAGCATTGAGCAAGATCAAAAATATTCAGAGAGTATCATTTCTACATTAGTGATGATCGGACACATTCTATGAATATGAACAAGGGTGTTTCAGTGTGTTTTATACGAACTTGAATGAGAGGAACATTAGTTGTGATCAACATTACATTTGGTCGGACAACTGCACATCACAATTCAAGAATGCACGGATGTTTTATTGGCTAAGCAGGATGCACAAAAAAATAAATGTACAACATATCTGGATTTTTACCGAGAAATTTGGGCATGGAAAAGAAGAGCATGATGGTGCAGAGCATGTGTGAAAAGAGCACTTACAAGAGAAGAGTTAAAGTTCAAGGATGGTTCTAAATTTGAGATGCAAAAACATTGTTGATTGGTGTTTCAATAATATAGGCCATGAATCTCAAGAGAGATCAATGGTTCATAGATATTTTTGGTTGATAGAGCAACAACATCGAAAAACTTTAAAGATTGTATGACAGTTGCTAGATCAAGTGATATGCACTCATTTCATAGTTCATATGCAAATGCTTGAACTATTTATACTAGGTGCATGACATGTTTTTGTATATCATGCATTGATTTTGCATGGAATGAATGTGATTCATAGTAGTGGGTGGATGAGTGGACTTGTAGACCTCTAATTCCACTCAACACACATCAAGTTCCACGAGCATTACAACTTGTTGGGTGTTCAGATCAAATGAAAACATCACCTGACTTTGACCAAGTCTCTGATTTAGTGCAACAAGGTACATACATATATGCACATGCCATGTTTTAGATTTATAAATTATTAAATAGTCAACTCTTAATGTATTTATAAATTGATTGAACAGTTTTACTTTGTGATACATAGGGCACGTTTTTTTGCAGTTATTGCGACGGAATTTAACGAAGAGGAACAAACTACTTCTTATCTCGTTATGTAGAGGGGAAAAAATTGACTTCCATAGTCATTGATGGTGAAGACCTTGAGTATCCCACTAGATCAATGGTAGTCACTAGAACTTGGCTTCGACGATATCCTATCAAAAAATCAAACATTTGGTTGTTTGAAGACTATGAAGTACATCGAAAGATACTTCACTATTCACATTTGGTCCTTGCAACAAATATTAAATTAATCAAATATCGAGGTCGGCCATCAAACAAAATATGTGGAAGGTTCATGAATCAGATCATGAAGCAATTCTTGCTACTATCAAGAATAGAGTTGATCCTTGCGGTTCATTGGATTGAATTTGCAAAGGTATGTTCTTCATGAATTTAATTTGAATATTTACTTAAATGATTTTGTTTAAATTTTGTATGATTTAAAATTCTATTTAATTGCTTACTAACATGTTTATGTAGGTTAGTGGTGCCAAAAAATCTTCCACCTTCATGTGGTTGCATTATCAATAGAGAATTTATTATTCTCGAAGCCAAGTAAAGCTAAGAAAAATTAAATATTAGAAAGGAACAACAAATAGAAATTCTCATTTCACCACCTATATTGTAAAAATATCTTATTAAAATTCTTATTTCACCACCTATATTGTATGAAACACCTATATTATTCAGGTGATTTGCAATGGACAACCTTACACTGACTCAGTCTAAATGGAGATAGAGAAAACCGCAAGAGGCTTTCGTAGCTGGCGAGGTAGCCCGAAAGAATGGGGAGTGTAGGGAACCAAAAAAAGCCTCCACTAGCATTCACCAGGCCACCCCGACATGTTGGCGTAGTTATTTTGGTCCCATGAGCTTCTGTTTGCAAACTACAGCCTTTGGCAACCCTACACTAACTCAGACTGCACTATTTCTCACGTTTGCAAACAATAGCACAACGAGAGAACCAGATGGAGACAGAAAAAAAAACCGTGAGAGGCTTTCGTAGAAGGCCCTAACATGGAGCTCTCGAATCTGATGAGACATCTCTAGGTGACATGGATTCTAAGAAATCATGTGTCAAAGATATGGCATGTTTGGGCCTTAAGGCTCTTAAGCGACTACGCTCGAACGGGCAGCCCGAAAGCACAGGAGCGTAGGGAACCAAAACGAATCCTCCATTAGCATTCACTAGGACACTTTGATGTGTTGGCATAGTTGGTTTGGTCCCACGAGCTTCCATTTGAAAAATGCAGCCTATGGAAACCCTATACTGACTCAGTCTGCACTATTTCGTGCATTTACAAAAAATAGGACAGCGAGAGAACCGGATGGAGACAGAGAAAAATGTGAGAGGATTTTATAGAGGGCCCTAACATGGAGCTCTTGGATCTAACGAGATGTCTCTAGGGGCCACGGAGTCTGAGAAATCACATGTCAAAGATATGGCACGCTTGGGCCTCAGGGCTCTTAAGCAACTATGCTCGAACGAGGTAGCCTGAAAGCACAAGGAGTGTAGGGAACCAAAACAAAACCTCCACTAGTGTTCACCAAGCCACCTTTATGTTTTGGCGTAGTTTTTTTGGTCCCATGAAGTTCTATTTGCAAAATATAGCCTCTAGCAGTACATTGACTCAAACTACACTATTTCACGCATTTACAAACAATAGGATAGTGAGAGAACCGGATGGAGACAGAGAAAACCACGAGAGGCTTTCATAGAGGGCTCTTACATGGATCTCTCAAGTCTCACAGAACATCTCTAGGTGCCACGGAGTCTGAGAAATCACATGTCAAAGATATGGCGTGTTTGGGCCTCAAGGCTCTTAAGCGACTATGCCCGACGGGGTAGCCCGAAAGCACAAGGAGCATAGGGAACAAAAATGAAGCCTCCACTAGCATTCACTAGGCCACCCCAATGTTTTGGCGTAGTTGGTTTGGTCCCACGAGCTTCCGTTTGCAAACTACAGCCTCTGGCAGCCCTACACTGACTTAGACTGCACTATTTCTCACATTTGCAAACAATAGGACAGCGAGAGAACCAGATGGAGATGGAGAAAATTGTGAAAGGATTTCATAGAGGGCCCCAACATTGAGCTCTTGGATCTGACAAGACATCTCTAAGTGCCACGGAGTCCGAGAAATCACATGTTGAAGATATGGCGTGTTTGGGCCTCAGGGCTCTTAGGCGACTACACCGAACGGGTAGCCCGAAAGAACGGGAAAATAGGGAACCAAAATGAATCCTCCAATAGCATTCACTAGGCCACTCTGATGTGTTGGCATAGTTGTTTCGGTCCCATGAACTTCCGTTTGCAAAATACAGCCTCGGCAGCCTCTACACTAACTCAAACTGCACTATTTCCCACATTTATAAACAATAGGACAAAGAGAGAACCGGATGGAGACAGAGAAAACTTTAGAGGCTTTCATAGAGGGCCCGACTTGGAGCTTTTGGATCTAACAAGATGTCTCTAGGTGCCACGAATCTCTAAAAATCACATGTCAAAGATCTGACGTGTTTGGGCCTCATGGCTCTTAAGCGACTACACCTGGACGAGGTAGCCCAAAAGCACGGGGAATGTAGGGAACCAAAAAAATCCTCCAATAGTGTTCACCATGCCACCTCGTTGTCTTAGCATAGTTGGTTTGGTCCCATGAGCTTCCATTTGCAAACTCTGACCTCGATGACCTCTACACTGACTCAGACTGCACTATTTCTCGCATTTACAAACAATAGAACAGCAAGAGAACCGGATGGAGATGGACAAAACCACGAGAATATTTCATAGAGGTCTCTAACATGGAGCTCTCAAATCTGACAAGACATCTCTAGGTGCCACGGAGTCTGAGAAATCACATGTCAAAGATATGGCGTGTTTGGGCCTCAGGGCTCTTAAGCGACTACACCCGGATGAGGTAGCCCAAAAGCACGGGAGCATAGGGAACCAAAACGAAGCCTCTAATAGTGTTCAATAGACCACCCCAATGTGTTGGTGTAGTTGGTTTGGTCGCATAAACTTCCATTTGCAAAATATAGCCTCTCCTGCGAGCCTCTACACCGACTCAGATCGCCTTTGTTTCACACGTTTACAAACAATAGGACAACGAGAGAACCAGATGGAGATGGAGAAAACCGTGAGAGGATTTCATATAGGGATCCAATTTGGAGCTCTCAGATCTAACAAGATGTCTCTAAGTGCCATGGAATCTGAGAAATCACATGATGAAGATATGGCGTGTTTGGGCCTCATGGCTCTTCAAATGACTATGCCCAGATGGGGTAGCCCGGAAGCACAGGGAGCGTAGGGAACCAAAACAAAACCTCCACTAGAGTTCACTAGGAAACCTCAACGTGTTGGTGCAGTTGGTTTGGCCCCACGAGCTTCCGTTTGCAAACTACAGCCTTTGGCAGTCCTACATTGACTCAGACTGCACTATTTCTCGCATTTGCAAACAATAGTATAGCGAGAGAACCGGATGGAGATAGAGAAAACCGTGAGAGGATTTCATAGAGGGACCTGACATGGAGCTCTCAGATCTTATGATATGTCTCTAGGTGCCATGGAGTCTCGAGAAATCCATTGTCAAAGATATGGCGTGTTTGAGCCTCATGGCTCTTAAGTGACTACGCCAAACAGGGTAGCCAGAAAGCACGGGGAGTGTAGGGAACCAAAACGAATCCTCCACTAGCATTCACCAAGCCACTCGATGATTTATCATAGTTGGTTTGGTCCCATGAACTTTTTTGTAAAATACAACTTCGGCAGCCCTACACCGACTTAGACCGCACTATTTCGCACGTTTACAAATAATAGGACAGCAAGAAAACCGGATGGAGACGGAGAAAACCGCAAGAGGATTTTGTAGAGGGCCCCAATATGGAACTCTCGGATCTGATAATACATCTCTAGGTGCCATGGATTCCGATAAATCACATGTCAAAGATATGGCATGTTTTCTTCATCTCCATCTGGTTCTCTCGTTGTCCTATTGTTTGTAAACGTGAGAAATAGTGCAATCTGAGTCAGTGTAGGGCTTCCAGATTTGTAGTTTGCAAATGGAAGCTTGTAGGACCAAACCAAATATTCCAACATGTTGGGGTGGCCTTGTGAATGCTAGTGGAGGATTTGTTTTGGTTCCCTACGCCCCGTGCTTTCGGGCTACCTCGTTCGGGCGTAGTCGCTTAAGAGCCCTGAGGCCCAAACACGCCATATCTTCGACATGTGATTTCTCTCGACTTCATGACACCTAGAGATGTCTCATTAGATCTGAGATCTTCATGTCGGGGCCTCTACGAAATCCTCTCCCATTTTCTCCTTCTCCTTCGATTCTCTCGATATGCTATTGTTTGCAAACATGAGAAATAGTGTAGTCTAAGTCGTGTATGGCCGCCGAAGAGGCGTAGTTTTCAAACGGAAGCTCGTGGGACAAAAAAACTATTCCAACACATTGGGGTAGCTGGTGAACACTAGTGGAGGCTTCTTTGGTTCCCTATGCTCCGTGTGTTTTCGGCTACTACCCCGTCCGGCATAATCGCTCAAGAGCCCCGAGGCCAAAACACACCATATCTTCGACATGTGATTTCTCAGACTCCATGGCACTTAGAGATGTCTCGTCAGATCTGAGAGCTCCATGTTGGGGCCCTCTACAAAATCCTCTCGTGGTTTTCTCCGTTTAATCGAGGTTCTCTCGTTGTCCTATTGTTTGTAAACACACAAAATAGTGCAATCTGAGTCAGTGTAGGGCTACCCCGTCCGGGTGTAGTCACTTAAGAGCCTTGAATGACTATATTGGCTTAAGAATGAATTTTATAGGGGTATGTCTAAGAACACATGGGAGTTTTCAATTTCCTATTTAATCTTTCTTGTTTAGTTCTGGATGGGATTCAGCTAGCCTATGGCTTAGTGACCTTCCATTCATTGATAATTTATGTTATGATAAACCCATGGATGCTTTCAAAAGCACCTTAAAAATGATATGGGTAGTCATCAAGCCTAGTGAAGGGTGTGATGTGATTTCCAAATAACTTGAAATGCCTACAGATTTAAAGGTAGTAACACGAATTGGACAGGATTAGACAATCAAGAATCATTGAGTGTCTGAATCAGAATGCCATTGCATCTAGAGACATTCTCAAGCATTGGAGTAATGTATATGGAGAGACATTCTCAAAATATCAACAGATGAAAGGCATCAAATTGTGATGATTTTCAGGTGTTTTAATATGGGAGAAGACTACGAAGCATAGAAGAATGTAATAAGTGCATGATAAGATAGGAACTAGTACAAAGAGACCATGAGCAAGAAGAAGCGCAAGTAAGGTAAATACACATATACACATTGATAAATTGAATGAATACACATATACTCATATTAGGTAACTCTTTATATACATACATTATATAAATATTAATTTCCAAAGTTTGATGCATATTATACATTAAAAATCCTAGTACATGTACATCACTAATAAATGAAAAAATAATCCATAATGTCTTAAATATTGTCAACTACACATCATATTAGATTCATGCGAAAATAATCTTAGAAATGTAAGGTCTCATACAAAATTATCAAGTTCCAAATAGTATTTTAATGTGCATAATAAATACAAAAATGCCCAAATAGGTCATATACCATCAATTTCAAATGCCATATAGGCTTACATACAATGTCATGCACATAGGCATACAAAAACAATGTCATGTAAGACATATATATTTCCTACTCATCAAAATCTATCCCTCTCTTGGCCTTTCTCGAAGAAGGCCCTCCCTTAGGCGAAGATGGAGATCCATGAAATGATTTTGGATCATCCGAGCCCATGCTTCGAGTCCTCTTCCGCCTGAATACTTGCACGGAGATGAGCCTCTAAATACAAACAATGTTTTTTTGTCAAAACGTAATTTATATATGTTTCAACATGTATTTAAGACCATGCTAGAATGATATTATTTACATAAATACACAAACTTACCACAAGTTGTCAATCACGCTAAATTTGCATCTCATGCTCAAATGATTCATCGGGAGCTCCTGCAATAAAATGGGGGTACGAAGACAATGAGATGGAGGAGTCTATGCCCTCGAAGTCAAAATGGAGGGGGTTGAAGTTCTCTACATACACATAAGATCATCAAATCTAACATCAGAATTAGCGAAAATAGAGCTAAGTACATGTATCTACATAATGACAATATTTTAACTAATTTTATCAATATAGAACTATTGTTTTTACCCCGCCACAGCTGTGAATCAAATGAACAGGCTCGCCTGTCGCAGTAACTCCTGCATACACACAATGAAATACATTATTAACATAATTTAATAATTTTACAATGAAATAAATTACTAACATGTAATTTAAGATAATATGAATTACACGAGAAATTTAACAAAATTTACGTGTTGTTTGAATACCTCAGTGAGTTGCTGCGCAGATGAAATTGCAGCAACAACACCTTTATCTACTTGTCACAGAGATGGTGGGGTGTCTAGTGAATTCAACATCTTTATCAAACATGTATATCACGTGAGTTAGATGGACATATAATAACATACATATATTTGACTTCAAAACTAATATATATATATACACATGTATGTGAAAATTTTACATAATTAACATTCTAAATTACCTATGTGAATGTTTGTGTATGCATGGTGCTCACCACCTGTGGTCGAGATGAAGATGTGCCTCCCGTGTGCTGTAATATCAATGCATGTACATGTATAAATACAATTATTTCAAAAATTTAACATATATAAGTAAATCAAGTACTCCAAAAATTTTGTAACACACATAACAAAACATAACAAATTTACCTACGAAGGTGATGCCGATGAATGTAATCCAAATGTCTCACTCAAAAGGACATCTAACATAGTGACATTATCGTGTTCATCCCTAGCACCAGGTGCACAAAATCCAGTACGCATGAAAGTATCATCCTCCTCAAGCCGCAAACATATGATACCACATGACGAGCAAAAATTTGGCCTCATGCTAGTGCTCCTTGAGGGAATGATCTATGTACCTCCACGAGTATCGGCTCTAAAATATCCCTCGTATGTCAAACAAGGGTCGCAGATAGCCCCTGAAGCGCATGGAGTGTATCAATCTCTACTGTCTCTTTCACTACTTGAGGGATGATCTCAGGGTGAGGGAACTTCTGTACAAGGAATCTGCCCTGTTGAATAGGTGCACATTGTGCACCTGGTCAATCCTGTGCAAATCCTTTTCCTCGCCCCGAAATATTGAAAATTAAAATAATTTGGGATCTCGTTGAGGATAAACTCGAAATAGAGTTTCCTCAGAAAGTATAGTGGCACCTCACTATTATTACAAGGTGGAAAATCAAACACCATCCACCATCGGTCCCAAAATTTATTTCTAATCAAATTATTATTGCACCAATGGATGGGAAATCATATACATGTCAACGGAACAAAGTAATATTAGTGCGGGGTCCGTGTATAAGGCACATATGCGTTCTTTTGAAATTTCTTTTTCTTTACATACACATATGACAATTTTTGGAATAATAAACCCTATAACCCTATCTCGTAAGTTTTCCAATGATCAATTTTCCCCATTGCCATGTCAATTTGAACAAGTAATGCCTTCAATGTGTTTGCAAGAGAGGCACGATGGGGTTTTGTAGATTGTGCATCCCTCATTGTTTTGATTAAATCCTCAATTTCAACTTTGTTTTCAACTATTTGGGTTGCTAAATCTTCTTGACTACCCGAGGGATGTTGGACAATTGTGGGAGTGTCGGGAGGGATGTCAAGAATAACTTGAGGTTTGGTTATGGTTGACTCCTTGACTTCAAACCTGTAACAATAAAAATATGTACTCAATTCAAATTTTAATCTATAATTATCATATTTCAATGAAATTTTGAGAAAATAAATGTGCTTGCCTCTTCTCCATGGCACCATCATCGAGTCGGATCTTCTGGTGATCCGAAATGGTCTTTTGAGCTTGAGATCCAACTGAATGGAAAACACGAGGGCACGAACAAGATCTGAAACTCACGTTTGAGGGAGGAAAAATGATAGAGGCTCGGGCCTCTTTTTTTGTTTATAGTCAACATAACCATACGCGTTATGCTTTGGTGATTCCCGAGCCAAACAAACTAAAACGCAAGCACATTTAAAAAAACGCATACGTGTTTTATTTTTTTCACATTCTTGTCCACTTTTTGGCCCCCCAATTTCATGCACTTACCCATTAAGTAATAGGTCCTAGATAGGTCCCTTATTACCTTAGGTTATTTTGAAACCACACACCCATAAAGTATAAAACTTAGGTTAGGGTGCAACATGAATAATTTAGAATAGATCTAAGGTAGGTCTAGTTTACCTTAGGTTAGAATCCAGTTAGGATAGATCTTAAAGATCTAGGACTAAGGTTTTACCTTAATAGTCCTGAAGTAGGCCCTCATCCTCCTTACATCGTTCGATGTCCTTAAGAAATTAACAAGAAGATCCAAGTTCATAATTTACAACAATATGCAAAGCAAGGACTTCAAAGAAGGATCAATAAAATTGTATACATACAAGGACTCAGTCCTTTATTACCTTCAATTTCTGAATTTCGGTTTGTCATACAGACTAGGTAAGAAGAATTGAAGCATACCTTGGATCAATGGAATTGATCCAAGGTTTTTACTATTATAGAAAGATAAATTTGCAAACAACATCACCATTTTACAACCTTACCGAACTCAAGAAGAATTGATTCCTTGTAAGAAACATCATCACAACAAAATGAATCCAAGTACAGAAATATTTTATCCATTTCAAACATGATTTTTAACAATCAAAAGAATACACCTTCTTAGGACAAATCACATCTCAACATTTGCACTGATGTAAAGAGGAAAAATTCAACAGTTTGTCAAATATGTTACACGTATTATCTCTTGCATTTATAATGTCGTTGTTAAGAAAACTTTGATTGACAATGAATCGAGCTTAATTTGTGTCCCATGTCATTTCTTGAAGTTTTAGGTCTCATTGCTCATGACATTAGTCCCTCTAGTAATTCCCGATGTGCTTATGATGATTTTGTTAGTGTAAAATCACAGCACCCCCAAATGAGTTATGGATCTACTTTTCTAAGGCAGGGTCATTTGGTGTGATTTGCATAACATTGGATCATTCCCCAAGCTGTGGGACTTGCAAATGGGAATGATCCTCTAGAGAAGGTTGGTTCCTCTTCCTAAACTACCTGCCACAAGCTATTCCAGTGCAGGAAAGCTAATCTAATCCTAATCTAACTTCCAAGGAGACAAGGAGAGAAATAAAACTAGAAAAATAGAGCCTACACTAAAATGGTGATACACTAGAGAAGGAAAATGTTGGTCATCTATCAAAACTGCCATGGAAACAAAGAGAGGTGAGCAATGGAGAGAATGGACAAGTGCATCACAGACCAAAGATGGAATTCACACATAAAATGCTCCAAAATCCCTAAAAACACAGCTCCAAAACCTCAAAATGACATTCAAGCATGCGCAGATGCCCTGCAACAATGAGAGGTGAGAAGAAACAACCAAGAATGAGTAAAGGATGGAAAAATGCATCACAAAAACACATTTTTATTGCTCCATATTTACACAGTGCACCATTTCATGGGAAAGAGGCAAAAAAATGCCATTATTAGGAGCAAGGAGGAGGTTCCAACTCCATTTTCGACCCTAGGAAGAAAATAAGAGGGAGGCAGAGAAGAAGAGTGAACAACCACTAACTAACTTCTCGAAATGATGCCTCTGTTACATTTTATAGAAAAAATGCGAGAAGAGAGGGAAAATGTGAAAAATCAGATCTTCTACTCCAACCACCGACAAAATTTAAAAAATTGGGTCAAAAATTCAAGGATCCATCTGCAAAATCCATTCCCCAATGTATTTTGTCTGCTCGAGGGAGAAAAGACCCAAATTTCATTAAATTTGGTGGTTGAAAACTGGTTCTACATTTTTTCCATGCCAAATCACGTTTTGCAATTTTCTCCCACAAATATCCACCAAAATGCAAAATTGAAGACTCAATGATGAAGAGAATCTTTAGATCTTTCCATTGGTACCAAGATTGTCAAAAACGGAGCTCTGGACCAAAAGATATGGCTCTCTGAGTATTTCCTTTACGTTTTCTTAAAAAAAAATAGCTCGGGAAAATTTGGCACATTTCCCGCAAATCCATTGATGACGTGGCATCCATTGGGGTCAGTGGAGGTAGGGGCTCCTTTTTTTCCATTTGCACCTTTTTCACAAAAGGGCAAAAATTCTATTTTTCCTCTCGAAGGCCCGCCACCCGCTGCTAGTTTGGGCCTGCCACGTGTCGCTTCTGGGTTCCTTTAGAGATGCGGCCACAATTTTGACTTAGAAAATCTTTTGGCGAAAAGTTCCAAGTCCCCAAAATCCTCTACCAGCCCACCTTAGCGCCTTTGCACAAAATGATGCCACGTGTCCCTTTCGGGACTTAGTCAAATTTTCACTTTGTTTCCCTTTGCGGGCTCAAGGAGCACTAATGAATTTTGCGCTTTTAACCCAAAAAGTGCTAAGTTCTCAAATTCTTTCCCTGCTCCCCGGCCCAAAATTCCTTGGCAAAACTCTCTCCCAAGCTCCGCAGTCCGCCTTGGGAAAATTTTCCTCCATAACTCCACCGAGTCATAACTTGAGAAATACAAGGAGTTAAGAGGAGTTCTTTACCTTTCTGGAAAGGGGAAGAAATTCTCTATCTAATGGAGAAATTTATAGAAATATTTGAGTGCCTAAAATTTGTGAAATTTTTACTGAGGCACAAAGAGGAGTAAGTTAACCCAAAATAAGAGGGAGCTTATTTTGGTTAACTGATTCCACTCATCCATGTTTTAGTCATGTCACATTACCCATCACTATTGGTCCTAAGACTACCCACACAGTCTTTTTCATCGTTGATTTCCCAAATTCGTATAACCATCTACTTGGTCAACCATGGCTTCATGCCATGCACATTGTCGTGTTTATTGTCCAAAATTGTGTTAAGTTATTGCATGAGGGCATGGAGTCTACCATTTTTGCAACCGTGATCTGTTTCAAGTATTTTAACCGGGCTCCAAGCATTATTCTTCCTACTCCACGCATAAATACTAAAAATGACCCCTAACCTATGGATGAAACACCACATTTACTACCACTTGATGGTACTGTTTGTGTGATAAATAATTTATCTTCTATGTCGATGCTACTACTACTCGCTACAATTCCTTATCAAGGGCATGTCTAGTCTATGGACATCGATCTATCACATCCCCCTCCACATACATTCCCTACTTTAGCACACCCACCATTCACTTGCACACTTTTCATTCATAACTCATATTGGGAACATATTCCATTTGATCCTACATGTGATGTCACTATATGTTCCCATGATGGTCTAGCTCATCTTGGTTTCACTTTTAGGACCTCCATCCTTCTACTCATGCCCCTCATCTATACTATGGATTTGTCAATATAACTTTCGCTTATGGTTTTCATGTTTTTCATCTTCTAGTCTATTTATCATGTACCCCTCATTCTTCTCCACTCACATTAGGGGAATCTTGGATTACTTATATTGGAGGCACATTAGATCCTATTCATACCGAAATTTCATTTCCTATTCCTTTCGGTCATGTTTTCATTTGCAATAGTTCTTTTCTTGGTTATTCACAAAATTTCATTTGGTGGTATGCACATGGTTTCCCACATCCTCCATTCATCGATGAGGAATATACTATGGGAATGTACAACCTACACCTTAAGGGATCATTACACAATCAATCAAGCACTATGGTGTATCAAGTCACCAATGCTTATCCATTTGAATTTGACCTAAGATAACAATCTCCTTAATGATTTTACATGATTTCTTTGTGTGTACACTTGGGGGGGCACAACGCCCACATCTCATCCCCTCACTCCTATCATTTTCACATTTATCTAAATTTTCATATAAACACTTTCACCATATGTGTTATCATCATTACACGATGACGCACTCATGTGCTTCAGTTCACTTGATTTGTTGAGTGATTACTCTTACACTAAACCCCACACACTGCACTATAGGCATTACACATTTTCATTCCATCACACATTACGTGTCATATATCATATAATATATAGTCTACAACCTTTTGACATTTACGCATTCATACATCACACATTTTTACTAGTTTTCCAATCTTGCTATCATCTACGCATTTAGGATCATATGATATTCCTCTTACACATTACATACATCGTTACCCTAACTATGCTTAGTCACATCATACACTTGCGCATTTATACATCACCTATATTCTACATCTTACGCTAGTTTACATCACATATGAGTCTATATTTACATTTCATCCTACATACTACACTACTCATTTACTTACACATGTCACATGGCACATTATACACACTTTACATTTTTACATATTCTATTCACCACATGGTCATTTCATCATTACACCTACTACATTATTTTCTATGCATTGTGCTAACCACCTTATGATGCACTTTAGTTCCTTAATCTATACTCGACTACCGAGGGTTTACAAATCAAATGGACCTTACATTCACAATGCGACATTCCTAGGCTAGTGACCTATGCTCTAGGCTACATCATCACTCACTCTTTTTCTATCTTGTAGTGGTATACACTTTAGGCTAGATCACCACCCTTATTATATCATCTTGTAGTGGTATACACTCTAGGTTACATCACCACTCTTTACCATTTAGCATATAGTGATATATGCTTAGTGCTAAATCATCACTCATCATAATCCTTTCATCATATTTTGATATATGCTTAAGCTAAATCAGCAATCCTCTATTCATCCGGTCATGATATACACTTCAGCTATAGGGTTCATGCTCATCCTTTCTATATGTCACATTTCATCACCACTACATACACACTTTGTTAGTATCAAAAATTTTCTCCTTTTCAAGCCGAGCAACAACACAAATTGGACATGGATCTTAGAGATAGATAGATCATAGTGTGTGTCATTTTGTAGCTAGGGATGAGATCTAACTAGCCCTTTGTCACTTAGATTTGTGGAGAGATGGATAGCACCTTCAAGAGGATTTGACCTGTCCTCACTGCTTTAGGTTGTGCCTCTTCGACAGGGTGAGAGGACCCTTAGTGTAACCTCTGTTTGATGAAGGAGATGGAGATATCCTTCTTTTACAAAAAAATATGAAGAAAACCTTGGGAAAGTATGGTCAATACTCCATAATTTAACTCTCAAGAGTTTTCACTTCTAAAAGATGGAGATACTTTCAAAACAAGGCTAAGGTTACTGAAGACACTATGGGATCTTGATTGTTCTGCATATTTTAGTGAATGGATTTTGTTCCTTTGTTGATATACAGGGCAAACAAGGGTAGTTCAAGATGGATTCATGGTTTTGAATAATTTTGGTGGGAGATTAAGAAGGATAAAGTTGATTATACCAGATATCTAAGACACTTCACAATGATGGACAACTCAACAAAAAAACTTGAGAATAGTTAATATCGTTCCTTCAACGAGGAAGGTGTGCTTCAATGGAGGCCCGGATCAAAGCACGTTTTCACACAATCTTTTAGAATCTAACACGAAGGCTCGAGCTAAAAGACTCAATTAAACACCAAAATCTACGATCAATCATGCCATAAGGTACACCTAAAGACTTATAGACAATTCTTTATCAACAAATGACAAAGTGGAATGATTTTAAATTTGTTGATCTCATCATAAGATAAAGGATCTTCTGAAACAAAATTGAAAATTCCACTAAACTGTCATAGGGACGAGATCCTATGTGATTTCACAAATATTTCAATGTAAGATTGCAATAGGAAAAAGAAAAACTACTTACAAACATTTTGAAATAAAGCAGACACTAATTGCTCCAAGATTGACACAAATTAATTTCAAAATTTCTTAAATTCATTAACAGGGAAAGCTTCCAGAGCAATCTCGGTGCTCGTCAATGGCTATACATCTGTAAGCAACTTGACATGATAGAAAATCTAACACAAAGGAAATTAACCAGGTATCTTAGACGGGTTTCTCAGAATACAGATTTTCTCAAAAATTTCTTATGAAATTTAATCCCCAACCATTTGCAAGAGTATTCTCATTACATTTATACATTTTACTCACTCAATTTTCCCCCCAAAAAGGAAGAATATTCAAGGGACCTTTGTTTGTTAACAATTTGCTTCAGAAAGTGACATTTAACAAATTTAGATCCGAAAGCAGCCAAGTGGACCAATTGTGAACTGATCATATTTCTTAGGCACTCAACTAATGACTAGGATGTCATGCCACAACTTTTTGGCAATCCTTCTAATCATTCGATTCTGTCATGTGATAAATCACCCTTTTAATCATTTTTCGGAGGCTCTGCACAGCTAGATATGACAGGTAATCCTTTTTGCCCTCAAAGAAACACCTTTTTCATCTTTTACACCTACACTTTCATCATTTCATCCCTTTTTCCCTCTCTTTCCTTTGCAATTCTGCCCCACATCCATCTCCTCTAGTAATTCCTATTTTTGCAAGTGCCTAAGCAATTCCAACTTCAAAATATTGACCTTAACAATCCTTGGACTCAAAAATTAAGTTCCAAATCCATCAAATGACACTTTACAGACAGAGATGACAAGGAATTTCATCAAAGAATGATGAAAAATATGCATATTCGCGTCTCCAGGAATCTTGGAGAAAAAATGGCAAAAAAAAATAGATGATACACAGAACCATTGATTCTACCCCTTTTCCACTTTATATCATAGTTGTCCACGTGTTTCCTTGGCGCAACTGCAAAGGAGAGGCACAGAGGCAAGTCCCAAATAAGCGCAGGCCTTCCACATGCCCTAGGCCCAAGAAAAATGCCTTTTGGCCTTTGAAAAGCCTCAGTGTAAAAAGGATCCAGCTAAAGCTTCCACATGTCTCAATG
Source organism: Taxus wallichiana var. yunnanensis (assembly GCA_018340775.1). Taxonomy (NCBI): domain Eukaryota; kingdom Viridiplantae; phylum Streptophyta; class Pinopsida; order Cupressales; family Taxaceae; genus Taxus; species Taxus wallichiana. The sequence goes on along the minus strand of CM031243.1, from coordinate 358,487,057 downwards.
GCGCATTTTGAGATGGTCCCCAAAAACAAAGACCCCAAAAAAGTGTAGGCTCAACATGTGTCTCAGTCTGGCGAGTTTGTTAAAAATTTGAAGGTTCAGCGGAAGGCGCCATGTGTCTAGGGTCCGAGACATTTTTATTTGGCCGTTGAAAAGTCCAAGCAAAGGGTAGAGTGAGTGGAATCCTCCAAGTGTCCTCCTGGCACTTCTTCAAAATAAAACTTAGGGCAGTCCCTCTTTGTGTCCTAGACCTTTAGAAAGTTGCTTGAAAAGTCTAAGTATGGGAAGACCAGTTGAAGCCTCCGTGTCTTCATGGTGTAACTTCGAGATGGTGCCCAAGAGCGAGACCCTGAATAAGCGTGGGCTCACCACGTGTCCTAGAGCTTAGAAAATTTCTTTGAAAATTTTAAGTACAAAGCAGAGTCGACGGAAGCCTCCACATGTTTCCTGTTGCAATTGTTAAGGTGGGACCCTGAGGCGGATCCTCAAATGATTGTCACCCTCCACGTGTCCATGGTCCACCAAAATTGTACCAGCTACATGAAAAATTTATCTAAGTCTGGGCAAAGCAGCGGAAACCTCCATGTGTCCTCCGGCGTAACTCCAAGGCCAAACTAAAAGGTGAATTTTTAAATGAGCGTCATTCCTCCACGTGGACAAGTTTTGGGTTGAAGCGAGCCTTAGAGTTTTCAAAGTACCCCACCGAGCCACATCTAACCAAAAAGGGCCACGTTTCCACTGATGTTGAGATGTAAATTTGACCGGGAAAAATACACCCGTCAAACTGTAAAATTCAGGAAAATCATCATTTGGGCCTGAAATGAATCTTTCTTCAAGGACAGAGAATTTGGAAATGTTATAAGGCTCAAATATGATCCTCTGAGCTACATCTAATCACGTTTCCACATGTATTTGGGACAAAAATGACAGGGACAACAAAACGTGACTGTGGAAAACGAAAGGAAAGGAAAAACCCGAGTTTTACGCCCAAGTTACAGACTCTTTCAAATGGATAGAGGAATGAAAAACAAATTATGGACCTTTAAGTGATCCTCGACCAAGGAAGGGACTGATCATGGCAACCAAATGGAGGACATATTTTTATGCATCAATACGGGAGATAGAGAAAATGACAGAGCCCACAAACTGGATAACTTTAATGACAAATAGGGCGAGACTAATTTGAGCACCAACACACTTGTCACAAAGTGCATTAGACACAAACAAACACTACTCGACCATTTCCCAATGACGCACTCTCATTTACAGTTCATTCTTGATTGTTGAGGGGAAAACAAAATGATCCACATTGCATACACTTCCATCCACTTAGGGGGCATGCAGCTCTTATCATTCCATCTTGCATTCCATTCCATCCATCCACTACATATTGCATTGTCTTAGGGGAATTTATTCTCGCTTGCTAGTGTTTTACATGTTCACTTTATTACACTTGTTAGATTGATTTCTTATATGTCATTATCTATATCATCCACACATGCACGTTCACACCTTTATTTAGTGTGGTCAAAGATACATGAGTCCTACACACGGCATGGATGCTCACCTTCTACCCTTACTATATCTTGGTCGTCAGGGGCATCCACATTCATCTCATCTGGGGCTATTGTTTCATTTTTATACTTAGCATCTTACATTAATTTTTCATACACGCTTTTGACATATTGGTTATTTATCTAACATGCTAACGTGGTGTTCCATGTGCACCAATTTTTTGCAAGACTATATGTTTCCATGACTACTTATTTGTTTGTTTGTACTTATGCGTTATTATGTGTTATTATCTGCGGGCTTTTCCCTATATTTCTATGTGCACTTGCTTGTTTTTTACGACCATGATGGCCGTGTGTTTCTTGTGACATCGTGAGTGATGTCCCATGTTTGCATCCCACTTTGTGTGGATTACTTTCTTTCTTGCGTGTTTACATTTACTATATTGTTTACACAGTTTAGACATGTCTTATATATGCACGCATTATTTGCTTTACAATTGTCTTTGGCTAGCCTTCTTGTTTGTGCGTGCCTTAGTTTCTACAAAGAAATTTCTAGGGTTCCAATGTACATGCGGTTAGTCAATTTTGGGGCCACATGTCTCCTATTCAGCGACGTCACATGTGCCCCTAAAGAGGGGGGAATCATTTGGGGGATTTTACATACTAACACAGAGATTCTACACTAGCATGGTTCAAACTTTCTATAGCGAGTGGGTTGAGACAAGTCTACGAACCCCATATATAGAGAATTTTATAGGACATGGTGTCCTTAGCATTTTAGGAAGCGATTACAAACTTGGGGGTTACGGTGGGTGTGCCTCTCTACACAGCTTCACCCGGTAGCATCGGATCGCCAAAAATCATCGAAGACGCTACAAAGATCTCTCTACACACATTTTAGCAGAAGTGGTTAGAGCTTAGAGGACATAAAGCATTTCCTCCCTACACTTCTTCATCCAGGGTGGCATGAGATCGCCCAAAAAAATCGCAATACAAGATATCCTTCTACACTCTTTCTCTCGACATGGATTAAGTGCACATGTTCCATTTACACTTTTTCATTTCACATATTTTACATTTATGTACTTTACATATACATGCTTATTTCACATAGCATTTTTACATACATACATATTTGACTACTTGATTGTTTTCTCCTTGCAGGTCCAGCCATATGAGAAACAAGTAGTCAAATTGGGGGCAACAACAACAACATTCCGCGACAACACATGCTTTACTAACCATGTAGGTACACTACACACTGCAATAGCTACACATGTGTTCCACCCTAGGTTCACTCTCATCACCTTTTTATTTGTGCATTTTTCATCTTTAGTTTCCATGCTCCTCCATCTTCTTTTTATCATTCCACACTTTTATCTAGTCCTTCAAAACATTTCTACTACACTCTTTATGGACAATCAAGTACGCATTTCTAATTACTTTATGTTACCGAGCTTTTAGCAAACCAACATAGAGTGGGGGAAAAATGTAGTCACAAAATCATTTACTTCATATTTATTTATCTCGGTCTCATACTACTATTTAGAAGGTTCTTGAGTAAAGAAAGTACTAATTAAGCCCATCTTTTTACCACCTTATTTTACTTTTATTTCATCATTCATGTACATTTTTATATGCATTCCCAACTGTTTCAGCAGTTTCCCAACATTTTAGCCTTTAATCTGGGCACCAGGGGTAGTACTAGGGCGCCCATGGGAGCCTTGGTCCCACCTAGGTGCCCGATCCTTTTTCTACTTTCCGCCACTTTTTGGCTCTTTTTAGCCATTTTTCATCCTTATCTTTTTCCTATTCGTCCATATCGAGGTTAATTACGAAATTAGATCAAGAGAACCCTATAAATATAAATTTATGAGACCATAATGAGGGACCTAGCATCATTCTACTATTATCACTCATCTAGAGTTGCATCCATCTATTGCATTTGCATCCACATAGCTCCATAATCAAGGCACAAGCTAGGGAGTCTGCATCACACTTCATAGGGGAGGATTCTATTCTATTCCATACACACATGTTATTAAATTCTCTACATTTAGTTATTTCTTGTTGTTTCACATAGTGCGACTAGCACAAGAGCACCTAGGGCACGACATGCACACACACGCACACACGCGCACACACACACACACACACACACACACACACACACACACACACACACACACACACACACACACACACACACACACACACACACACACAGAACTACATTTGGGTCTGAAATGTAGTGCAACGCTCAAATTAGTAAGCCCGTTGTTGTGGCGGCTAAGGTAGGTCGACCCATTAATTATGCATCTTTATTTTCTAGGATTTTGATACTCCTTATCTTCTTTCAGGTCTCTACATTAGCTTGGATTATTGGTGACATACAGCGCAAGATAGATAGTGAACCTTATGCAACACACAACATGGGTTTGGACCACCTTCCGACCCTGTGAGAACTAATTCTAAAGGCTTTTCGTAGACCATGGCACCAAATTACATACATGAGCACTTGTGGGAGCCCTAGTCCACTCATATCCTCTAGATCCATCCTTTTTTTGGGACCTCTACATAGTCATTCCTTCTTTTTTTTCTCCAGTTATCTCTACAACACTCTATGATAGTCACCTCTTATCATCTGAGTTATTTCCTTACCTTCTTCTTAGATATTAGTATTTTACTTTATTAGTTTTATCGTTTAGTAATTTCTATATTACTTTATAGCATTTATTTACAATGTTTATGTCCTCCTAGATTATATTAACTACCCCCATATTAATCAATTTTAGTTAATCACCTCTCTCTTGAAAACCCCTCTATTCAGTTGCACCCTTGCTCTCCTTTTCTTCAACACTAATCATGTATCTAATTTTTCCTTAAATAAGTATATCTTCTACTTCTTGGCCGTGATTTTTCTATTTTAACTTCTTTTATTGTTCTTTGCATTTTTGGTAGATGCACAACACGTTTCAAAATAGTTTCCCAAAAATATCTAAAACTCATCCATGATTTTCTCAATCTACAAGTGGAGGCAATACATGTTTCCCTTTTTGACATTATTTTATTCCTCCAATCATGTATTTTTATATTCCATGGTGTAGAGGATGAAATCACCTTTCCAAAAAGTCCAAAATCATGAAAAATGGAGCTCTAAGTCAAAATTTATGGCCATTCAGGTTTACAAAGTAGCTATGTTGTCCTCCTTTGATGAGGGGTTACGAGGTGCCCATCGTGACTTCTCTTCTCTATGGGTTTTCGGGGTGTTACTACTTAACTTCCCTTCTTTGTGGGTTTTTAGGGTGCTACTTCTTAACTTATCTTCTCTGCAAGTTTTTTGGGATGCTACTACTTAATTTCTCTTCTCTGTAGGTTTTTAGGGTGTTACTACTTAACTTCTCTTCTTTGCGGGATTTGGTAAGCGATTTGCTTTGGGTTTTTGACCCCCCATTACTTTGGTGTAGTGACACATCAAATCTCTAGATTACTCCTCAACTTCTCCCTTTGCTGTGGGTTTTTGGAGTTGTTTTACTTCAAACTTATGAACATCCATTACTTTGTAGTTGTGGCCCATCGAATTCTGTATAACTCCTTTTTCTTCACCCTTATCAATGGGTTTTCACAACTACTTTTCTCAAGTTATTCTTTGAGCATTACTTCAAACTTTTCCCGCATTTCACTCTTCTTTGTTTCTTCACAGGTTTGGTGGGCACTTTTATTTTTCTCAGGTTTACGAAGTTTCATTCCTCGCACTTGATATGATTTGAAGACCGAGCTACTCCCAAATCCTTCTTTGCAGGTTTGTAGGACTAATTTACTTTATCACTTTGCAGTCTTGGGACATTATATCTCCGCAATACACTGGAAAAATCAATTTACTCCATTTTCTCAAAAAAATCGAAGTACTAGAATTTTTACTTTCTCCAAACAAACTTTGTGAGTACTTAAAACATGTGAATATGACTTTTAGACCTGTAAATCAACTAAACCAAGTGTACCATGCTCTTCAATTTCTTCCCACTCACTTACTAAGCTTGTAATGCCTGGAATTTGTCTTGAATGCATTCTGAATTCTCAATGAGCCAACTTGAGACCATTTCACACCACTGAAACACCTATCATTCATCAATGCAATCAACATTTCCTGGTTCAACCATCTTACTTTCCTTCTTGACTGGATCTAGGATTAGGCCTAGAGCTTCCTAAAACTTCATGAGTTGACCATGAAGACTGGTTATAAACTTGTTAACACCTAAACAACCTTGGATGACCTTGGGAAGTCTGCATAATGCCTTGAGAGGACTCACCACACACCTTTCTTTCTTCACCATGTACTTATCACTGTGAGTTCCAATTATCACTGAGAAGGAACTACCAATCAACCTTCATGCCTCTTGCAGAGTCTTACTTCACCACTCACTCTTTTTCCATCAATGCCACTTAACATCAATGACAACACCAATTAACATCAATGACAACACCAATGACTAGGGTCCAACATTTAGGTCTATATTTTTAACGATGTGATACCCTCCCATGGGATTTTACTACTAATGACAGTGATAGTGCCAAAAGTGATCAAATTGATGAAGATGGAGTGATTCACTGAAATTAAATAGATTTCGAAGGGATTAGTTTCACTTTGGAGGAATGTTTTGATAAGAATAATAGGTTTATCCACAAAAATCCAAGGATCTACCTAGATCTTCCGATGATTATGAGATAATGAATATCGGAATAAGTGAGCAGCCAAGGATGGTGAACATTGGTAAGTGTTGTTCATCTTAGAACACATAAACTTCTTAACTCTACTAAATAAGTACTCCAATGTGCTTTCTTACTCATATAAATATCTTAAATCTTTTCAACCACATTCCATGCAATGCTTTATTCCCTTGAATCCCAATGCGAAGTTCTTTTGGCAAAATAAAAGATAATACAATTTGATTCAAGGTTGAGGCAAAGATGGAAATTTGGCCCCATGACGAAGAGGTAAATGGAGAGAGGTTATACCATTGGCTAGCTCAGCTTGAGGTATACTTTGGTTTACATCAAATTAATGAATGTCAGAAAATATCATTTGTAAGGTTGAAGTTATCTAAACATGCATTATCTTGGTTTGAGATTTATGTTCATTCTTTGGTTATGAAGAAGCTACCACCCCTTAGTAAGTGGGAGGAATTTAAAGTTTTGATTAAGAAACAATTCTATCCTATTTGCTATGAAGAGGAAAGATCTATTGTTTGGAAATATCTTAGTTAAGAACAAGGAAAAAGTGTGTAGGATTATACTAGCATGTTTTAGAAGATGGTGGTGTAAATGAGATGTAACGCTCAAAATTACTAGAACTAGAAAATGAGGATTTTTTTTAAACATACATAAAAATAGATTACACAGCTGCAATCGTATAGATTTATTTAATCAAATTCTTTAAATAAAATTTGTTCTTTTGATCTATCTAATAACATCTGTGTAAGCCATGTGCGGCTGAGAAGGGTGTATCAAGGTCTCCATGATCTCCATTCGCCACTACTTGAGTGACAATGCTTACTAGCATTTTGGCTCAACCTTTTTCAGGTCATGGGAACCATGTGAAAATCCTTGGGTCTACCACAAAGCTAGTTTTCCAACTTCGTATTTTGTTATCCGAGCATTACCTACCTCATGTTCAATGTTCAAATTCCCATGATCTGGTTCTTGGAAATTTTAATTTAATTGGAGGACTAGGTGATAAGACAATGCACGACCATCAATGCATTACTTTGGCAAAAGTTTTCCGCCATGCGAGTTACGGCTAAACTCAAGACAAAGACACTAGTATTATGAGGTTAAGTCTTTCGCCACCTCACAAGTATCCCTTTCACGAAGATTATCTAGATCTTATAGTTTGTATTAACTTTATTTCCAATTTAACGTATCTTGCGAGGGTTTATATCAAGATAAATGCCAAAGGCCAACTAGAATCAACATGAGATAAGTACATTCATTATGCTGAAATGTATCTATTTCAGCATTTTACATGTACTTATCCCTTAATATGCCTAATGGATATTTTAATCTATTTATCTTCCCATTTAGTTTCTCTTTTCCTGATGCTTGGTTTTTAACCTTAAATTACCTTTTTATAACGATACTCTTCATCCTCTACACAATAGGCTTTACAATCTTAACATATTAATACCAAGTTCACCGGAAGGCCGAATTAAATATATATTAAAACATGTATATTTAATTATTCCTTCGATTAGCTACGCCACTAAATAGCGTATTTAATTTATAAATTAAAGACAATTGATTGTTACAATAATTGCCCAACTATCGACTTCAGACATTAACAAATATCAAATAAATAAATTTAACAATTTATGATAAGTAAGATTTCTCACTTCTAATATTTATCATTTACTCATATGGAGATATTCTTTCATACAAGGTAATCATCTCTTTATTAAAATCATAAATTACATATGTCGTTAAGGCAAAATATATAACTATTATGGTAACTCTCACATAGTGAGGTTTGAATATTAACAATGGGTCCAAGATCCCAATAAATTTAGTCAAAATTTTGGGATATCATCCTTCTACAAATTGAAATCCCAGTATCTCATTTAGATCCATGCTACGATAAAACTTCACAAGACATGAGTTTCCGCATATCCGAACGTGATGACTAATTGTCCTACAAGACTGGAGTAGTGGTATGTTGTCAGTTCAAAATGAACTGGCATGAATATTACCTCCATTTTCTGATGTAATTATTTAATAAAATATGAAATGTTATACATGTTATTTTATCAAAAAATGCATGGTAATATAGTGGAGAATGTATTATTACATGTTTTACATCAAGATACAACTATGAATGTACACAAATAGAACAACCAATTTCTATTTCAGCAATCATGTTTCACTATAATCACAAGGATCAAAACATAATGAAACCATAATCATTCAACATCCAATTTTTTATTAGACCACAAGGAAATCATGTTTCACATGGTACAGATTGAACTATTATTTTTCTTACCTTCCAATCAACAAGCAACTTAACAAAATTGTCTGAAATCATCATTTCCAAATACCAATTAGACATATTCCCTCTAGGTAATGAGCAGCTCTATAAAATGCACAATAAATTTATTTCAAACAATCAAAATACATTTATATATATTTATAGGAACAGTCCAACTAAACAGTGTAAAAACACCTCTATTAAATCATTTTAACATGTTCTTTCAGGTAACCAATAGATCAACAAAATAAATTAACCCACATACGGGATGATAATTTTCAAGTCTATTTGCATAAAATAACAACAATAAGTTTTTAACACTTCAAAGAATGTGAAATCCTTTAATAAAAACTAAGTCATCTTACATAGATCGTTAACACTAATTTATTTTTCAATCAGGTAATAAAATTATACCTACAGTAAATCAACTTGTACATATCCAAATCAGTTCATTCCAGTATTAATTTCTTTTGTTTAGAAATTATTAGAATCCGTATAAATATATCAAGCAAAATGATGAAATACCTAGTAAAAACATTTTTCACACTACCTTAAATCGCTTTGCTTATACAAATAAATTATTGCTTGACTGTAATAAAACCCAGAGGCGTAAACCGATTTGGGTTTCCAAAATCAAATTTAAATAGAAAATAAAATAAAATAAAAATTGATTAGGAACACCCATCTCGCATTTTTTTCTAGGTTTAGCTAAAACCACACAAAGGAAGCTTAAGAAAATACGAGAATCCATCAATTTCCTTTTTAAATTTCATTTCCAAGCAATTAAATCGAAACTATCCACAAATTCATGTAATTGCCAAATTTAAAAAGAATGTGTATTTCCTCATTATTTACAAATAATGTTGCAGAGAAGGGAGAAGATATTCATGCCTGAAGTAAACCCAGAATCAGTAACCTCTTACTCTTCCAGCTCTAACAAGTTGAATCCTTCCTTCCTCCCAAAACTCACGCAGGTATCCCAAAAGAGAAGAATGAAAACAGACAAAGGAGAAATAAAAGAAAATATAATGAAGAAACTATACTATAATGGAGAATTTTTGGGCTTCCCAATGTTGCTTCATGCGTCAATGCATGCCACATACTTGGTGTCAGATGAAGGCGTGTCCCTTTCAAAACTCTCAGATTTTAAATATTATTATTATTGTTCTTTTTAACTTTTGATTTACATGCCAAATCCTTTTAGGATTTAAATATATAATTTCACAAATTAATAATGGATTCTTTTTAATTTTTATTTTAATTGATACCTAACTTTAATGGTAAAATTAATCATCATAATATAAGTCCACATATTGCCAACAATATGTTATCGTAATAATTATTCGAATTCTCATGTTCCATATAAAACATTCAAACAAATGAAAATCACCAAAACCGTAAATAATAATTCGAATATTCTCATAAATTTGGTTTGATATAGCGTTGTCGAATAAAATAGAGCGGTATTCTTTATGGTTATTGCAAAATTCGAACAAAACATAAGATGACCAAACCGATTAAAATAAAATAACCGGAATAAATAACTGAAAGAGTCACTATCATTAATGAATCATTTTACCTATGATTAAGGCCTAATCATGTTTTAGGAAGGATCATCAAGGTGGGTACGGAGTTATTTGTTCGCATGATGTCATTCCCTCGTAGCGGAAGTTATGGGTTATGATACGAATAACCAAATGAATTTTATAACCAACGATGATCTTGTCTAATCTTGTTTAGACTTAAGCGTATTTAACTTAACTTACAAGAAATTTAGGGATGTTAAATGAGACAAGACACCTTTGATCGTGACATCTTAACAAAATATGTTGGGGGATTTCATAGTTTCGTGAGGATGTGTAGACACAAAATGACGCACTTACTACTATTTACTATACTGCCAATTAAGTTGTTTTATATATGGATCTTGAGTAACAAAAGTATTCACTAGTGACACAATTCCTAGTCCATTCATTTGTGTTGTTTATTTATGTTCTTTTTATCTTGCACAATTTTTTTTCTTTTACACCCAACTTTGGTGACGTCATAGGTATCCATGTCTCTCATTCATCGCACATTTTTCATCAATCGTCTCTAGACACTAGTGCCCAGGAACTCATGTCCATCCTAGGTGCTTGTGTCCTCTCTTTTTTATCTTATTTTTGACATCTGATGTCATTCTTTTTAGTTTCTTCACTCATATCCGAGGTAATATTTGGCATGTCCGGTCATTCTTGTCGAAATTCAAGAAAGATATCCCTATAAAATTACAACATACATATAAATATAATGGCGAGAGAATTTCTATCAAGGGTTATCTATCTACATATAAAAGGGACTACATCTTAGGCTCATTACTTTGCATACACACTGCATAGGAAAGGGAAGTTCATTTTTCCATCCACACATTTGCATTTTATCTAGCTACTTCCCTATCTTGGCATCATCGGCACAAGGGAAACCTAGGAGCACTATTGCACACACAATCACATATAACTACATTGGGTCTAAGATGTAGTGTAGTGATCAGTCGTAAGTTCACTAGTTAATAGCTAAGGACATTCGACCCCTCATTTTGCATCATTATTTTTTAGAATTTGATATCTTTTTAGGGTTTTGTATGAGGATATTTGTGTTGTAGATTTATAGGTACTCCCATAATCAAAGTGTGAATTTCGGGAAATCAAGTGGAAAACAAGTGTGAAACCCTAAAGACAGTGTCAAAACCAAATCCCAAGCCTTTTCGTATGCTATAGTGCCCACCACAGTCTAGGGCGCCCAGCACCCCGTCTCCTATCCTAGCACTATGTCCAGGATTTTGAGCACCTCTGCATTTTTATGAGTGGAATTATGATGGTCAATGTTTCTAATTTATCACATTCTTCAGTCCAAACATACTTTTGGATAAGCGAAATAAAGGTAATTTCCCTATGTCTTCCATTTGCTTTCATAAATAAATCAAATAAATTGTCTAGCATATGTATTTCATTGCATATCAATTTTAGAAGTCATTGCTTTCAAATTTAATAAAATAGATATCAATTTTATTGAATCATTTTGGTGAACCCGTAGCTTAGAACTCCTTTCCTATGATCCACTAAAACCCTAATGGCTAAGAATATCTCTTCTCCTCCTAGGCAATTCATGCCTCATGTGAGTGTTAATCCTATTTATGATGAAGAAACTATAGCTGAACTTAGCACTCTCTATCACAATATTATTATTTTAGATGATACTCAAAGGAAATTGTTGGCTAATGAATGCAATGTTCCTACTAGCTTTGATCATTCTACCATTAGCATTGTTTCTAATCCCGTAAGATTTTCAGGTTATAGACCTTGTTATGCAATAAGCCATACTCCACCCTCTTCTATTTCTACTGAGACTCTAGATGATGTTATTATCCATTTTATGCTTAGTCTTGATGATGATACTTTAGATAAAAAACATGATGAAAATATATATGTGCATGATGTTATTTCTAATACTAGTCAGGATGATTCTATAGTTACATCTCATACTCCTTGCATTTCTGAAAATGTCTCCAATGATTGTAATGATACATCTCATACTAGTTCTCCTCCTACTTCATTATATGTTGATGATATGCTTAATGAAATCCTTACCTCTAAATCTTTTTTGATATTGATGATGCACATGCTAGTAACGATTCTACTTCTTTATATACTACTAAATGTGAATTCTCTACTCCAATTTCATCTTCTTCTAAGATTGTCTCTAGTAACATGCATGTTGATTCATCTCCTTCTATCACTTCATCTCCTAATAACTCTTCCAATGTTATTCCTACTATTTCTATCGACACTTCATGTTCTTCACCACCTATTACTTCTTTGGCACCTACATCTAGTGTGCCTTTAGCATTGCATCTTCCACTTCTTCTATTGACATCCCTATGATAACTCATAATGGAAAACTTCAACCACTCAATACACCATTCACATCTTTTACCATTCCTTCACATGATATCTTATCACTCATGCATGTTATTGGCCAATTACAATCTCAGGTCCAATCTCTCACGCTTGAAAGCAAGGCCTATAATTCTTCTATCGATAATAATTCTTTACATGGCAATCCTATTCCAAAAAATATTCACAATTCCTAAGGATTTCATAATGCCTACATTTTCATGCTTTGATGGTATTGAAATCCATATTTACATCTCAAGCATTATCGTCTAGCTATGGCTTCATACTCCAATGATAGATTATTACTAAAATATTTTCGCCATAGTCTTACTGATGACGCTCTTCAATGGTACACACATCTACCCTTTGGATCTATTAGTACCTATTTTGATATGGAAGAGGCCTTTCTTTAGTACTTTATACTTAACAATGGCCCTAGAGTCACACATGATCGCTTACCTAGCTTACATCGGGAAAGACAACCTATCATTTATTACATTTTGCATTTCAATGCTTGCATGCATTAGTTATTATTTTATCCCATTGATTTAGAAAAGTAATTCATCTTTTTTTCATTTATTGATTCCTTCTTTAAAGCAATGATTGCAATATGATACATGTGAATAATTCACACTCTTATGTTATAAATGCATTGATTGAGAACAATATCTCATTGTTACACATGTCATACATCCTCCTCCTAGTTATGCTAATGTTACATCATTTAGTTCTGGTCCTCTCCCATCTATTCAAAGCATCCTCGTAGGTCTCCATCTCCTTCATCCCACAAGAAAAATCAGTCTATTCCATCACATAAGCATCCTTCATCTCCTCCACTGCGTTAGTCTCTGCCTAAGACTTCTCCATCTCCTCCACAAGATCCATTACACTTTTCTCATGACACTAGGCCTCATGATGTGTTGTGTGCTTTACTTGATAAGCACTTGATTCGCTTACCTTCTAATCAACATCATCCACCTCATCACTTCAACATGAAACGTGATCGACTTTATTGCAACTATCATTGCATCAATGGCCATCATGACAATGACTATTGTTCCCTTCATGATCGATTACAACAATTATAAGACAAGGGTGTCATTGCCTTTGGCCCTCACTCTTGTGAGCAATCTATGTCTCCAATTCCACGTAAGCGTGCATCTAATTTAGTTCACTTATCTCCTACATCTACTCCTAAGGTCACTATTAGTCTTCCACCACAAGGTATTATTCATGTGTGCTCTCCATCTCATCCATCCAACGCTACACCACCTCATCCACCATGTAGTGCTCCTACTACACATTGGTTTCCTAATCTGTCAGCATCTATTCTTCCCACCACTGCATCACCCATCATTAGCACCATCTCATATGGCATTCAATTCAGTTCATACACTCATGTTTCTTACACTCCACATGCTTCCACTGCTCCATGCCCGCTTGATATTTGGTAGGTGATTTTCTCACCTTATCCCCTGATGATGGACTCGTGTCTTACGATTCTTACATGACTATTGATGGATATGTTACAATAAGAACCTTGTTACATATTTACGTTACACATTATATCGATATATTTATCTAACATACACTAATATTTCACTTCCCGACGACACACTCATGTTATACAGTTCATAAGTGATTGTTGAGGGATCTTCTATAAATGAACCTCATCCTACCACGCACACACTAGCTTCAATCATACATGTACTCAAATTATCCCAACATTACTCATCATAATCTATATCACATAATAATTTACGCTACCCAAATCAAACATCACACATCCAATAACAAACATCAATCATAGAAACACACATTGATAAACATCAATACAATACAAATGTATCAATCGTCCACACACACACACACACACACACACATATACCGATCAAAAGTATAGTTATGAAAATGCCAACACTTGAGGGAAAGACGTCATACATTGCTACATCAATACATATCATGCATCATCATCACTATCACTATATACAACTTCGAGATCTCTAAATCTCAAAGCTTCACCACTCAATCTACGTCGCTGGTCGCAGCCCCTATATCTCTCTACCTTCCTATGTAATAAAGTCAGCTCAATCAACTACTCCAAAAATGACCTTATAGCTCCACAAACCTCACAAATACATCCTATGCTAGGGGACCTCCACCTATAACCTCTCTATCTCATTGTGTCTCCTCTCGTGCCTCTTCCCTCTTACTCGATAGCACGATACAAGTAGTATACGCCATTATCGCTGGATCAAACAGAGATAAGCATGCTTACCCGCATGATGGCATCCACCCACTCTAGCATCCCACCTCCAATGAGCACATCAATGGGAACATTCCGCATCAAGGTACAAATCAAAGTGTCTACAATCGGTGACTAGTAAGCATCCCCTGTAATAATACAAAAACATTGCATCGGTTCATATGCATAAGATGATGAACTCAAAACAAATCGATAATAAATCTACAACAAGTAATGTGCATATATTCACACTCCTCTATCACTAATGTCACCGCATCCCCACGTGGGTAGATGTTTTCCCCTCTCCTCCTCCCTACGGGGGTGCACATGTCGCATCTAAAACTATTTGGTATATTAACACCCATCGGTGTGCTTCCCATCATGCACTATACTCCTCTATACAACCCACGTCATCCACTTGTATTGGCCCTATGGCGCATCATCGACTCCTTCGGCCGGGGTACTAGCTGCGCCCTTCAGGCCCTAGTCTCACTCTAGCCCTCATCGGTGATCTTGTATATCTCACCCATATGTAAGGCTCACGGGGGCACATCCTAAGCCATGCCAAATTGTCTTGATACACGCTCTCCTTGAAATAGCTCCACTATCCCTAGAAACATGTCCTCCAACCACATAGTACATTGTATACATTCAAGCTCCACTACATCCTCTGGTCACCCACCATAGTCACAATATGGCCTCCAGGCCCCATGCGATCCAACATATATCTATATGTATCAGTGTCCATCTTCTTATTTTACACACCTACCCATCTCACGTAAAATATATCGGCCTTTCCCACTTCGCGCGAGGCCCATCGCATGGCCTCGATATCATCGCAATATGCTCATAATCATACACACATGTAACAATGTGGTGGCACTTAGTCCACCCCCATGTTCCTCTTGTGTAAATCTATATAGGTCCCTATAGAAATAGGATAATACACATCGTGCCTAATCGTATCTCATCCCATCCTCCTCTATATGATGACAAATATCATGCATCTTATATAAGATGCCTATACCACCTCCCTCGACTACAACCGAAGAAGCAATCACAACCGCTATAAAAATTTTACAATCACGGAACCCCGACCTCAAGTATAGCATCAAGACTGATATGGACCTTAGTATGCACTCGGGTCCCTAAAAGTACCACCTATCGCCCTCATACGTATTTGGGCATTGTCTCTGACCATCATCACTAAACCTTCTCACCAATAATAGGCAATCACAATATGCGATATACATCCTCCAAAGTCATGTCATCTCTCTAGTAGGCAACCAAAATGTGCAAGTATCTACACACCATCTCTCACACAAAGCAGTAATCATTGACATATTATGGGGCACATCCCCCATCCTTGCTATGTGTCGTAAGTGACATAATCTAGTACATCCCACTCATCATCTGATAAACCCAATCCTAACAATGTGCTTAAATGACGACCACCATGGAACTCCCGCAAATGAATATCCCTCGCACAATGAAAAACAACAAAAACAAGACATCGATTACATCATATACATGCAAAAACACCTACCACTAACACCAAAAAGCATCAATTTTCACATTTAAAACACTTTAGGCTCAACCCTAGCCTTCTAGGTCACCAATGCCCAAAAGCAAGACTCGGGCACCCAAGAATAGGTCACTAGCACCCATTCCTTGGCGCTAGTGTCTCGGAGGTTATTAGCGCCTTCGCCACTTTTTCCCGGAGTTAAAAACGCTAATAAAATTTTAAAAATTGTAAAAATTCATGAAAAACAGCTAATTTCAACACAATTTTCAAAAAGAAATCACACTTACTAGCTCAGATGTCATACGTGACGCTATAGCTACCACCACCATCTCAAATCGACTCAATCATGGTGCTCTCACTTGTGGCATCTTCACACACTCAGAGCTCAAAATCACACTCGTGTAATGATCAAATGAAATACCTATTCACTTTTTCCTATTACTATTTATAGTAACTCTTGATTGCCTACCTCGCTATAGTCATTATTTACGCTCATTCTCCTAACTAATACACATCACATGATTTCAATCATATCTTGAGAATTACTACTTCGATTATTGTTTTTTTGCATCGGTCTCTTCATAACTCCACCTATTATCGTATAGTACACATTCCATAAACACTATATTCACACTTGACACATATTCAACTCATTATACACTCAATTTTACGACATCTATTATATTACGCTTCAATCACAATTACATCAACACATTTACTACTTCGGCTCAATGTCCATTCTCATCATCACTCTCCCTTTCACCAAAAGGGGGCATACAATCAAGGTCATCCTATAATCCCCCTCACACTATTACACGATCATTTTACATTTCTAATTCGCCATTATTGAAAATATGCTCTTACATCATGCGACATTTCACACAATTCCCCCTAATGACCTAATTTGAGGGCAACACACGTAAAATATCTCCATGAGTAATCAATCAAACACAGTCAAATCTCAAACTCAAATCTTCTATTTACATCAATAAATCCACACAAACATAGCGCACTTCTCCCAAATGACCTAACTTGGGAGTTATATCATCACTTTCCCAGATGACCTAACATGGGAAGTTATCTCCACATTTTCTATCGCTTCCAGATGACCTAACATGGAAGCCATCTCACACATATTACGGCACCCTTGGAGTGGGGGCAATGAGACGTCATTGCCTTTCCTATATTGTTCCTATATGGGTTATTCACATTTGATCGAAAAGTATCAAAATGAAAAAATTTGGTCTTTGTTCATTTCTGTAATGGCTAGACCTTTTGAGGATGTAGTTAAATTTGGAGGGTAAAACTAGACCTCTCTCCCTACACTCTTCCTATGGTGGCAGGACGCCCTGAATCCTCGAGTTTTCACACACACAAAATCGGGTTGGGAACTAATCACTCCCTACCCCAACAAATATCCATCAGTGACAATATCAAAATCTCCAATCACTCAAAATCAAAATCATCAATCTCGCTTAGTTCTCCTCATCATGGTTTGCCATCTCTCTTTATGCCACATGGATCGACACGTTGATCCATGGTTCACCACGCTATGTGTTCTTATTCTGCGCATACTTTTACAACATTTGCGCGTACTTCGCAACAAGGATTCTCCAGACTCTTCTCAAGTATGTTCCTTACTTCCTTACACTACTTGAATTTCATTCAAATAGCATAAAGGGGGAAAATGTAGACACAAAATCATGCACTTACTACTATTTACCATACCACCAAGTATGTTATTTTATATATGGATCTTGAGTAAGAAAAGTATTCACTAATGACACACTTCCTAGTCCATCCGCTTGTGTTGTTTGTTTTTGTTGTTTTTCTATTACACAGTTTTCACTCATACACCTAGCTCTAGTCAAGTCACAGGGATCCCTGTCTCTCAATATTCACACATTTTCCATCAGTTGTCTCTAGAAACTAGCACCTGTGGCTGACACTAGCGCTCAAGCGCTCTGTCCGTCCTCGCCACCCGTGTCCTCTTTTTTTATCTTATTTTTTACATTTGAGGTCGGTTTTTTTTATTTTCCCACTCATATCTCGAGGTACTAGTTAGCATGTCAGGTCATTATTTTCAAAATTCAAGCAAGAAATCCCTATATAAACATAACATACATAACATTATAATGGCGAGACAATTTCTATCAAGGGTTATCTATCTACATGTCAAAGGGACTGCATCTTGGGCTCATTACTCTACATACAAACCGCATAAGAAAAGGAAGTTCATTTTTACATCTACACATTTGCATTTTTCTAGCTACTTCCCCTATCTTGGCATCATCGGAACAAGGGCAACCTAGGATCACTACTGCACACACAATCACATAGATCTACATTGGGTCTGAGATGTAGTGCACTTTGCTCATTCGTAAGTTCACTAGATGGTAGTTGAGGACACTCTGACCCCTCATTTTACATCTTTATTTTTTAGGATTTGATTCCTTTTTTAGGGTTTTTCAAGAGGATATTTGTGTTTCATATTTATAGGTAATCTTGCGGTCAAAGTACGAATTTCAAGTGATCGGTGGTGAACAAGTGTGAAAACCTAGCGACACTGTTGGAACCAGATCCCAAGACTTTTCGTAGGCTACAACGCCCACTAGAGGTCTAGGGAACCCACAAACACCCTTGCTCCTATCTAGGTGCCGGTGTCCAGAATTTCAAGCACCTCTACATTTTTCTCGATCGGAATTACGATGGTCGTGTTTCGATCTATCGCATTATCCAATCCGGACATACTTCGGGATAAGTAAAATCAAGGTAAGTTCCTATCTCTTGCATTTTCTTTCATAAATAAATCAAATAAATTTCCTAGCATTTGTATTTCATTGTATATCAATCAGAAAGTCATTGCTTTTAGATTTAATAAAATAGATACCGATTTTATTGAATTAGGAGGTCGATGTTACTAACTAAGCCCAAGGATCTTGATGAGGCTTGTTCTCAAGCTCATTATCTTGAGATGGATGAAGACAAGGGTTCATCTCCCTCTTTAGATGATGATAAGGAAGGTGAGTTGAATGCTACTTCTATTTCTAACAAAGAATGTGTAAAGCATTGTGGGCATTGTGATGTGAATGGTCATACAGAAGAGACTTGTTGGAAGTTGCATCTAGAATTTCATTTGTTTAAGAACAAGAGAAAGAATTAAGTTATGACCTTGAATCTAGAAAAAGAAAATGGGTGTAGCCAATACAAAGAAGAGAGAAAATTATCTACTTCTCTTCAAGGAAGGTATGTTTGGGTAGTTCCAATGACAAGATTGCTCCACAAAAAGGTGATTTTTCCAATATTTTCCATGTCAAAGTTCAAATTAAGAAGACAAATTTAAACACTCTTTTTTATTCGGGTTCTAAAGAAAATTTAATTAGTAGAGAGTTGGTAAATGGAATTTGGTTGGAAGTGGAAAATCAACATAATCCTTATACATTAGATTGGGTGAAACAAGGAGTAGAGATTAAGGTTTCCAAGCAATGTAATGTCAAATTTTCTATAAATGAACATTTCATTGACAATGTTGTTGTGGATGTAGTACCTATGGATGTTTGTGGCATAGTATTTGGAAACCCCTACATGTATGAGCGTGATGCAATATTCATGTGGAGGGAAAATTAATATTGGTTGGTCAAGGATGGGAAGAGCTACATTATCCATTCCTATGAAGGGAATCTCAAATCTCCTTGGTAATTTCAGCTCAAGGTAACAAGTTGTTGAATGTTAGTGGAAATATGTATTTTCTCCTTTTGAAAGCCAGGGGGTTGATTGGTGAAGATTGTTACATGACATATCTACTAAAAATGGGTAGAAATATCTACCTAGGTGTTTTCTATCTGGTTGTAGTCTTCAACCTTCTTTGATAGAAAGAAATTGGCCATGTAAGATGGAGCAAAGAGGTGAACATTGGAGTTCACAAGATGCACCTCTAAGAGAGGGCAAGATGTGGGGAGGAAATTTCCTCACTTAATTAGTTCTTGAAGATTTTAGGGACTTGAAAGCCTCTTATTGGGAGACATTATCCAAAATTGGATATGAGATATGAAAGATCCCTTCCCCAAATCTCGATCCAAATTTCTAGTTTGACTCGTTTAACATTTCGTCAAACACTTAGCATGCAATTACTTACAGTTAGGTAACAACAATAATATGCAAAACATATTTTTTTAGGGCCTAAATCAGACTCGTAAATGAAATATAGGACCATGCAAGATCACCTAATGCACGCAATAAATCTTCAACAATGATGACTAGGGTTTGATGGAAAAATACACATGAATTCTCCCAAAAACTATTTCTTTATCACAAATGACTCGCCACTATTTTAGGAGTTCAAACATACAAAAAAATCTAATTTTTATTGACGCCACAAACACTCGAAGATCATATCCGAAATCGATTATCAAAGTGGTAAAAATCCCACTAAAAACCCTCTAATAAATTATGAAATTATTTTTCTTCACTTCACAAAATCTATAGATTATTTGACAATAGAAATCAAATTTAAATACCTCAAAGAACATGCCAAATCACTCCCAAACTAGGTCGATCCAATAGAAGAAGACTATTGTAATTTATTCTCCAAAATACACTGTTGGAAATGACTGAAAATAACTCTGAAAATCTGATTACAATCAATGGGAATTTCTGAGTGAAAAACCCTCTCAACTCTTGGGGTTTTCGTCCACAAGAGATTAAATCCACAAGGGGTTTCGTCCTTGGAATTTTAATGCAAAATCTAAAGCTTCATGCAAGAGAAAATGTTATAAAATATTTTTGCATGCCTCTAGGAAAATCACCTTCTTCTTTATATAGGAAATGGGACCCAAAGTGACCTTTGGACTTCCCATAAAAGTGACCTTTGGAATTCCCATAAAAGTGACCTTTGGAATTCCCATAAAAGTGACCTTTGGAATTCCAATGAAAGTGACCCTTGGACTTCCAAATCACATTCTCCCTTAGGAAGTACATTTTAATTAAGTGCTTTTATTTTACTGCACTTTCCTAAGTTCTAATTTAAAGTTAAGTCTATTAATTTATTATGTGTGCTTTTTATAATGTTATATTTTAGCACAATATAATAAAGCTAATAAACTTAAGTCACCCTTGAATTCCCCCTTTGGCCGTTGGGTAGACAAAAAGGGCCAAAGGTCTTCTAACAAGCTATTCGAGAAAGAAGGACATTACAGTCCTCCCTTCCCAAGATTGTTTGTCCCCAAGCAACTACAATGTTGGATGCTGTAATATAGACTCACCTTCCCATGTAGCATCCTCTATTGGCAACTCTTTCCACCTCACCAGGAACTCCTGAATAACTCTATTTCTCAATCTCCTCTCTCGGCTATCCAATATCTCCTCTGGCACTAAATCCAACCTCCCTTCCTCATCCAATGGTGGTAACTCTACAGAAGAAACAATGTGTTGCCCCAAAGCCTTTTTCAAGCAAGATACATGAAATACATTGTGTATCTTACTCTCAGAAGGTAATTCCAGCTCATATGCTACCTCACCAACTCTCCTCAGCACCCTGTATGGTCCATAAAATCGAGGCTTGAGCTTTTCAACTCCACTCTTCTTGAGAGTGCTCTGTCTGTATGGCTGAAGATGCAAAAATACCATGTCTCCTACCTCAAATGCCCTCTCTACCCTGTGCCTATCTGCATACATCTTCTGTTGATTCTGGGCCCGTTGAATATTATCCTTAAGTACCTTAAGGATGTCCTAACTATCCTGTAGACTCTCCCGAGCCTTGGGAGCTCTATTGTCCCCAAAATCCAAATCAACAAAATATCTTGCATCATATCCATACAATGCTCGAAATGGAGTCATACCAATAGACATATGGTAAGTAGTGTCATACCAATAGACAAGATATGTCTAATTCATATAATTTGCATTATAAATACTTGTAAGAGACATTTCTTGTAAACTTGCAATAAAACCTATATGTATTCAATATTGATGAAATATTTGGATTCCTCTAAAAAAATGCACACTTTAAAAAAAATGGCACCCAATTTTGAGTTTGTATGCTAAATTTATGGCCTCAAGAAGATTGAAGATTTTTTGGTGACAAAAGCGCCCTAAAGACAAAGTGGTAGTGCGCATGAATTGCCATAGATGTTTTCAATTACGAAGGTGGTCGCGCAACCACCAGTTTGTTGAAGGTGGTGTTTATGTCACATAGAAAATTAAAACGCTTGAACGTAGAGATGAAAATGACTCAACTTCCAAAACGGTTTATTGGTAGTTTCTCATGACAGTGCATTTTGCAAGACTGTTAGGTGTCAGTTATCATGAAAGAATGTAAGAGGAGTTATGGAATTTAGATTCTCATTATTTTTATAAGCAAGTTCAAGTATTTCTCCATGGTTTCACAAAGTGATTTCCCAATAGTGAGAGGTTGTTTATTGTGAGTTGTTAGAGAAGTGTTGGAAAGGTGTTAAGCATTTTGTTGTGCAAGATTTAGAGAGAGAGTTAAATCTCAACTTCATGAAGGCCATTAATGGCAGTATTTTGTACATTTGAGTGAATTACATAGTGAAAGGGGAGTGCAATTGCCTCACCCATCGAAGTTCTCCTTTTGGGTTTCTCCAAGATAAAAATTGTGTTCACATGTGTTTGCAACTTTTCATACTTCTCATATGTGTGTTTAATATTGTGCACATTCATTTACAACTCTTCATAGCTCTGTTTGATATACAAATGAGTTATTTTACAATCTCTTTGTAAGCTAGGAATCATAAGGTCCGTGTTGGTGAAGCCTAGTGTGGAATATCCACCTAGCTTACATATTAGAGTGTGCGGTTAGGAGGTAAGGGCAGAGGTGGGTTTGCAGGGGTGGATGGGGAGGATACTTGTTAGAGGTACCATAATGAGTTGTTGAGATTGAGGTGTTATTTGCACATTTTGGTTTGCATTTGAGTTGTGTTATTATTAATATATCTTGCATACAATCCATTTAATCCAAAAAAACAATAAGCACTTGGTTGTTATCAAATGATGTATTTTAGCTAATAATAACATAAGGGTTGTCAATATTGTTGATGATATTGATACGATTATTTAGAAGTAAATTATTTGATGTTCTTTACCATAGAAGCATTCATTTAAACTAGTGATCCATCCTTATTAGGGGTGAGGAACACATTATTGTCCAAATCCTTACATATATTATTAGGGTTAACTTGAGTAAACTCAACCATATTACATTAAATGGTTGGAGTATGTTGAGATTGTAAAATGGTACACCATCGGTTGTTTCCTTCAATGGTGGTACGAAAGATAGAAAGAAATATTTCCTATAACATTTGAATGCATTGAGACTCGCTTATACAAACCCTAAGGAGTGACATGATAATAAGTGGCGATGAAGCTTAGGAGTTAAAGAGAATAATAAACATGAATATGACTCAATTAATGGAGTATGATTCACATCAAGTTCGCGAATGTATATTATCTCGAGCAGTCAAAATAGTTATCCTCTCTCTCTCTCTCTAAACATGAATATGACTCAATTAATGGAGTATGATTCACGTCAAGTTTGCCGAATGTATATTATCTCGAGCGGTCAATATAGTTATCCTCTCTCTCTCTCTCTACACACGCGTGTGCACGGATATATGTTTTGAGCATACTAAGGCCAACACACAAGCCAAAAATAGAGGCTAGAAGTACAATAATCATGTATCTATAAGAGTAACCCACACTCATGTCAAAGGTATAGGGTTCTAAATCCTATATATAGGATATGGGGATGTGGTATTTACCAAGTTCCTATGGGTGGTAAGAGTTAAGGTAATAAACAAGAGTTAATCTTAAACTACAGGTTGTAATACCATTTGGCAATAAGTGTTCAATACATGATAAATCAACATAATCAATCAACCAACATAAAAGAAAGAGTTAAAATTATTTATACTTATCTCAATCAACTAACACTAATGAAAGAGTTAAGGTTAGGGATACTTACCTTTATGAAGACATTGTCCAAACTTGGCCTTTTATATGGAAGTTCCCTTACGAAAGATAGAAAGAAATATTTCCTATAACATTTGAATGCGTTGAAGCTCGCTATACAAACCCTAAGGGGTGACATGATAATAAGTGGTGATGAAGCTTAGGAGTTAAAGAGAATAATAAACATGAATATGACTCAATTAATGGAGTATGATTCACGTCAAGTTCGCGAGAATGTATATTATCCGAGCTAGTCAATATAGTTATCCTCTCTCTCTCTAAACATGAATATGACTCAATTAATGGAGTATGATTCACGTCAAGTTCGCTAGAATGTATATTGTCTAAGCCAGTCAATATAGTTATCCTCTCTCTCTCTCTCTCTCTCTCTCTCTCTCTCTCTCTCTCTCTCTCTCTCTCTCTCTCTCTCTCTCTCTCCACACGTGCGCGCATGATATATGTTTTGAGCATACTAAGGCCAACACAAGCCAAAAATAGAGGCTAGAGGTATAATAATCATGTATCTATAAGAGTAACCCACACTCATGTCGAAGGTATAGGGTTCTAAATCCTATAGATAGGATATGGGGATGTGGTTTTTACCAAGTTCCTAAGGGTGGTAAGAGTTAAGGTAATAAACAAGAGTTGATCTTAAACTACGAGGTTGTAATACCATTTGGCAAAGTAAGTGTTCAATACATGATAAATCAACATAATCAATCAACCAACATAAAAGAAAGAGTTAAAATTATTGATACTTATCTCATCAATCAACTAACACTAATGAAAGAGTTAAGGTTAGGGATACTTACCTTTATGAAGACATTGTCCAAACTTGGCCTTTTTATATGGAAGTTCCCTTACTTTCATCTCTACATGCTCGTGGTCTATTTCGTACATATTTAAATAGAAAACAACATTACTTTGTCTTTTTCCCTTGCCCTCTCTCAATCATTTGGAATACTAAGGTTGCGATCTTATGTAGGGGGCAAATTAACAAATTTTAACAAAATATTTTTAGCATTAATAGGGTCCCATGAATTTTTTTTTCTTTGTACATAATAGCAGTCTTTAGTAATAACAAAAATAAGGTCCCGTGACTCTGGAATAAATTATTGGAAGGAAAACTTGGGAGGAAAGCTTCAACATAAATGCCAAGTGGTAGGAAACTACCTAAAAAAATTAAACAATTGATTTTTGTGTCCCCAACTACTTTATGGGACTAGAAATTCTCTTCCTAAAGCTGCAGTGCTTACAAATTTTAGGAGCTTTATTGAGTTTTAGCAGCAACAATAAAAAAAATTGCATGGGACCACATTTCCCAAATAAAGAGGAATAATAGCCCTCAACATGAGACCATGCTCTATTTCTCTTGTTATGCTCTTCAAAATTTCTAAAAATTGATGCAAACAACAATTTGTTAGGAATGAATTTTTGAACCATTCAACAAGCTCATACTCGCTCTTCTATTTTTTGTACATGTAAGAACATATCAACACATAAAATCAAGACATAATTGTGATGTAAGATTAAAGATCTGTTATACAAGTGTACATAACATCTCTAGCTAATTTTACGTTTTACTTTTACTCCAATCAATTTGTATTTAAACTATAATTTTTTATGAATAAGATCTTATACCATAATAACAAGCAAAATGATACAAGATAATTCAACAAAAGAGTGGGCGGTATGAGAGCACGCCCCAAAACCACGAACAAACTAGGCCAAGCCTAGGAAAATCCAACTATAACAAAGCCCACTGCGAAAATGAAATTGAATCGCCTCTACAAAAAGTTGACCAACTGCAGGTGGATCATGGTCATCAAGCCAACCAAAAAACTATAATTATTAATGAGTCATTAACTTATTTCACATATAAGAACCTTCATTATATTTGATTCATGTACTTTGATTTATTACGCCACAAGGCATTCTACAATGGCAGGCACGGTTGTAATGGAGTGTGTTGTTCAATTTTATTCTCAACATTAAATTTGACGTCCATTTGACCGTCAAGTAAAAGTTCATTCGTAAATTTGACTTCTATTAGAATATCACTTATATACATTCAGTTCTTTTTCTTGGAAAAGCCAATAAAAAAATAGTAATATTTTGGTCATGTAGTAATGTTTGGATCTTTTTTCTTTAATAAATATTTTTGAGACCGACACTATCACATAGCTAGACGATTCCATTTGCAATAAATCAATAGGAAAATGATAAAGAATTTAATGAAATTGTTGATTAAAGAGATTAAAAATCAAACCTAAGAACTTTGAACTTGATATCTATTGATGTATTTCATATAAATAAATTTATTATAATATACTTATTAGTCCATGTCAAGGCAAGGTAACTATAGGATCAACTTTCTTATTACTCAATTATTTTTCCAGCCAATCACAATCAACTATTTTTATTTCATATGGTCTATGCAATAATTTTGAACAATTTAACAAACACTTAGGCAGAGACTAGTCACATTGCAACACTCTTATATTATATATATTTTTAATTGTTATTTTTTTACATGATTAAATAAGTGTCTCGTAATTATATCTCTAAGACATTTTAAATAGATGTATTTAAAATATCTCTAATAATTATGTTTAATAAATGCAGGATATTCGATTCAAAAATAATATTGGTAACGCATATGATCAACTAACTCATGCACCTAGTGTGCATGTGTCTACTGGAAAGGTTGGATTTCATTCTAGATGCATCCACTTTTGTTGTCTTTTTAAAAGCTTTATTGGGACAGGTGTTATTTAGTAGGGTATTGCGTTACTTCGCGCCTTCCCGATATGGATCAGGATACCCATACATAGAGCACCTGTAAATTGACGGGCTATGCCCTGTTTTTAGTGTTTTTGACTTATTTTGGGGTCAACAATTGGAATCATAAATGCTTATACCCTAAATTTTCAGACTTAAAGACAAATAGAAAACTGTTAGTTTTAAATTATTTTATAGATGTCTGAAAAAGGCCGTCAAAAAAAATTTAATAAAAAAAAATTCAATCGACAATGAATGATTTAGATAATTTAATTTATTTTAAATAAATTTAATTTCGTTAGTAATGTCAACTAGAGGCCAACAATAATTAGATATTGATTTGTGTGAAATTCCGCCCAGATGTTATTTCATTTTTTTTAAAATACCGTGTTATGCTCGCTAACACGCGCGCTAAGACATCCAACCTTTGTATCTGTCTGACTAAATTTATTAAGTGTTAGCTGTTATGAAATTATTTTATAAAGAAAAATAAGAGACATTTTTTTATCAGCAGCCCAACCAAGAAACCATCCATGCTTGGCGACAAAGGTTAAAATTTGGGGACGTTTTTTATGATTTTAACAATGGAATACTAACAAATATTTGGAATAACCGTCATATATAACTTGCGAGTTTTAAGGATGACCTTCATTTTTATAAATAATTACATATAAATATATTAATATATATGAAAAATAATTAAATATATATAGAATAATCTTTCATATATTTTATTATGAGTAAAAATAACACTATTTTATTTTTGGTAAGAGTAATATTTTTAAATGACCATCACATAAATTTTGTTTGACAGGCATAGGTGGCCATCAAATTTAACCCCTGCTTGGCAATATATATATAACTCGCCAATATTCCTCAACTTCATAGGTATGTTCCCCTTGCAGTTGGCACCATATATACATTCAGCTTTGTGTGCATTTTTATATGCATTTGCCATCAGTCCAAACGAATCCATTATGGAGAATCTGAACCAGTGTTATAGGTGGCTTTTAAAAAGTTTACTTTACTTCCACTTTACACCCATTGATACTTAGTACTGATGCCGATTCATAGACGTTTTAAATTGCAGGAGGTAGGAGAACCCTGCATAGCTGTTAAGGGCCTTATGATTCTAGTGTTCAATTTTTTATTTTGAACGGTGGACCAGGGCAGGAGCAGGAGGTAGTTGGATAGGTTTAGTTAACTGTACCGTCCGAGTATATTTAAAAGCTTGCAGAGAATATAGTTATAACTTCGATTGTCAATGCGTATACGATAGGGAACTTGATAATAATGAATAGTGGTGTATCCATAAATTAATAATTGACTTGCAAGCAGATGAAGCTTCTGTCCACGATCGTAACGGACATTCAATGGGAGCTAACATTCTTCTTGGCTGTATTCAATTCGCCTCAGTGGTATTGGTTTAAAATTAAACATCCACGCCCCATAAAGTTGAGTGGAGGATGGGGTTCATTAATGAGATTTTACCATTTCACAGGGAGAGAGGTTCCCTAGCCAGATAGTGTATCTATTATAATTTATTATTAACATCAAATTGCCACTGCCAGTGTTCATGCAGCTGGAAGCACTCTGCAGAATTTGAATAATGAGAGACCCTAATAATTTAAGGGAACAAGTTGCTGATTTGAGAAATGGTATTGCAGCGAGATTCAAAAGTTACAATCAGCCCTAGCCACATTTTAGAATCTACCAACGAAAATACAGAGGCATGGAGAGAGGGAAGTGATAAAGAAAAAGGAAATAACGTACAACCCTGGCTTTGGAAAATGTTCATCTAGTCTAAAACTGCTACAAACTTCGCCCAGAAATGTGATTACACTTCATTTGGCTATGGACTGTCTCGCATTGCTTGTAAATGGTGATTGATTACCCTTCATTTGGCAATGGACCGTCTTGCATTGCGAGGAAATGTAATTGATTACCCTTCATTTGGCTATGGACCATCTTGTGGGAATTGTGATTGCCCTTCATCTGATTATGGACTCGTGGCATTCATTGTGGGTTCCTCGTAATAGTAGGGAGATAATTTTCCGGATTTACTGCTTGTCTTGGCCTTATGAAGTGGGTTGGCTTCCTGCAGCATCTCTACAACCCTCCTCATTGATGGCCTGTTGATGGGTAACACACTTGTGCATAGAAGTGCCACTTTGAGGACCATGGCCATTTCCTCCTTGAAGCCACCCACAAGTTTGGGATCCAACACTTCCTCGAACACATTCTTTTTCTCAATCCTGCTGCATACCCACTTGACAAGATCCTTGTTTTCTCCAAATGCAGGATCAACTGGTCGCCGCCCAGTCACTAACTCTAACAACACCACTCCAAAACTGTAGATGTCACTCTTTTCATTCACCTTGAGAGTGTAGGCATACTCTGCATAAACAAACATGTCAATTTTAGAGAGGTTAGAAATAATTCTGAAACAACCGTATTGTCATCCTTTTTCACTCAAGAAAACAAGTTGAATGCTCCTCAATTTAAGAAGAATCAGAAAACAAAATAGAATCTGTCGAAAGAAGAATCAAAGAACGAAGAACAATTCCACCTATCATACGACATAGAAACAATCAGAATCAAATCCACACAGAGGGCAACATATAATAAAAGCAATTCAGGAGGAAGGCAATCACAATTTTCATAGGGGGAAATGTAAAATAACACCAAATTCAAGTTTGAAAACAACAAATAAGATATTGGCTCAAATCTGGTTATTAAATGAGCATAAAAATTGACCTCAAAGTACTCAATAGAACAAGCACAGGATCAGCCTCAAATATCGATGTAGATGAACCACAGGATCCCATTCAAATAAACAAATTTGCGTTTCACTTCAAAGGAAAGGAAGCAGAACTCAGCCTTCAAAGAAACTAGCAAGAAGAACCACAAGATCCCATTCAAATAAACAAAATCAACTTTAATTTCGGAGGGAAGAGAAGCAGAAGTTCAGAGAAGAGAAACAAGCAAGATGAACACCCAAACCCCTTCAAACAAAAATAAACAAGCATGAGCTCAGATTTAATAAGAAACAAACAAGAACAACAAGATCTCCTTTAAACAAAGTTCAAACAATACCAGCCTTGAATTTTCAAGAAAAACAAAACGGGGCCTCAGATTTTTAGAGGAAACAGCAGAGGAACACACCCTTGAAATTACAACCCTAGTCCTGAACCCATCACAATCACATTAAAATAATAGCAAAGCATTCCATATATCAGGAATTAATCAAGCACAACATAGCTTCAGACTTTATATGGGAATTACAACTGATTTTTTGAGCCATCTGCAGTTAAACAATCTGATATATGAAATTGAAGATAGTTCAGGGTTTGAATGGTGGTCTGTTCAATTTCCCAATATGGTGTCGAACCAGTGATGGATTTCCACTTTATTTTTACACATCGACCAGAGTGTGGATTTAGGAGGAATGTTGGAAGTATCAATCCACACTCGTTGAGAGAACCCTGCGAAGAACAAGAACAAGAACAAATAGCTCTTAGTATTGCAGACCAAAGTCTCCATGTTCCAACATGGATCTAAAGATAGTGTTGGACTTTGTGGTCTAGAATACGATTTCATCTGTTAAGTTTAAGGCTTTAAGCAGGGGTGTTGGAGGTACCACTTCACAATCCTAGATACACGGATTTTCACTTTATTTTTACACATGGATTTAAGCAGGGGTGTTGGAGGTACCACTTCACAATCCTGGAGACATGGAAATTCCGACATGGATTTTCACCTTATTTTTACACATCGACCAGAGTGTGGATTGAGGAGGAATGTTGGAAGTATCAATCCACACTCCTTGAGAGAACCCCGCGAAGAAAGAACAAATAGCTCTTAGTATTGCAGACCAAAGTCTCCATGTTCCGACATGGATCCAAAGACAGTGTTGGACTTTTGGTCTAGAATACAATTTCATCTCTTGTGTAGTTTAAGGCTTTAAGCAGGGGTGTTGGAGGTATCACTTCACAATCCTAGAGACCCTCTACTAAGGGCAAATGGCTCAGTGGTAGTGCAGTGCAGCCCACTGAGCAAAGATTGAATCAAATGCCAAAAATTCAGATTTTTATCAAAACAAAACTAAACAAGAAGCCAAGAATTTGTATCAAATATTTCTAATATAATTTAATATAAGTAAAAAATCAGCATTCGATCTTGGAGAATGCAAAGCAAGATTAAGAAAGCACAACATTAAAGTCATAAAACAGAACCAATTCATACAAAACACAGTCACAAGAATGGATTCACAAAGAATGCGCAGTACCGACCTGGAGCTATATACCCATAGGAACCAGCAATTGTAGACATGGAATCAGTCCCTTTGCCACAGCTCTCCAGAATTTTTGCAAGCCCAAAATCTGCCACATGAGCAACAAAATTTCCATCCAGCAAGATGTTATTGGACTTCACATCTCTGTGAGCAATTGCAGGCACACAGTCATGATGAAGATAAGCCAAACCCTGCGATGCCCCAACTGCAATCTTGTACCTTATAGGCCAATCCAGCACACTAGCCTTAGGCCCGTGAAGAAGATCCCCCAAGCTCCCATTAGGCATATACTCATAAACCAACAAATTAGAATCCCTATGAGTACAGCAGCACCAGAGCTTCACAATGTTCTTGTGTCTGATTTTCCCCAATGTATCCACCTCTGCCTTGAACCCATTGTCATTGAAATCAGCCTCCTCGCGGCTTTTACCACTGCTCCAGAGCCTCTTGACAGCCACAGTCTCCCCATTGCTCAACGTAGCCTTGTAAACTTTACCAGCTCCTCCAGTCCCAATGACATTGTCTTCATCAAGGCAATCCAGAATCTCGTATTCACTGAATCCCAATCGATGAAAGGAAGTCAGCATCCACGAAGCCTTGTCCATAGAGGCTTTAGTGTTGTTTTCGCTTTTGTTCTTACCCTCTGCAAGGGCAAAATTGCGGTATCTTCTGTAAAACCAGGCAAGACCCACTATCAAAATTATTCCCGCCAATGCAAAAAAGCACCGCAGAAGCCATCCCGTGCCCCGCTGCCTGGCCGAACCACAAGTGACCGTGCCGTTCAATTGGGTTGTGCTGCACAGCCCAGGGTTTCCCAAAAAACTCCCATCATTAGCAGCATTTTCAAGCCCAGGAGGGACTGGCCCAGTTAATAGATTATCAGATACGTTGAAGGTATTCAGCTTTAAATTGCCCAGCTCCTTGGGGATCGGCCCCGTTAGAGCATTTTCGGAAAGATCAAGATATGTAAGCCCAGGCAAGGAGCCTAGAGCGCTGGGAATCGAACCGGTGAACTTGTTTTTTCTAAGATTGAGCTCCATAAGCTGCTGCCATGAAGTGATTTCAGTGAGAAGATTACCTGATTGTTGCTAAGGTCCAGCCTTCCGAGGCTCCGGATATTTGCCAAGCTCGGAGGCAGAGTACCGTTGAGTGAATTATCGCCAGCGAGGATCTCCGTGACGTTCCAGAGCTCGCCGATTTGAGCAGGAATGGCGCCAGAAAACTTGTTGCTGGTGATGTCGAGCTGTGAGAGATTTTTGCGCCCGCAATTGTGGGAGAAATTGTGCCTTCGAAATTATTGTTCTGGAGCTCGAGCAGTGAAACATGAGGGAGCCCCCAAAGAGATTCGGGTACCGTGCCGCGAAAATCATTGAACCCCAACCTTAAGCGATTTAAGCTTGTGCAGCTTCCAAGAGTCTCAGGCAAAGCGCCTGAGAATCCATTGTCGAAGACACTGAGAATTTGAAGCATTTTTCCTTTGCAGAGATCAGGAGGAAGGCTGCCGGAAAGCAGATTACTTGCGAGGTCTAGGGTTTCCAGCGGAGAGTTCCGGCCGAGATTTTCCGGCAGGAAGCCCGTTAAATTGTTCGTGAAGAGCTTTAATTCTATCAAGCTTGTAGATAACCCTAGACCTGGAGGAATCTTTCCGGTCAAATTATTTTCGTATAGGTTCAATGATTCAAGATCCAGGTCCCCGAGGCCTGCGGGAATCGAACCGTTGAGCATATTCATGGAAGCATCGAGGCGCTTAAGGGCTTTCAGGTCCCCCATTGCGCTTGGAATGGGGCCCGTCAAATTGTTGGAGTAAAGCTCGATCTGTACAACGTTCTTCAGCTTCGTGATGCTCTCGGGAATCCAACCGGTGAAGCGGTTTTGAGAAAGGTCGAAATTGATGAGTTTCGACAGATTTCCGAGCTCCGGAGGAATTTTTCCTCCGATGTTGCAGCCTGCTAGCCATAGAACTTGCAGGTTCGTCAAGTTCCCGAGCTCGGCAGGTAGATTTCCGGTCATTGGATTCCAGGCCAGGTTCAGCTCAACAAGACTCGTTAAATTTCCGAGATATGGCGGGATTGTGGAGTTCAAAAGATTGGCGGTGAGACTCAGAACTTGCAACTTTGGAAGGTTTCCGAACCCCGGCGGAATCGAGCCGCTGAAATTGTTGGCTGAAAGATCCAGGTGCTGCAAATTCGTGAGCTTGGAAATAAAATCCGGCAGCTCGCCGACAAGAAGATTTTGAGACAAATCCAGTCGCTCCAGCTTCTGGCAGACGTCTATATCTTGAGGAATCGAACCGTTGACGAAGTTGTTCTCGAAGGAAAGATTCTTGAGAGCGGGAGCCTGCAAACAACTGTGGGGAACGGTCCCATGATGTTCGCGTTGGAAAGATCGATTGCTTCAACGTTTTCTCCAGTGGTATCGCAGGTAACTCCCGTCCAATTGCACGGAGAGGCGTCGCTCTTGTTCCAGTTGCTGAAATAGCCGTCCGGGTCATCAAAACCGCTCTTTAAATCCATCAAAACAAGTACGTCTGGAGATTCTTGAGCGGCAGAAAAGCAGAAGGACATCAAAACCAGGCCAAAAACAACGAAATGCAGCCAAAAGCGCGCGGCTTGCCCCGCCATTTTGAATCCATGGCTTCTATAATCTTCACAAAATTACGTTCTTTGAACTCCGGGGCTTCAGCACATCTTCAGAAGATGTAAAAACAGACCAATGGTTTTACAAACCATCGACGATTTCTCATTTCTCAAGAAACCGAGCGAATTCCTCGTTTCTGCTTTTGTAGACTTCAAAACTTCGGGACTTGCGCAAACTGGCCAGAGCTTCACACAACATGCAAAGACATCGACGATCTTTTAAAAACTTCACCAAACCAAAGGAATTATTCAATTCTGCTTGTGTAAAATGCCAACTGCTAAGCTGGAGAACATTACTTGAAGATCTAACCAAAGCTCGACAGACGAAGTTCTTGCGATTTCCAAAAACTTCGACTTCTGTCAAACACAATGCTAAAACAAGCCAATGCGAAACGCTTCGGCGATTTCGAAATATTGTCTCGAAACCAAACGAATTATTCGTTTGCCCTCGTGTAAACTGCACTGCTTTGGCACATATTTTGAGAATTCGTACTCACATCCCAAAAGCTTTGAGACAACTAAACACTCTGCCTTCAGCTTGGAACGATTTCGCAAAAAGACCATCCGGCATTTAAAAGCGCCAACAAACCCCTCACTGTAAAGCTCATGAAACCGCGGTTGGGGAACAATACGTCTGCCGTCCAGAATCGCCAAAGGCCGGCTGCCATTGTCGACCTTAAAGCCTTCCAAACTTAACCGTATGTTATATACCTATAGTACACAACCATGAATTCAAACATAACAATACACCCGTCACGTACAGGACAATTTTCCGTGACATAATTAATTGACGTTAACTTGTATTACCCCTTTACTTACGAATTACGACCCTTGGACGACCGGAATCTCCTCCGGATGCGACGCTTTTTTGACCGGCTTCCTCGCCCGTGAAATCATGCAGCTGACCGGGTCAACTGGTCAAAGACAACCATAAATAAACATAACTATATATGACAACCTTCTGGATATTTACACCTACGACTGACGCTCCTATCTAAATAATTTAGAGATTTTTGAATATATATATACGGCGTATATACGATGTCAGACGTATCGTATCATTTATTACGCCGGTGAAAACTTTGTTATTACTGCCGCCCGGCGCCCGGAACATTTGGGCCCTTTGTATTCATTATTAGTTAAGATTGTTGGTCGTCATCATTTATGTGGGACCCTTGCGCTGTGTAATGATGTGGCAGCCATGTCAGCGCTGGTGACACCCGCAAGGCGGTTTGTCGCAATGATTCATCCTATCTCTCGTAGCCTTTTGCAAAAATTTAAAATTACAATAGGTGAGTTACTGCTGGATTTTGCAAGCGTTTTTTAAGTTATTTTAGATGTTAAAATACAGCGATTTTTGAAATATGACCATCATGATGGATAGGTAAATATATTAATTTAAATGACATGTATATTCAAAATTTCACTCTTTTATAATAATTAATAAAATTAATGTTACACTACACATTATAAATTTGTGAGATGTGACAAATACAATATATATGAAAATAGAAATTTTAAAATCTAAATAAAATAAAAATAGTAGAATTATCTTAATATATGCTTAATTTAAAATCACAATAGGGTGTTGGAGTTTGCAAGGTATTTAGTAGAATTATCTTAATATATGCTTAATTTGAAATCACAATAGGGTGCTAGATTTTGCAAAGCGTTTAGACGTTTTTAGTCACTTTGGATTTTAAAATACAACCACTTTTGAAATATGACCGCCATGGTTGAGAGGTAAATATATAATTTAAACGTCTATATATATATTAAGTTAATAAATTAAATGTTACACTACACATTATAAATTTGTGAGATTCATGTGACAAATACAACATAAATGAAAATGGAAACTTTGAAATGTAAATAAAATAGAAATAGTAGAATTATCTTAATATATGCTTAATATCTTATTAATGAAATATAAACATCTTCATATCTTATTGATAAAATAGAAACATCTATTAACTTCGATTTTTGATTAGTTTTGTTTGATTTATTTTTTATCTTTATCGATTTCTTGATTTTGATTTGTAATTGTTTTTTATTTTTATTTGTTTGATTTCTTACAAATAAAGATTCGTAGTGAACTACTTGCATTGGATTTGAGAGTCTGCAAAAAAAAAAAGTGAAAGTTGAAGATTGAGCTTGCAAACGGAGAAGTTGGAAGTTGGAAGCTCAAACTCATTTTCTATAGAATTACAAGTTTGCATGCATTAGTGATTATGAGTGAGTCATTTCTATCATTTTCTTTAATAATTTCTTTTAAAAATTGGAGTTTGAAATTTTGTTTTAATATTGTCATAAACTTTAATGATGTTTATGCATCTTCAAATTAATTAGTGCAACATTGATTTTTGTGGGAACAAAATGAATATGTGAAAAACTATGAAATTGATTAGTGCAATCTATTATCCAGAATTACATAAAAGTCATACAACTATGAGAGGATATTACAAAAACAACAACATCCATATAAAATTGTTATAACTGCAACTTGGCACAGAGCGTGATACATAAATATGTTTACAATGATTTTGAATTGAGAACCAATTAACTATCAAGAATGTCAAATAATAAAATTGAACATATCTGATGTAAATTGTCTGTAGGCTACTAAGAAAATTATCTTTCTTCTTTTCATAAACCGTAGACGTATGAAACAATTAGCAAATCGATAGAGCAGTTTCTTCAATTCTTGTATTAAATTCCTCTTTCAGGAAGAATTATGATAATGAATTAAAACTTGAGTGTGTTGGAAAGGCTATTCATGCCCTGCTCTCCCACACAAAGTTGAGATACACATCTTTTTAAAGATTCAAACCTCACAAATACAAAGTTCTCGCTGCCATACAATATAGAAAAGTAATTTTTAATTTTTACCGAGTATACAATAACAAAAAAGTAGACTGATATCCAAAAACAATTTAACGTGTATATTAAATTTTAAACGCCAAACGACATCCATAAAATTTTTCCAACTCTCAAGTAATTTTAGTGTAACATGTAACATTGAACGTCAAATTCCAAAAGTCCCCAATGTACTCTCTATATATTTCATTTGTTTTTTCAATAGGAAAAACCAAAAATAGGTCGTCAAGGGTGAGGGAGAGGTACTTGTTCTTGGGGAATGGGGACGTTAGGTTGATCAAATTTCACGTATCTTTCTATCTTTTCATGTAGCTTTCCGAGGGGGCCGAGGGCAAGTAAAACAAGGGTATATATCACATCTGAAAAGGCATGAATGATTAAGGCCTCTGGAAACATCTCCCTTTCACCGTAGGTCCTCTGAATGTCTACTTACCATCCAACACAAGCACAAACAAATGCCCTCAAATTCATGCAAACTTTTTATCCCTTAAAAAAGGATTGATAAGTAACACCTGAAAAGACAGATGCATGATAAGGCACGCAGGCCCCTTTGGGAGGTACAAATGTGGGCGCAATCTCTAATGCGTGAGAATAAAACTACCGACTGTGCCTGCCACTGGCACGCATGAATACTTGCTATAAAGTGTCAATAGTGAGATCATGTTAAGCGTGGAAATTAATGGTTGTTGGGATCTATAATGTCTTCTAATAATAATAATAAATGGGCTTTGCACTGGATTAAGTGAGTGGATGCTTACTTGATTCATATTTATATTGGGAAGATCATGAGTGCTTATGAATTCATGGGAGACCACATATCTAACACAATCTCTTTGTGATATATACACTAATGTGTGTTTGGGTAAATGGGTTACAACTAATTTTAACACAAAAAAATATATATATTATTATTTTTAAATTCGTTTAGTTTAAGAGTTCTAAGTGCTCTATGTAATATTTGGAAGTAATATTTCTTTTTCAATTTTCAAAACATTCATATCGTGACATAACATTTTTTTCAATTTTCAAAAACATTCATATCATGACATTTATATTTGGGAACATAGTGCTTAAGCCACTTATTCTTAAATATTTTGACATTGACTATAAGTTGTCAAGTTGTCAAGATTATGTTACGAAAAGGTTTAGTTCTCAATTGTAGAGATTACTACATTGTAACACTTTCTTATTGTTTTGGAATTCAACAACATGTTTGGCAACGCAACACTAGTGCCTCATGTAAACCATCATATCTTTAGTGGCTTTAGTGTTTTTACAAACTAAGTGTATGGTCGCAATTATACAAAGGGTGAAAGAGGAGGAGGGTAATAACTATATAGCACTAATTGTTAATGTATCATACATCAATGTGAGTGTTGATAATTGTCCATAAAAATCGTAAACAATAAAAAAGAAAATTAGCGCCCCATAAATGTTGGTGCCCTAGACAACTACGTACTTTGTTTACGCCTTAATCGGCCCTAATAGAATAATATAAAAACCAAAGTCTTTTCAATTATTTAAAATTTAAGATTATAGAGCAACATATATAGGGTATTACAACTTATTTTCTCTTCACCGCATGTTGATGTGGCATTCTAGTGTGCTTAGAAAGAGATCTTCTTCAAACCTTAATTAGGTGGCAAAACATTCAAGCTTAAAGACAGTAATATATATTTCCAAGTGTGTCAATGAGAGAGTTTATACTTGCTTATATAGGGTTCCGAAGGTAAATTATCGAGGAAAGGGTGACCCAAAGGGAGCAAAGGACCCATCAAATAATGTGAAACTAAAAACAAAGATGGAGGATGTGTCAATGTAAAACCATACAAAAATGAAAATTGGAGTTTGCATCTTGTCAATTGGAATTTATATATGGATTTTATGCATTGTACACTCTTAGAATTTATCAATGTATCAATGTGTATGAATAAGCAAGATAGATAAGAGATGGTAGACCTCATGATGTACTAAGTGGGGATAGAAAAAATGTGTTTATCTTAGCAAGGGTGCATTGTCAAAACCAACAATGTCAAAGAGTAAATTATCAATTTTGAGTGTCTACAATCCCAAATCTCATATTTCTAAGTGCTTAGATCAAATTTGTGTACTTCAAGTACCCTCTTTTAATATAGTTTTGAAAAATGCTTGATTAAAAGAAAATGCAAACTTCATGTCTCGATCATAGGTTAGTTGTTGTGAAATATTGAGTGTCAATGTGCCTATCTATATGAAAGGTCTACAATCACATGGCAAAGGTGCATAGAAAAATGATTGATAATGGTGTATATAAATATGTAAATTGAATTTATGAATTTATATATTTGTAATACATGTAATAAAGTGAAATGTGAGCTAAAATGACTAGACTCGATTGAGTATGTTTAACCATGCCCCCATTTTGTTGAATATGACTATTGTCATAGGGCTTTTCTCTTTATAAAGTGAGTGTTATCATTTGCTAACTTAATGGCCTTGCTTGTAACTTGAAATATGTTTGTTAACATAATAACAATACTAGTAGTTTGTGTGCTAACTTAATAACCTTCTATGTAGCTTACTTGCTAAAGTCATATCGTTGGATGTAGCTTATGTGTTAACTAAATAACCTATTTAGTAGATAAACATGTCTTTAAAATTTATGGGTTATTGAGGCCAATTACAATCTTAGGCTACTTTGGAGGAACCATTTGCTAGTCTTGAGCTACTAAGGGAGCCGGATATTAGTCTTGAGCTACTAAGGGAACCATATATCAATTTTGAGATAATAAAGGATCCATACATCAATTTTTTTGTTGATAATATCTTTGAACCTCTATGATAAGTAAATAATTTTTTTCTAAATTTTTTGTGTCAAGTATACAACTTTGATTTGAACCTTATACACAAATCGACCACTTATATGATTTGAAATATGAATAAACCTTATTTGATTCATGTGAAATTCTCCTAATATATATAAATTTTTATCCTCTTAGTTATAATCTTATGTATTGTAGACACTTAAATTTGGCAATTTACTCTTTGACACCATTGGTTTTGAAAATGCACTCTTGTTAAGATAAACAAAACCTTTCTATTCTTGTTTCTAGTACATTCTAATGTGTCTTATCTATCTTTTTATCCTTCTACACTCGATATGTTGATACATTCTGAGAGTACAATGCATAAAATCCATATACTAAGTCAACCTAACATGATGCAAACTTCATTTAACATGTGTTTTCATCCCAGCCAAAGCCATATAATTTAGTCAGAATTTATATCCAAGATTGAATTTTCTATATGGTATTGCATCAATATATCCTCCACCTTTGATTTCAATTCCAAAGTCTCAATTGGTTCCTTTACTCCCTATGGTTCGGTCTTTCTTCGATAATTTACCTTCAAAACCTATATAAGCAAGTTAACACTACCTCATTTACTAACCTAGAAATCATATGGTACTACATTGATACACTCACTTTCAACACTTGCAAAAGGCACCCAAGGCTCCCTAAATCCGAAAAGTCACGTCCAAAATCATTACGGTAATAATGTTTACATGTTTGGAGCTTCTTACTCGGGTCAATACAATAGTATCTCTCATCCACAAGAACTCAAACATCCCTTCTCTAAGTATTTTAGCAAGAGACAAACTCAACTCAAGCATTATCAAAGAAATTTCCAAATCTAGTTGCATTCATTCATATATCACATGTTAGGTGGAGAATGACATGTGGTTTGAGGCCTCTTTGAGTAGTGCCAATATTTACGGTGCATGTGTGTGCCCACAACCCAACTAATGTTTGTTTTATAGGGTCTCCCACCCATGGTTAGGGTTTGAGATCTCATTCAAGAATTTCATAGAGCTTTAAAACATGACTGACAACTAGGGTTTGAAAGTGAAAAACATTTCTAGGAAAGTGAAATTCCTAGAAAGTTACAAACCAAAAAACCAATTGAAGGTCCAAGACCGTACGAATGGTCCTGGTAGAGTTTTGCAGTCCTACTTTAGATAGGATTCTAGTCACGATTTTCAGAACAAAGCATCATTAGATTCGAGTCTCCTTATTTTCAAAGTAATGTGCACTCCAATAACCTCCCATAATCATTTGTAATCAGCTAAGTGCACTCGTCCTCTTGTGTTTTCAATTTCATATCTAGTTTCATGTTCATACATCTTTACAAGTATTATTGTGTTGTTATGATATTACATAATTAATATTGGAAGTTAATTAATCGTGATAACCTCATGTATCTCCCCTTACATCCTCTAGTGTATTTAATTCACTAATTATTATAGTTCACATAACCTAGTAAGTGTGTAAACATTTTTGTGAAGAATTTGGATTGTGACTCAATCTTTTCTATGATCTTCCTCTTTACTTTTGGTGTTGTATATTTCTTCCTATCCGCCTCATCATGTCATTGTTTCCAATGTTCTATGATATTCGCATCGACCCTGGTAAGCCCACATACTCATACTTGGGGTTACAAAGGTAACCCCTTTGTTCATCCTTCTTCTACTCCTATAATCGGGGTTCCTACTATTCAATCTTATTCTACTACTAATATATTTGCTAATGTTGTCTTCACTATTAACGTTGATCCTCTACAAGGTAAAGGATCCAATAATAACCCTAATACTCACTCTTGTGATCTTCCCAAAGATGAGGCACAACACCTTACACACTTCTTACAAGATAATCCCATTAATATTGATATTCTTCTATATGTTACAAGAGATCAACTTAAGCATGCTTCATTATCTCATATAGAGACATTTGATATTCCTACTTATATAACACCTACATCCTTGGGGAACTTAAATTATTAATGCAAAATGAGTTTATGCATCTTCTGCAGACCAATTTTATTACCACATATCCTATATCCACTCCTAATGGTTCACACACTTCTTCATCTAACACACAAGATCTTGAAACCCTTATTCATATATTACAAGCTCAAATATTACAATTACAACAAGTTCAGACCGCTTCTTCTCATGCTATTGATTCTACACAATTGCTTCATAACCCACTTGCACCCAAAGTGGGTTTTTACCCATTATCTAATGGTTTGCTTCTCCTAAACTCCCTATCTATGGTGGCAAAGGGGATCTCGTCGAACATATTCAATCATTTCATATGGATTTATTTGACTATGCCTCTTAGACATCTTACTCACCAAGCTATTCCCTATAAGTCTTAAGGACTTTACACTATAATGGCTTGATGATCTCCCCACACATTTTGTGCACTCATTTACTTTGAAAAATCAAATTTTTAGCACAATTATCTATAAACATTGGGGCAAAGTTTTTTATGCAGTTGTCTAAAATAAGACAAGGATCTAATGAACCTATCAACGATTATGTCTTACGATACAATACTATGCTTAGTAAGATGAGAAATATCTTAACTAGCAAAGTTGAATTAAAATACCTCTTTACAAAAACCTTGCTTTATCCTTTGTAATAATTGGTCATATTTGAAAAATCGCGATATTTTGAGCATCTATATCATACACTCAAAGATCATGAAGCTAAGTTGTTACATAGGAAAAACTTGAGCACATTGTTAGCACTCATTCTAATACCTATAATGCCAAGTTTCCAATCAAATCCACATTAAAAGGCCAAACTAATGATATCAAGGCCACTTTTAAAGATAGTATCAATGTTATTTCTTGACCAATTAAGCTCCAAATTCAACCCTCTCGATGAAAATTTACTCACTTACCATGTGCCCCACACATCACATTGAAACAATTGTTTGAGTGTAATTTCATGTCTCTCCCTCCACTATTCGAGGTTGATTCAAGCAAGCCTCAAAGTAAAAATTTTGATGTCAATGATTACTACAATTATTATAGATGTATTGGTTTCCTCACTGATAAATGTATCAAGCTTCATTATGTCATCCAATATCTTATTTATTCAAATTCCATTGAATAAGATGATCCCACTAGATCTTCTAAGTCAAGAAACAATAATTTCAAACAAAAATATTCAATGATCCACATCTTAAGCATGACATTAACAAATCTACTTCAAAAGTACATGACACTTATCATGCGGTGCCACCACTACCCTCTTATGATCACCCTTTGGATGTAATGATTGACACTCACACATCATCACTCATATATTGCTTATCACTTTCGATGAATTTGATATAGATGACACGTTTGTTTCAAATACTATATTCATAACTATATCTATTAATTAACTCATTATATGCATTGCTTTGGTTGATCCACATAATAAGGATAATGTCTAATCTCTCACGTTGCTTCAATCTCTTAGCATTTATATAACAAATCTAGCATTCAATATCAATCCTCACTACCGGCACATTACTCTACTTATCACTTTTGGTTCTATCACTACATCAGTCTCATTATTGGTTTTTTCTTCTCTTATCTTTGGCATATTATGTTTATATCTCCCTTGGCTTCATGTTCTTATGGTTATTCCATCATTTATTCATTAGTGTGTAAAGTTTAATCATAATAACATGTTGTTACAATTAGAGGTATCCCCTTTGAGGATCCTTCTCCTAGATTGTGTAGTCACTCTTATGTAGTTCCTATTCCTACCCCTAGTACATCTAGGAATAGGTATTTGGTTTCACACATTATCCCTAATATCCCTATCACTTCTAGGTTCTTTCCTAGGCCCTTGATTATACTCATTATCTCTAGATATTCTATCCCTCCGTGTCTTCCAATAGGCCTTTGGTTGTACAAACTTCCTCTCATGGATCTAGTCCTCTTAGGTCTCCCAAAAGGCCTTTGATTGCACACACTTCCTATCATGGCTCTAGCTCTCATAGGTCTCCTCACGGGCCTTTAGTTTCACACATTTTTCACAATTCTCATGGATCGTGTCAA
Source organism: Taxus wallichiana var. yunnanensis (assembly GCA_018340775.1). Lineage (NCBI taxonomy): Eukaryota > Viridiplantae > Streptophyta > Pinopsida > Cupressales > Taxaceae > Taxus > Taxus wallichiana. The sequence continues at coordinate 358,443,394 of CM031243.1, read as the reverse complement.
TCTTCTATTGCACATACTCCCTCCATAAATTCTCACTAGCCTTCTAGTGCCCATGGTATGTCTCTATGTACTCATTCTTCTAGTCCTCTACGCAAGTCATCTACTTCGCATACTACCCATGCATATAATTTTTCTCCCAAGATTTCTTTTCCAAACATTACTACTATTGTATTACTTACATTCGAATCATAATTGAGTTCCAAGCCTCCATCTTCCTTGACATTTGCTTTACCTCTTTAGGAGGTTCTCATCGAGATAGTTGTCATGATATCTCCCTCTTGTACATAACTAAACAATTCATAAAAAACAAAACATAATTTCAAAATTAAAAACATTTGTATGTTTGTACAAATATAAAACTAGGACCTATATACTTACTCGAGTTGATTTGTTAACACTTTACATTACACATGTTGTTTTCACTATGAATTTGATAGATAACATGTCTCTTTATTTTTCACACACATGTTTTCATGTAGTATATCGAGCTTAATGTAGGACATACATGAGTGGTACATGATGACAGGTGTTGGAGGACCCTTTACCCAGACTTCCTATACATCTTGGGCCATCTATTATAAACTACACACAAGTGTTATTTTTCTAGTATGGTTTCGTTTCTACTTCCTCATTACACTTGATTAAAGTTATTGTGTACATGTTATCTTTTGAGCTAACAATAATAACACATGGGTCTTATGTAGCATTAACACATCTTGTTTCATGTCTATTTTTATATCAGTTTTTGTATCATTTCATAATTTTCGACATTATTAATTTTTCATACATGTTTGTTGTGTTGTGTTGTTACTTGTTTGTTTCATTGATTTGTGACCGAGTGTCTTGTTTGTCTTGTGACACCGTGGGTGTCTCATATTTTTGGCTTTATTCCAATCTTTCATGCTCTAATTTTACATCTTAGGGGACTTGATTATCTTTTGATACCGTGGGTGTCCCATGTTTGTAGGCTCTACACCTTTTATGTGACATTGTTTGCATATTATCGACTGATTTCATTGTTGTTGCACTTGTTTGCTTATGCATGCATCATTACTACTATTTTTATCATCTCTATTGTTTCTATTTATTACTATTATTTCTATTATTAGGCATCATGGTTGCCACCATGTGTAGTACCTTCCTTTTATAGGTACAAGTTCTTCAATGTGGCCACCTCCTCATCATTCTACACTCTTTTACAATGTCTCGGACATTTGGTGCATAGACACACATCTATTATTTTAAGCCCACGTGCTCAATATATTTTTGTACACATGTATCAAAATAGGGGGCATTCATCTATGTATATTCTACACTTACAACAAACACAAGAAGAATTTTGTTACAACATATAGGTACAAATAGGGTATAGGTACTCAAAAAAATCCAAACACACAAATCATGAAAAATCAAGGATAGGTTCAAAACTATATAGTATGGTCAAGACCGTATGTATGGCAGATCACATCCCTTTCACAAAGTTATACCTAGGGGCAATTACATCAACTTTCTCAACAGTTTCAAATTTTCACCTATAGGTACAAGTTTTTGGCATAGTTTTAAATCCAGTTCAGATTAGTTACATGGGGCATGAAATACTTCACTCCTTCACTATGGAACTCAGTTTATACTATAGTTTCAGGAATCTTGGGGGCATGAGTCTCCTTTCTTCATCTACATTTTAGTACATTATAGTTTCTATTCAGTTGTGTGGCACATGGGAAGGGCATGGGGGCACTCATTCTCTTTTCTACTATGTGTCCTAATTTATAAAATTGGGCCTAGATCCATCTATAGTGGTGTGGTGCTGTGGGTTTTTGAAGGTATCAAAGTGGTTAATTTCTTCATAGGAAGTCCTTCCTTTCCTCTTACTATTAAAGGGAAGTTATCATAGTTTTTGAATGACTTTGAGAATTAGTATTCTTCCTTCATGGGGTGGTTTAGTACTTCGCTCTTCTTCTATCTCTCCTTTAATTCCATGTTGGTTTACATACACCTAACAATTTAGTTATTCTCGGCAAAATTGGGGAATGATCGCCCCCAATCCTTTAACAAGTTCAACAATACAAATGTGCAATTACAAACAGATCATTGGAGCTTCTCCCTCTACAAAACAAACATGTGTATTCCTTCCTTGTTTACATCTCTTCATTTCATGTTTATGCAAATACAAATCTTTCCTGTTAAAATTTACATTTGAGTTAAAATTCATTTTTTTAACATGGACATTAACTACACTCGGTGTTGAAAGTTTCATCATGGAACATGCCAACACCAAACACAATAGGAATATGCAAAGAAAATTATGAGTGAAGACAAAATGTGTCCACACACTCAGGTATCTTTTCTTGTAAGCATGTAATTCTAATTTCATACTTAAAGGGGGTAAGTGTAGATACTCAAATTTGACAATTTACTCTTTGACAATGTTGATTTTTACAATGCACACTTGCTAAGATAAACACAACCTTTATATTCCTTCTTAGTACATTATGAGGTCTCTTTTCTAATTTCTTTATCCTCGCACTTTGCGATATTCCGACACATTCTAAGAGTATAATGAGTAAATATACTAAGTCAATATAACAGGATGAAAACTTCATTTAACATGTTTTCCATCCCTAATTAATGTCGTATAATTTAGTCAAGAATTTATATCTGGTCATGACCTATTTGTACAATTGGTCACGACCTATTTGTACAATTTTAAATTGACATATCCTCCATCTTTGTTTTCAATTTCAAATTATTTAATGGGTCCTTTACTCCCTATTGGTTAGTTATTCTTCAATAATTCATCTTCATAACCCTATATAAGAAAGATAACACTACCTCATCCGCTAACCTAAAAATATTATGGAACTACATTGATACACTCATTTCCAACACTTACAAAAGGAACCCAAACCTCCTAAATCTCACATAGAAACATCCACAATCATTAGGAAACAATATCTATATGTATGAATATTTTATCAGTCAAGGCATCAATCTCTCTCATCCATAAGAACTTAAACATCCCTTCTCCAAGTATTTTAGTAAGATCTAAACTCAACTCAAGCATGATTAAAGAAGCTTCCAAATCTAGTTACATTTATTCAGATATCACATGTTAGGTAGAGAATGCCATGTAGTTTGAGGCCTCTTTAGAGTAGGGGCAATGTGGCGGTGCATAAGGGTGACCAAAACCTAACTAATGTTTGTTTTAAAAGGTTTCTTATATGTGGTTAAGGTTTTAAATCTTGTTCAAAATGCTCGAGAGGTATTTTCATTATGACCAACAATTAAGTTTTGACAAAAACATACATTTCTAAGTGGGTGATAGTCCTAGAAAGTTGTAAAACCAGAATCCAAGAGCCCAAGACTATATAGTAGGGTCAAGACCATACAAACAGTCTTAGTAGATTTTTATGGTCCTACCCAAGTCCAGTTTCTAGTGAAAATTCTAGAAGTGAAGTATCATCAAGTACATATCTCCATGTTTCAATAATGTACACTTCCGAATTTCCTAGATCCATCTCATGTAAACAACTAAGTGAATTCATGCTCTTGTGTTTTCCAGTTCATATCTTATTTCATATATTAGTTGCAAGTATTAATGTGTTGTTCTGATATTACATTGTTAATTTTAAAATTTATTTAATCATAATAACCTCATGTAGCTCCCCTTATATCCTTCAGTGCACTTAATTCACTAATTCTTAGATTTCACATAATATAATAAGGGTGTAAATAATTGTAAACAAGTTTCATCACACCATCATTGCAATAATGTAAGATGGTAGGATGTTTTTTGTGGAAATTCAAAACATTCTAGAATTCGGTGTATCTATATTTCTTTGTAGACAAATCTTCATGTAGCATGATATTTTGTTTTACTTGAAGAGTGTGAAACACACTTTTCTTCTTGCTCCCCATGATATTGGTCATTTCTAATGAAAAATGAATCTAAAAATGGATCGCATGTCATCGATGTTGCATACATGATATGAATCCATGTAACCTTCCAAGAATAAATGATCATTCCTCTTGTCTTATAGGACAAAGTCCGTGGTACCCCTGATGTACCTTAGAATCGTCTTTGCTTATTTCTAATGATTTTTCTTTAGAAATTGCATGAAAATTGATAGGTATCTCACTAAATAGTTTATGTCTAGCCTAGTGTAGGTTAGGTAAATGAGACCCTTAATTAATTGAAGAGACTAAGTTCCATCTACTTATGGTGATATATCTATTTGAGACGATTGAAGCCTTTCCTCCATATTGGTAGGAATAGGATTGTATCTAATAATCCTAAACCTCTCAAGTAATGTCTTGGAATATCTCCTTTTATAAAAAAATACATGATTTTATTTAGTCCACACTTCTAATCCAAACAATTGTGAAACAACCTGAGATTTTTCATGTTGAACATTTATTTTAGATTTTTCTTTCTTTATTCTATCACCTACAATGAACTACCTATGAATACCATATTGTTGATTGAAGAAAAATATGATCACTGTTTCCCCACTTACTTTTTGAGGTAAAAATTTGGATCATATAGGGCTCTATGGAATCCGTTGTGAATGATATGCTCACCTATTTTATTAGACTATGCTCTAGGATCCTGCTTAAGTCCATATAGTGACTTCATGAGCCTACACACCTTTGCTTCTTCATTTGGTGTGATAAAACCTTATAGTTGAGTTATGTATACTTATTTATTTATGTCTACATTGTGTAATAAATATTTGATGTCCATTTTCTTGACTTTCCAACCAAAGTGAGCGAGTTAGGGTAAAAATCATCTTGATTGTCTTGATTTTGGCAATGGGAGAAAAGGCATCCTCATAGTTTAATCCTTCCATTTGAGAATAACCCTTAGGTATGAGGTGTTACTTGTGTATTTATATTATTCCATCTATGGATTACTTGGTCTTGAAGATTTTTTTGCATTCAATAGACTTATTCTCTAGTAGAAGGTCTACAAGCTACCATATTTTATTTTTCATCAATGAATGATACTAAGCCTCCATTGTTATTTTCCAAGGTTCCAAATCTAGGGATTTTCAGACCTTTGTTAGTTCATGAGATTTAACAAAACAAATTACTAAGGCCATGTTGACCTCTTCCATGAGCTTTGTTGCATGTTCTTGTTCTAGATAAAGATGTGGTAGATACTTCATCTATTTTGGCATCTATAATCACAAATGTACACCATATTAGCATACTTGAGCAGTGGGTGGTTAATTTTCACCAAAATAACAATTGTTAGAGTCACCATTTTCTTCAATCATCCCATGTACTTATTTCTTAAGTTTCTACATGCGAGTATGTGGACATTTGACTTGAAGCTTTTGTCTTATCAAATTAAACATACGAATGAAGGATTTATTGGTTTTTAGATCAATCAAACGGTATCAATTGAATATTAATTGTATCTAATAAGGATGGATGGTGTATACTCAAAATCTAAATTTGTTATTTTCTTCTCTGGGACGAACATATGGGCTTTACTTCTAAAAACTTGAAGATGGGTTATTGACGGCTTCTTCCATGACCATACTTTATGTGGAGTCATTTCTTCATGTGGAAATGTTAATGATCTATTAAGATAATATCTGTGGTTTTGGATGCTTCTTCCGATATGAATTACTAAATCCCACATCATCAATTATACTCCACATCATTTCCATGATTGTATAGTTTTTTTCATTATACAACACCATTGTGAATGTGTAATCATTTAATGAATGATTCTCTATTATTTTGAGCATGTTTTTTTATCATTAAAGAGAGGGTTAGTTAGGCCATCACCCTTTCATTAATCCTTATAAATATATTTATTACAATATTAATGTTACTAAAAGGGTAATAAAACAACCCAACTTCATAAAGTCTTAGCTAAAATATTCCTAAAACCTAGGAAAGGAAAGAAGAAATTTTCCACAAAGAAACAAATCTTCAATAGTGATAATTGGTCTTCCACAACCCAACCAATTTTTTATCACAACTAGGGAACACCATGCAAACAAGTATTCCATAGAAAAATAGGTCTTCTACGGTAAATATAAACAATTTGTCCATGTGAATCTAGCCATGCAAAACTAACTTCAACGGTATAAATCCATCCCACTTTAACATCCATGTGTGACCCAAAAATATACTTTTGCAATAGATCCTTCCATAGACATAACCCAAAAATTCCACAACCAAACCAAACTTCCTAAGAAAATACCGAAAGTGTCGAATTGACACCATTTATAACAAGAGACTACGTAGCCAAACAATTTATACTTTTGCAACCCAACACCAAATCATTTCCATAATTGCAACAAATTTAGAAAAGAAAAGAAACTTCCAAAAGAGAAAGGATCGTCCATAACCATATTACCATAAACTAAATCACAACTCAGAAGAAATTATGCTCACTAAATATCATGCTTCTGATCTTTTACTATGAGATCTTAGCACCATTTTGCATGAAACATTCCCTTTCAAGGAATGTTTCCTATTTTTAACCTAATTCCACCCTTTAGAATCATACATATTATTCAAGGGTAAATTATCACTACAAACCAAATCAGGTACAAAAGGAGGCCTACCATCCATATTTAAGGAGGATTCTAGAGATCCAAACCCAATCTTAGGAACTAACCAAGGGGCTAAGGATAGATATTTTAGGAAGCTTTGATTAGGAAATAATAGATAACCATAGATTCCATATCCATTTTTGGGTTTGTTACATAAATGGGACTATGAGCATATAACAATAGTGAGGCCACTTAGTGGGGCACATGCTTATTAGGCTCGGCATTTGAGATATTTACATTGAGGTGGGTGGGGACCTAGAGCACGAGGATGGACACGATCACATACAGTCGATGGTGGATCACATGGGCCTTGGGACGATTATATAAAGGCCATATACTGATTACAGAGGATGGGTGGAGGATGACGTTGATTTGTGGTGCATTCGGCACACCATGTGGCTAGAGGAATAGTTTCCAAGAGTGACAGAGCTATTCCATGGTGAGTGTACGTACCCAAAAATGTAGGTATTGTACTACTAGAGAGAGATTACAGAGACCCCAATGATGATTCAAATCTCTTTGCAAGGTGTTCAGAATCCAGAAAAGCTTGCCAAGTATACATTTGCATCCTAGAAAGCCTTGTCTAGCTTTTGCATGTTTTGTTCTAACCTCTGCCCCCTTTTTCCTTGCATTTTGTCTTTAAGTTACAGAACCGCCACCCTGCTTGGGCGGCGGTCCCATGATCACCGCCAAGACAGGTGACAGATTGTAACCACCTCCTACGTAGGGCGGCGGTCCGTGCATGTTTTCCATAACGTTCTGATGATTTCGTCAAACGTAAAAATTCAAATTTCACCCACATTTCTCAACCACTAAAGCTTGCATTTATGTTTTGGTGTCAGTAAATAGTGTTTTCCCTTTGTTTAATAATAGAAGAGTTCAATTTAGACTTACCCTCTAGTAAATCCAAATGCTATAAATACCCAGCTTGTCCACAAGAAAATGGCCCCTCTCCTTCCATGTTTGATTATTCTGTGTGTTCTAAAATTCTTCCATAAGTTTCAATAGGTTCAGGTTTTACATAAATTCTTAGCTTCTCCCTTCTGCTTTAGAGATCATTTGATCTTCTTGCTTTCATCTTACTTCATTGTTGTCCCATATAGTCAGCTTAGCATAAGGTAGTTTCACTTTTAGATTAGAATCCATTTGATAATCTTAGAGTTGCAGGTTTTGTTTTGTCACAAGAAATAGATCCCAGAATTCTCGGTATTTTACGTTGTATTCCCGCGATAAATCCTGCTAGGAATTACATAGTCAAGCTCTGTTCACTTGCACTATCCCTCTCTTACTTGCATTGTATTTGGTTTATATCCAAAGTTGTAATTGTTTGAGTATCTTCTTCTGTTGACGCTATCACATTCATACTTTTCTAGATTCACGAGAACACGAAGGAGCGAGGAGATCACAATAAGGAGACAAGTCATGACACAACTGGATTTACCACTGTTCTATAATATATCAAATAGAGTAGCAAATCATTTTATTTCAAGTTAAATTTCACTTTCAATATTGCCGGGGAAGTTGTGGGGAATGATATTTTCTGAGAAACTATGATTCATTCCTCACTTTTGAGGTAGGATTGGAAATATTTTGATTAAACTAGTTAGTTATTTAAGTATTTAGGATAAATTCCCAACTACACAGGCAAATAGCTATACTAGGCTAACTTGTTTGTTTTAATTCTATCATTAGACTAATTGTCCATTATCTGAATATATTAGAATATCTGCTCTTTTAATTTCGTTCAAATACACATCATTGAAAATACAAAAATAAAAGAAATATAAGCATAGTGTAGATATATCTTTCATAGTTAATTTACTTGTTTCAGTTAAAGTTTGATTACCTTTTGCATGACAATTATGGGACCTAGAGAGCCCAGGGATTACGTATTTGGAACCTGGTAGTACCTCAGCCGAATCTCTTCACAATATTAACGGATATAGATCAAGGGCTTAGGATTCAGGTTTTTCAAATGACAACAAACCAACAAGAAATTAGTGAACAATTGAGACAACTGAATATTGAAGATGACAAAGCATACACATTCTAGTCAAGTCAACCCAACTATAGACTATCCTTGATAGGATATCCGCATGACCATACAAGAACCCAAAAGAGAACAAATATTTAGTTGTGATCCGTTAGTTTTACAGCCAGACGCAGGAGACCTTCTCATCAACATAGATACATGGTTACGTATACAAGTTGCTAAAACACCCGTAAGGTATTCTGAGTAAATCACACAACTCCTGGTACTAAACGTAGAAGTTGAAAAGGCTTATGACCATTGGATAGTCGGAATAAGAGATTGATTCTTCACATGACCATAACAGGTCCACAACAACCACGAACTCATGGTTGTGATCCTCAAGTCCCACAACCCAATGGGCTTGTAAGTCAATTAAATATTGATACTGGTTTACGTACGCTGGTATTTAGCTCCTCACCACTCCCACCGGATATCATAACACAATTTTCTGTATTAAATATAGAGTCCAATCAATCCAACATTTTCTAGGCTAGACCAGAAAACCACCCATAGTTTCTACAAATCCACTGCACCTCTCACTACCATTTTCCATGACCTTATCAGGAGATATAAATGAAGCACCTACCGGCCACTTTCCACGTATCCAACAACCAATAGATTATGATCTCGTAGAGCTCGACATTGATTAGAGCCTCGAGCACCATTATATCTTAATGATCCATTATTCAAAGTTAGGAGAGCCTTCTTTGCCTTAGATTCATAGATTCCATTATTGTGCGTTGAGGATATAAGATTGCCCAACTAGTTTGTCTATATCCACATATATTCCATTTCCACCAGCTGTCTCAGCATGACCTCGAGAGGTCGGGTACGAAGAAGAGCTACTTGTAGATTCTCATGCTTGCATGTCACTTTTCTATCGCGGTGAGCGGGTATCCGATAGTTTGGTATGGCACGGGACATACCCCCATAGCCATACATATGGTGTCCATCTATCATGGTAATAAGGTGACTAGGGTCAAGGCCGGACCCACATGAGCCTTGTTAGTGCCCCCAAATCGAGATGAAGGCGATGCGACCATCGCCAATCTGAGTGGATGACATGGGGTATATTAAGGCATACAAGAAGTGGTGGGAAACACACCAATGGGTGTTGTTATTTCAAGTGGTTATATATGTGGGAGGTGGGGCACAAGGAAAAGGATTCGAGGATTAGGTACCCGTTCTCGAGGTAGATGATGGTGCAACAACGACGTGAGAAGAATGTAAGTATCATACATTGTTATTGGTTTATTTGTGGATCTGGTTGATGAATACGACGATGTATAGTTGCTAATATGAGGTGTTTTTCATGTTGTTTTAGGTGATTCTTATTGGAATTTGATCGTGGATACCTCCATACGCACATTGACTCAAAACATGCCCCACACGTGGTCGTGGGTATAGGGATAATAGAGTGAGTGAATGCGATTGTGGGTGAGCATGCCCATATATTTGAGCCTGTGGTGATAGTGGCGACCACATGTACAATTTTGTTGAGTGAGAGTGACGAGGCTCGAGTAGATGCGGAGTGGGTGAGACGAGTTATGGGAGGGGGTGGCATAGCCCAGGATGTATTTTCACGATATGTGGAGCTTCACGACAAATTTATAGAACACGTGGTAGATAATTTCAAGTTGCAGAGCCATTTAGAGAGACATAGAGCTCGAGATCGATGATGTATGGTTAGCAGTGAAGCTTCAAGTGCTAGAGTTCTCACAGTTGTAGATAGTGATAATGAGGAGGACCTATGATGTACTATATAGGATGAATTGAGGCATAGGGGATTTCCCCCAGGTGATTGTATTTTGTCACCTTGACTTTATCAATATATGTATATATAAGCATATTGATGGCTTGTCTGGTGTTGGTGTCAATTATGTATTATTTGATGATTTCTTATTGCACTAGAAATGATCGTATATTTTTTCGGTTTTGTATACATATTTGGTATGGTTATTTGATAGATAATGTTGATTGTTGAAATTTGTGATGATGCATAAATAATTGTATAGTGTTAATTGTTGGGTTGAATAAGAATTACATTTGGATAACAATGAATAGTAGATCATATAGTAGATAGAGATATATAAGTGATGAAACATAACAATGAGTAGAAAAGAGATAGGAATGGTTATGTGATGAGATAATTGTATAGGAATGTAAGATGATAAAATAATGATGCAATGATAATTATATGATAATGAGATGCATAATGATGAAGATAATTAAATGTGATGAGAATGGAGGGGAAAAAGGATGATTTACCCCACATGAGAGTAAGGTTCATTTAATGCCCTTAACGATTACGTGTGAATCTTAATAACATGAGTGCATCATCGGGTAATGTTATGGAGATGAGGATCATCTATGATAGGTTAAGAGGCTAGTGAAACACATTAGGAGAATGTGGAACAACAAGATCATGTGTGTAGGTACCAATATTGTAGGAAACCGCACCAATAGTGGGAGGTGTGATGGTGGGAGATGCAGAAGTGGGCTTCTTAGGAATCCATTATGGTGTAATAACATAGGGGGAGGTTGAGAGGATGTGGAGAGAGGAGGGAAAACTAGAGGAGGTGGATGAATGATGACCTTAGGAGGTGGATGAATAATGACCTTAGGAGGTGGTGAATGAGATAAGCTAATGGTTGTAGAGGTGTGCCTATGTGGAAGAGGAGAGAGAGATAGAGAGTGATCACAAGAGAAGGTGTGGAAACCAATGATACCCCTATCTTCTAACTGTTGGAGTCTACTATGAAGGGAATAACAATCATTGTCACGATGGTCGTTAAAGTGGTAGAAATTGCAAAAGGGGCGATTACGATGGGGGTCTAATTGGTGAGGGGTTGTGTTGGTTGTATATTAAACAAATTAACTTCTTATCAAATAAAGTACATAAGACATCATGTGGTCTAGTATCACGTGAGAAGTATAATGGTCTATGTGTGCGAGGTGGAGAATATCTAGGTGGAGGGTGACGCGGTGGTGGAGGGGAGGGATGCTTATGTGGAGGAGGAGATGGTGAATGTGAAGGGGGTTAAATAAGTGGGGGTAAGTGCACGAAGTTGGGGGGCCAAAAAGGACAAGAATCGAAAAAAGCAAAACACGTACGTGTTTTGTTAAAATGTGCTCACATTTTAATTTGTTTGGCTCGGGAATCACCAAAGCATAACACGTACACGTTACATAACACGTATGCATTATGCCTACTATAAACAAAAAAAGAGGCCCGAGCCTCTATCATTTTACCTCCCTCAAATGTGAGTTTTAGAGCTATTTCGTGCCCTCACGTTTTTCATTTAATTTGGATCTCAAGCTCAAAGGATCATTTATGGATCACTGGGAAGATCTGAATCGACGATGGCACCACAGAGAAGAGGCAACCACAATTCTTTTCTCAAAATTGCATTGAAATATGATAATTATAGATTAAATTTTGAATTGAGTACATATTTTTATTGTTACAGTTAGAGGTCGAGGAATCAACCACAACCAAACCCCTGTTATTCCCGACATCCCTCCCGACACTCCCATAATTGCTCAACATCCCTCGGGTAGTCAAGAAGATTTATCAACCCAAATAGTTGAAAACAAAATTGAAATTGAAGATTTAATCAAAACAATGAGGGATGCACAATCTACAAACCCCCACCGTGCCTCTCTTACAAACACATTGGAGGCATTACTTGTTCAAATTGACGTGGCAACAGGGAAAATTGATCATTGGACAACTTACAGAGAGGGTTGTAGGGTTTATTATTCCAACAAATTGTCATATGTGGATGTAAATAAAAAATAAATTTCAAAATAACTCATATGCACCTTATTCATGAACCCCCACACTAATTTTCCTGTTCCTTTGACATGTAAATGATTTCCCATCCATCGGTGTAATAATAATTTGATTAAAAACAATTTTTGGGACTGATGGTGGATGGTGTTTGATTTTCCACCTTGTAATAACATCGAGGTGCCACTATACTTTCTAAAGAAAATCTATTGTGAGTTTATCCTCAACGAGATCCCAAATTATTTTCATTTTCAAGATTTCTAGGGCCGAGGAAAAGGATCTACATAGGATCAACTAGGTGCACAACGTGTACCTATTTAGCAGGGTAGATTCCCCACATAGAAGCCCCCTCACCCTGATATTGTCCCTTAAGCAGTGAAGGAGATAGTAGAGATTGATACACTCCACTTACTTCAGGGGCTATCTGTGACCCTTGTTTGACATAAGATTTTTGAGCCAGATGCTTGCGGAGGTACACAGAGTATTCCCTCAGGGAGTACTAGCATGAGGCCACATTTTTGCTCGTCATGTGGTAGCATATGTTTGGGGCCTGAGGAGAACGATACTTTCATGTGTACTAATTTTGGTGCACTGGTGCTAGGGGTGAACACGATAATGTCACTATGTCGATGTCCTTTTGAGTGAGACATTTGGATTACATTCAGCGTCACCTTCACAAGTAAATTTGTTATGTTTTGTTGTGTGTTAGAAAAAGTTTGGAGTACTGATTTACTTATATATGTTAAATTTTGAAATAATTGTATTTGTACATGTACATGCATTGATATTACAAAGCACATGGGAGGCACATCTTCATCCCGACCACGGGTGGTGAGCACCATGCATACACATAATTTTACAGAGGTAATTTAGAATGTTAATTATGTAAAATTTTCACATACATGTGTATATTTATATATATTTGCATGTATGTATGTATGTATGTATGTATGTATGTATGTGTATATATATATATATATATATATATATATTAGTTTTGAAGTCAAATATATGTATGTTCTTGTATGTCCATCTAACTCACGTGATATACATGTTTGATAAATATGTTGACTTCACTAGACACCCTACCATCTCTGTGACAAGTAGATAAAGGTGTTGCCGCTGCGATTTCATCTGCTGCAAAGAACTCACCGAGGTATTCAAAGAACACGTAAAATTTGTTGAATTTCTTGTGTAATTCATATTATGTTAAATTACATGTTAGTAATGTATTTCATTGTAGAATTATTAAATTATGTTAATAATGTCCTTCATTGTGTGTATGCAAGAGTTACCTGTGATAGGGCGCAACCTTGTTCATTTGATTCACAGGTGTGGCAGGGTAAAAACAATAGTTCTATATTGATAAAATTAGTTAAAATATTTTCATTATGTAGATACATGTAATTAGCTCTATTTTTGCTAATTCTTTTATGATCTTATGTGTATGTAGGGAACTTCAACCCCCTACATTTTGACTTCGAGGGCACGGACTCCTCCATCTTGTGGTCTTCGAACCCTCATTCGTACTACAGGAGCTCCTGATGACTCATATGAGCGTGAGATGCAAATTCGGTGTGATCGACAACTTGTGGTAAGTTTGTGTATTTATATAAGTACTTTCATTCTAGCATGGTCTTAAATACATGTTGAAAACATATATAAATTAAGTTTTGACAAAAAAACATTGTTTGCATTTACAGGCTCATCTACAGGTGAGTATTCAGCGGAAGAGGACTCGAAGCATGGGCTCGGATGATCCAAATTCATCTCATGGATCTCCATCTTCGTCTAAGGGAGGGCCTTCTTTGAGCAAGGCCAAGAGAGGGATAGATTTTGATGAATAGGAAATATATATGTCTTACATGACATTGTTTTTGTATGCCTATGTGCATGGCATTGTATGTAAGCCTATATGGCATTTGAACTTGATGGTATATGACCTATTTGGGAATTTTTGTATTTATTATGCACATTAAAATACTATTTGGAACTTGATAATTTTGTATGAGACCTTACATTTCAAGATTATTTTCACATGAATCTAATATCATGTGCACTTGACAATATTTAAGACATTATGGATTATTTTTTCATTTATTGGTGATGTACATGTACTAGCATTTTCAATGTATAATATGCATCAAACTTTGGAAATCAATATTTATATAATGTATGTATATAAAGAGTTACCTAATCGAGTAATTATTCATTCAATTTATCAATGTGTATATGTGTCTTTACCTTACGTGCACTTCTTCTTGCTCATGGTCTCTTTGTACTAGTTCCTATCTTATCATGCACTTACTACACTCTTCTATGCTTCGTAGTATTCTACCCTGTTAAACACCCGATATTCATCACAATTTGATCCTTTCATCTCGTTGATATTTTGAGAATGTCTCTCCATATACATTACTCCAATGCTTGAGAATGTCTCTAGATGCAATGACATTCGATTTAGACAATCGGTGATTCTTGATTGTCTAATCTGTCCAATTCATGTTACTACCTTTAAATTTGTAGGAATTTCAAGTTATGTAGAAATCACATCCCACCCTTCACTAGGCTTGATGACTACCCCTATCCTTTTTAAGGCTTGATAACATAAATTATCAATGAATGGAAGGTCACTAAGCCGTAGGTCGGTGACTCCTATCCATAACTAAACAAGAAAGATTTACTAGGTGATTGATAAATCCGTGTGTTCTTAGACATACCCCATATCAAATTCATTCTTAATCCAATCTAGTCATTCAAGACTCTTAAGCGACTACGCCGGATGGGGTAGCCCTACACCGACTCAGATTCGCACTATTTTTCACACGTTTGCAAACAATAGCACAACAAGAGAACCAGATGGAGATGAAGAAAACTGCAAGAGGATTTTGTAGAGGGCCCTAACATAGAGGTCTTGGATCTAACGAGATGTCTCTAGGTGCCACGAAGTCTGAGAAATCACTCGTCGAAGATATGGCGTGTTTGGGCCTCAGGGCTCTTAAGCGACTACACCGGATGAGGTAGCCTGAAATCACGGGGAGTGTAGGGAACCAAAACGAAAGCCTCCGGTAGTGTTCAATGAGGCCATTTGGATGTGTTGGTGTAGTTGGTTCAGTCCCATGAGCTTTCGTTTGCAAACTACAACGTCTGGCAACCCTACACTGACTCAGACTACACTATTTCGCGCGTGTTTGCAAACAATAGGATAGCGAGAGAACCAAATGGAGATGGAAAAAACCATAAGAGGATTTCGTAGAGTGACCCAACATGGAGGTTTTAGATCTAATGAGATGTCTCTAGGTGCCATGGAGTCCAAGAAATCACCCGTCGAAGATATGGCGTGATTGGGCCTCAGGGCTCTTAAGCGACTACGCCGGACGAGGTAGCCCGAAAGCACAGGAGCGTAGGGAACCAAAAAGAATTCTCCACTAGTGTTCACCAGGCCACCCCAGTGTGTTGGCATAGTTGGTTTGGTCGCACGAGCTTCGTTTGTAAACTACAGCCTCTGAGCAGCCCTACACTGACTCAAACTACACTATTTCTCACGTTTGCAAACAATAGCACAACGAGAGAACTGGATGGAGACAAAGAAAACATGAGAGGATTTTATAGAGGGCCCCGACATGGAGGTCTTAGATCTAACGAGACATCTCTAGGTGCCATGGAGTCTAAGAAATCACACGTCGAAGATATGGCGTGTTTGGGCCTCATGGCTCTTAAGGGACTACGCCGGACGGGGTAGCTGAAAGCATGGGGAGCATAGGGAACCAAAACAAAGCCTCCAATAGCATTCACTAGGCCACCATGATGTGTTGGCGTAGTTGGTTTAGTCCCATGAGCTTCCGTTTGCAAACTACTCATCGATAGCCCTACACTGACTCAGACTGCACTATTTCTCGCGTTTGCAAACAATAGCACAGTGAGAGAACCGGATGGAGACGGAGAAAACCATGAGATAATTTCATAGAGGGCTTCAACATGGAGCTCTTGGATCTGACGAGACATCTCTAGGTGCCACGAAGTCGAGAAATCACCCATCAAAGATATGGCGTGTTTGGGCCTCATGGCTCTTAATGGACTACGCCTGGATGAGGTAGCCGAAAGCACGGGCAGCTTAGGGAATGAAAAAAATCCTCCACTAGTGTTCACAAGGCCATACGGACGTGTTGGCCCAGACAGTTCGGTTCCACAAGCTACCGTTTGCAAAATACAACATCTAGCAACCTTACACTGACTTGGACTACACTATTTTGTGCGTTTACAAACAATAGGACATCGAGAGAACCGAATGGAGATGGAGAAAACCACGAGATTATTTTTTAGAGGGATTCAACATGGAGGTTTTGGATCTGACGAGACATTTCTAGGTGCCACGGAGTTTGAGAAATCACATGTCGAAGATATAAGGTGTTTTGGTCTCAGGGCTCTTAAGGGACTACGCCGGACGAGGTAGCCCGAAAGCACGAGCAGCATAGGGAACCAAAAAAATCCTCCACTAGTGTTCACCAGGCCATACAGACATGTTGGCCCAGATGGTTCAGTCCCACAAGCTACCATTTGCAAAATACAACATCTAGTAGCCTTACACTGACTTATACTACACTATTTCAAGCGTTTACAAACAATAGGACAACGAGAGAACCAGATGGAGACAGAGAAAACCACTAGAGGGTGTAGAGGGCTTCAACATGGAGGTTTTAGATCTGATGAGACATCTCTAGGTGCCACGGAGTCCAAGAAATCACATGTAGAAGATATAAGGTGTTTTGGTCTCAGGCCTCTTAAGAGACTATGCCCCAAAGGAGGTAGCCCAAAAGCACGTGGAGCGTAGGGAACCAAAATGAAGCATCCAATAGCATTCACCAAGCCACCACAACATGTTGATGTAGTTGGTTCGGTCCCATGAGCTTTCGTTTGTAAACTACAGCCTCTTGCAGCCCTACACTGACTCAAACTGCACTATTTCTTGTGTTTGCAAACAATAGCACAACGAGAGAACCGGATGGAGAGAAGAAAACCGCAAGAATATTTCATAGAGGGATTCAATGTGGAGCTCTTGGATATGAAAAGATGTCTCTAGGTGCCACGAAGTCTGAGAAATCACCCGTTGAAGATATGGCGTGTTTGGGCCTCAGGGCTCTTAAGGGACTACGCCAGACGAGGTAGCCCTTAAGCACGGCAATGTAGGGAATGAAAACAAAGCCTCAATAGTTTTCACTAGGCCATACAGACATGTTGGCTCAGATGGTTTGGTCCCACAAGCTACCGTTTGCAAAATACAACATCTAGCAGCCTTACACTGTCTTAGACTACAGTATTTCGTGTGTTCACAAACAATAGGACAATGAGAGAATCGAATGGAGATGGTGAAAAATGTGAGAGGATTTTGTAGAGGGCTTCAACATGGAGGTTTTGGATTTGATGAGACATCTCTAGGTGCCACAGAGTCCGAGAAATCACATGTCGAAGATATAAGGTGTTTTGGTCTCAGGGCTCTTAAGAGACTATGCTCGAACGAGGTAGCCCAAAAGCACAAGGAGCATAGGGAACCAAAAAAACCTACAATAGTGTTCACCAAGCCATTTAGATGTGTTGGCATAGTTGGTTTGGTCCCACATGCTACCATTTACAAAATACAACATCTAGCAGCCTTACACTGACTTAGACTACACTATTTCGTGCGTTTGCAAACAATAGGACAACGAGAGAACCAAATGGAGATGGAAAAAACCGTGAGAGGATTTCGTAGAGTGCCTCGATGTGGAGCTCTTGGATCTGACAAGATGTTTCTAGGTACCACGGAGTCTGAGAAATCACCCGTCAAAGATATGGCGTGTTTGGGCCTTAGGGCTCTTAAGGGACTATGTTTGACGGGTAGCCCGAAAGCACAGGCGGTGTAGGGAACCAAAACGAATGCTCCACTAGCTTTCACCAGTCCACCTCGATGTTTTGGCATAGTTGGTTTGGTCCCACAAGCTTCCGTTTGCAAAATACAACGTCGACATCCCTACACCGACTCGATCGCACTATTTCTCGCATTTACAAATAATAGCATAGCGAGAGAAGCGGATGGAGATGGGAAAACCATGAGAGCCTTTCATAGAGGGCCCCAACATGGAGGTTTCGGATCTAATGAGACATCTCTAGGTGCCATAGAGTCTGATAAATCACCCGTCGAAGATATGGTGTGATTGGGCCTCAGGGCTCTTAAGGGACTATGCTCGGACGGGGTAGCCCAAAAGCACGGGTGGAGGAAACCACCAATGTTCAATGATTTTTCCATAGGATGCAACTATGTAGACTATTCGGTGTTTAACTTTAGATGACAATGAAATGAACATCGTGAAGAAAAAAATTAGGTGAAGATGTCACTATGATTCAAGAAGAAATGCCTCCTGAAAGTCATAAAGAGTCAATTTGACTACCCAAAAACATCTGGAAGAACTTAAAGAGAAGATACGAAGCAAAAGAAAAGGAAAAATGGGAAGCGTGGAAGGATCACAACTTAATTGGAATGGAAGATCTATGTGATGTTGTCGATAGAATCATGGATAATCTTAAGGACAACATGCCAAGTTGATTATTTTTATTAATCCCAGCTACTTCAACTTCACAAATCAAACTAGGTAGTTCCAAAAGTAGCATACTGGCAAGAAAAAATGCAATGAAGTATTGATAATTGAGCCTGAAACTCATTTATAATTGTAATTTATTTTTTGATTGAACATTCACCCATAGTTTCTTTTTTAAAGGTAGAAATTCATTTTATATGTGAGAAATAGAATGCTGATTTAGTCTATTACTCTAACTATTTAGGTTAGATTTCTGTAGTCTACGAAAGCCTCTAACATTTTCTCTGTCTCCATCCGGTTCTCTCGATGTGTTATTGTTTGTAAACGCACGAAATAGTGCAGTTTGAGTCAGTGTAGGGCTGCCAGACGTTGTAGTTTGCAAACGGAAGTTCATGGGACTGATCCAACTATACCAACACGTTGGGGTGGCGGGTGAATGCTAGTGGAGCATTCATTTTCATTCCCTACACTCCCGTGCTTTCGGGCTACCTCGTTCGGGCATAGTCACTTAAGAGCCTTGATGACCAATCATGCTATATCTTCGATTCGGTGATTTCTCGGACTCGTGACACCTAGAGATGTCTCGTTAGATCGAGAGATCCATGTTCAAGCCCTCTATGAAATTATCTTGTGGTTTTCTCCATCTCTAATTGGTTCTCTCATTGTGCTATTGTTTACAAATGCGCAAAATAGTGCGATTTGAGTCGGTGTAGGGTCTGTCGAGGTCATGTAGTTTGCAAAATGGAAGTTCGTGGGACCAAACCAACTATGCCAACACATCGGGGTGGCTAGGTGAACTCTAGTGGAGCATTCATTTTGGTTCCTATGCTCCCTATGCTTTGAGGCTACCTCGTCCGGGCGTAGTCCCTTAAGAGCCCCGAGGTGCAAACACGCCATATCTTCGATGGGTGATTTCTCAGACTCCATGACACATAGAGATTTCTTGTTAGATCCAAGAGCTCCATGTTGAAGCCCTCTATGAAATCCTCTCGCAGTTTTCTTTGTCTCCATCTAGTTCTCTCCCTGTACTATTGTTTGCAAACGTGTGAAATAGTGCGGTTTGATTGATGTAGGGTTACAGGAGGCTATAATTTGCAAATGGAAGTTCGTGGGACCGAACCAACTACACCAACACATCAGGGTGGCCAGGTGAATGCTAGTGGAGGATTATTTTTGGTTCCCTATGCTCCCGTGCTTTCGTGCTACCTCGTTCGAGCGTAGTCGCTTAAGAGCCCTGAGGCCCAATCATGCCATATCTTCGACGGGTGATTTCTTAGACTCCATGGCACCTAGAGACATCTTGTTAGATCCAAGAGCTCCACATTAAATCACTCTACGAAATTATCTTGTGATTTTTCCATCTCGATTTGGTTCTCTCGATGTCGTCTTGTTTTGCAAACACGTGAAATAGTGTAGTCTAAGTCGGTATAGGGTTGCAAAGGTTGTCATTTGCAAATGGAAGCTCGTGGGACCAAACTAACTACGCCAAACACTTTGGGGTGGCTAATTGAATGCTAGTGGAGGATTCATTTTGGTTCCCTATGCTCCCCATGCTTTTAGGCTACCTTGTTCGGGTGTAGTCGCTTAAGAGCCCTGAGGCCTAATCACGCCATATCTTCGATGGGTGATTTCTCGGACTCCGTGGCACCTAGAGATGTCTCGTCAGATCCGAGAGCTCCATGTTGAAGGCCTCTAAAAAATTCTCTCACATTTTCTCTATCTCCATTTTTTTCTCTTTTGTGCTATTGTTTGCAAGCGCGTGAAATAGTGCAATTTGAGTCAGTGTAGGGCTGTGAGGCTGTAGTTTGCAAACGGAAGCTCGTGGGACCAAACCAACTACACCAACATGTTGGGGTGGCTTAGTGAACACTATTGGAGGATTCATTTTGGTTCCCTATGCTCCCCGTGCTTTCGAGCTACCTCGTCCGGGCGTAGTTGCTTAAGAGCCCTAAGGCCTAATCATGCCATATCTTCGACGGGTGATTTCTTGGACTCTGTGGCACCTAGAGACATCTCGTTAGATTTGATACCTCCACATTGGGGCCCTCTACAAAATCCTCTCATGGTTTTCTCTGTCTCCATCCGGTTCTCTCGCTATACTATTGTTTACAAACGCGCGAAATAGTGCAGTCTGAGTCAGTGTAGGGGTCATAGAGGCTGTAGTTTGCAAACAAAAGTTTGTGGGACCGAACCAACTATGCCAACACATCAGGGTGGCTTGGTGAACGCTAGTGGAGACTTTATTTTTTTTCCCTATGCTCCTTGTGCTTTCGGGCTATCTCATTCGAGCGTAGTCGCTTAAGAGCCCTGAGGCCCAATCACGCCATATCTTCGACGGGTGATTTCTCGGACTCCGTGGCACCTAGAGACATCTCGTCAAATCTAAGAGCTCCATGTCAAGGAAATATATGAAAGCCTCTCATGGTTTTTTCCATTTCCATTCGGTTCTCTCACTATCCTATTGTTTGCAAACATGCGAAATAGTGTAGTCTAAGTCAGTGTAAGGTTGCTAGATGTTGTATTTTGTAAACGGTAGCATGTGGGACCAAACCAACTATGCCAACACATCCAAATGGCTTGGTGAATGCTACTGGAGGTTTTTTTGGTTCCCTATGCTCCCCATGCTTTTGGGCTACCTTGTTCGGGTGTAGTCTCTTAAGAGCCTTGAGACCAAAACACCTTATATCTTCAACATGTGATTTCTTGGACTCCGTGGCACCTAGAGATGTCTCATTGGATCCAAAACCTCCATGTTGAATCCCTCTATGAAATTATCTCACGGTTTTCTCCGTCTCCATCCGGTTCTCTCGCTGTCCTATTGTTTGTAAACGCGCGAAATAGTGTAGTCTAAGTCAGTGTAAAGGTTGCTAGATCTTTGTATTTTGCAAAGCGGTAGCTTAATGGGACCAAAATTTCTGGGCCAACACGTCCGTATGACCTAGTGAACACTCATGGAGGATTTTTTTGTTCCTCGCGCTGCTCGTGCTTTCAAGCTACCTCGTCCGGGCGTAGTCCCTTAAGAGCCCTGAGGCCCAAACACACCATATCTTCGACGGGTGATTTCTTGGACTCGTGGCGCCTAGAGACCTCTTGTCGATTTGAGAGCTCCAAATTAAATCCCTCTATGAAATTATCATACGATTATCTTTGTCTCCATCTGGTTCTCTCGTTGTGTTATTGTTTGCAAACACAAGAAATAGTGCGATCTATAGGGTTGCCAGAGGCTGTAGTTTGCAAACGGAAGCTCATGGGACCGAACCAACTACGCCAACACATCATGGTGTCTTGGTGAATTCTAGTGGAGGATTTATTTTGGTTCCCTATGCTCCTCATGCTTTCAGGCTACCCCGTCCGGGCGTAGTCGCTTAAGAGCCCTGAGGCCCAATCACACCATATCTTCAACGAGTGATTTCTTAGACTCCGTGGCACCTAGAGACGTCTCAGCAGATCTAAGACCTCCATGTTGGGGCCCTCTATAAAATAATCTCACGGTTTTCTCTGTCTCCACTTGGTTCTCTCACTGTGCTATTGTTTGCAAATGCAAGAAATAGTGCAGTCTGAGTCAGTGTAGGGCTGCCAGAGGTTGTAGTTTGCAAATGGAAGCTCATGGGACCAAACCAACTACGCCAACACATCGGGGTGGCCTAGTAAAAACTAGTGGAGCATTCATTTTGATTCCCTATGCTCCCCGTGCTTTTGAGCTACCCTATCTGGGTGTAGTCCCTTAAGAGCCCTGAGGCCTAAACACGCCATATCTTTGACGGGTGATTTCTCAGACTCCATGACACCTAGAGACATCTTGTTAGATCCTAGAGCTCCATGTTGGGGCCCTCTATGAAAGCCTCTCGTGGTTTTCTCTATCTCCATTTGTTTCTCTCGTTGTGCTATTGTTTGCAAATGTGAGAAATAGTGTAGTCTGAGTCAGTGTAGGGCTGCCAGAGGTTGTAGTTTACAAAGGAAGCTCGTGGGACTGAACCAACTATGCCAACATGTTGAGGTGGCCTGGTGAATGCTACTAGATGCTTCGTTTTTGTTCCATACGCTCCCCGTGCTTCCGGGCTACCTCGTCTGGGCGTAGTCACTTAAGAGCCCTGAGGTCGAATCACGCCATATCTTTGACGGGTGATTTCTCAAACTCCGTGGCACCTAGAGATCTTGTGTAAGATTTGAGAGCTCCATGTTTAAGCCCTCTATGAAATCCTCTCATGGTGTTCTCCGTCTCCATTCAGACTGAGTCAATGTAAGGTTGTCCATTGCCAATCACCTAAATAATATAGGTGGTTCATACAATATAGGTGGTGAAATGAGAATTTTTGATAAGATATTTTTACAATATAGGTGGTGAAATGAGAATTTCTGTTTGTTGTTCCTTTCTAATATTTAATTTTTCTTAACTTCACTTGGATTTGAGAATAATAAATTCTCTACTGACAATGCCAACCATGTGAAGGTGGAAGCTTTTTTGGCACCACTAACCTACATAAACATGTTAGTGAGCGTTAAATAGAATTTTAAATCATACAAAATTTAAATAAAATCATTTAAGTAAATATTCAAATTAAATTCATGAAGAACATACCTTTGCAAATTCAATCCAATGAACCGTAAGGATCAACTCTATTCTTGACAGTAGCAAGACTTTCTTCATGATCCGATTCACGAACCTTCCACAGATTTTTGTTTGATGGCTGACCTCGATATTTGATCAATTTAATGTTTTTTGCAAGGACCAAATTTGAATAGTGAAGTATCTTCTAATGTACTTCATAGTCTTCAAACAACCAAATGTTTGATTTTTTGATAGGATATCGTCGAAGCCTAGTTCCAGTGACTACCACTGATCTAGTGGGATACTCAAAGTCTTCACCATTAATGACTATGGAAGTCAAAAAAATTTCCCCTCTACACAACAAGATAAGAAGTATTTTGTTCCCTCTTCGTTAAATTCTATCGTAATAACTGCAAAAATGTGCCCTATGTATCACAAAGTAAAACTATTAAGTCAATTTATAAATACATTAAGAGTTGATCATTTAATAATTTATAAATCTAAAACATGGCATATACATATATGTATGTACCTTGTTGCACTAAATCGAGACCTAGTCAAAGTCGGTGATGTTGTTGTTTGATCCAAGACCCCGTAAGTTGTAATGTTCATGGAACTTGATGTGTTTCGAGTGGAATTAGAGGTCTACAAGTTCATTCACCACTTCTTCTAAGTCAACACTCTTGCTTGCTTGAGGCTTTTGATGGTTTATCAACTTTACACCATCTCTCTCGAGAGGTTTCCCAATGGCCTTAGTGTTATTTTCAATTTGTAGTGCCACAGGAAAGGCATACCTTAAATTGGTAGGGTTCTTGTCTCTTAGGTAATAGGATGCCTTCTTGTCAAATGCATCTGTATATTTGATCA
Source organism: Taxus wallichiana var. yunnanensis (assembly GCA_018340775.1). NCBI lineage: Eukaryota > Viridiplantae > Streptophyta > Pinopsida > Cupressales > Taxaceae > Taxus > Taxus wallichiana. The sequence continues at coordinate 358,419,006 of CM031243.1, read as the reverse complement.
AGCATGACTGATCACATGGCCTCAAATTAACTGGCAGCCTTCTCAAAGTTTTGTTAAACCTTGTGTTGAAGTCATGAACTGATTCATTGGGGTTCTTCTTGATATTTTCAAATTCAGACAATAGAAACCTAGGATCATTTTTATCACAATATTGCAATCTGAATGCATTGTTCATTTCAGTCCATGAATCAATAGAATTATCAGGTAGAGCCTTGTACCAATCCCTTGCATCCTCTTCTAGTGTATGAATGAACAATTTAATATACACATCTTCATGATCAATCTCAAAGTCCTCCATCATGTTAAAAATTTTTGAGATGCTGATCACCTGTTATGGCATTATTCCCTTGGAACTTTGGCAATATATTTCTAACATCTTGTGGGACAACATTTGGGTAACCATCCATTCCTCTAAAATTTATAGGACCAAAGGTGTTAACAACAAATGGAGGTCTAGGCTGAGCCATTCTATTTTGAGGTGGTGATCTTGGAGGAGAAACAAAATGATGAGGAGTGAGAGGTCTTTGGGGCTCAAGAATGTGGTTCACAAGATTGGTATTCTCTAGGTGCTGATTTTCTTGGAAAGTTTTACTAGAATTGAAACACATGGCAGTGCAGTTTGAAAAAGGAACTCACCAGGTACAATAGAAGGACCTTCACTAGTTGAAGTAAACAAGTTTATGAGAGGATTGCTTGAATTAGAATCACTGGAAGAAGAGTGATAATCCTCTACTAAAGGTTGATCTCTCTCACCAATGGATATACCTTTTCCTGATGTCTGACCTTCAACAACCTTCCAAACTTTTCTTTCCTCTAAAACTGTCTTTCCCAATTCTTGAAATAACTTTCTACTTGGGTCCCTCCTGAAGAGAGATCTTCTTCCTTCCAGGTTTGTAGAGATTAGCAACACCAAAAACAAATGATAGAAAGCTAAGACACTGGTATTTATCAAGATCAAAACAACATGGAGTCACCACTAAGGACTTTCACCCTAGTTGTGCAAATGCACTAAAATACTCTGTCAAATACCTATTAGCACTGAAAATCTTGCCAAACTTTATAGATCAGACCTTCCTTTTCTTGAATCTATCAACCACAAATGCAAATGAAGTACAACTACTACTAAAACTGATAAAATTATAGGCATAACTTATATCTTCACTTAATCCTTACAAATATGATTATAAAATGATGCTTCAACAATGTACTTGCATGCAACATTTATAAGAAACATTACCAGGGTTTGACATGTATCCAAATATCTCAAATATTTTCAACAAGTCCTTGACAACGGCACTACTGGTGTTGGTACCCAATTTTTTTCTCCTTTTCAGTTTGAGCAACATCAAAGATATGACATGAAGCTTGAAGATAGATAGATCATGATGTATGTTGTTTTTTATCCGGGGATGTGATCTAACTAGCACTCAGATTTGTGGAGAGATGGATAACACTCAAATAGGACTTGATCTTGTCCTAACTATTTTAGGTTATGCCTTTCAACCAAGGTAAGAGGACCTATTTTGTAACCCTCAAATGGTGAAGGAGATGAAGATATCCCTCAATTTGTGCAAATAATACGAAGGGGCCTTGGGAAAATATGATCAACACTCCAAATCTGATTTTCACAAGTTGTCACTTCCAGATTATGGAGATACTTTCAATGCAAGACAAGGGTTACTGAAGACATTTTGGAATCCTGATCCGTTTCGCATACTTTAGTAAATGGATTTTGATCTTATGTGGGTATACAGGTCAAAATAGGGCTAGTATGGGGTAGGATTAGTTGTTTAGAATGATTTTTGGTGGGATATTGACAAGACAAACTTGACTATGCCAGATCTTTGAAAACCTCTACAACATTTGAACAACTATCAGATATAATGCTTCAAAATAGTCAGGATGTTCTTTCAACCAGAAGAGATACACAAATGGAGGCCCAGGTTTACACTCTTCACACAATATTTGATACTTCAACACAAAATCTTGAGTTAAAGGACTCAATTAAACATCAAAAGCTCGACCAAATCATGCCTAAGGACCCCCAAAGGCTTACAAGTAATCTCTGTCAACAAATCAAGGTGAAGTGATTTTAAAATACTTATTTTCAATGCCGATGAAAACTCTTATGACAAATGAAATTTCAAATTCCACTAGACTATCAATAAGGATGAGATTTGTGTGATTCCTAAAGATTTCAATGCAAGATTACAACAAGAACAAGGAAACTGTTTCACAGACATTTAAAAATGATAACAGACATCATATTGCCCAAAATAACATAGATTAATTCAAAATTTTGTTAGATTCATCAATAGGGAGGGTTTCAGGAACAATCTTAGAGTTGTCACGATGGCTATACACTTGTAACCAAATCAACATGAATGAAGATCTAACACAGAAGACATTAACCAGGTTTTTGGGATGGTTTCTCAGAAGATGAGCTTCTCTTAAAATTTTCTCATGATTTTCAATTTCCCGACCCTTTGCATGTCAAAAAACAGGCATTATACATCATTTTTTTACATCCAAGCATTCTTTCCCAAGAAAATAATATGCCAAGCATCAAGTTTGTTACAAAATTCCATCATGATTCGCAAACAAGGATGTTTAACATATTTACAACAAAAGTTGTCAGGTGTTTCAAAAAGGTGAATCATTGAGGATTTTTTCATCATTATCCATTGTGGAGGCACATTTTTCATCTTTAAAGCATGCAGACTCCCTTTCTTTCATTATTTCATCCTTATCCCTCCAAAATTTGACTCTGCGACTTTTGGATATGATATTTCACGTTTTTGGACTGTTAGGGAAAAAAATTCATTCAAAAAAAATCTCTCGATCTTCAAATTGATCCTCAAAACCGATTTCATTGGTCCTCAGTAGGCACAAATGACACAAATTTGCCAAAAATTTGATCAAAATCGATGCAAAAATGCATTTCCACACTTCTTGGAGCAAAATGGCAGTCAAACCGAAAATGGAAAGTTACCATTGATCCGCCTTTCTCCCTTCAACTGGTCCCTCCACGTGTCACAATGCGATTGGAAATGGGTTTAAAATCACTTTTTGACATTTTAACACTTTTGAAAAAATCTAAAAATTTGACATTTTTTCTCTGCCCCTTCGCCCTTGAGATTTGGCGTTGACATGTGTCGCAAGGTGGGTCCCATCAGAATCGCGGCTCGAATCTACACATTTCCACCTTTTTTGGAAAAAAGGAAAAAAAATAAATTTTCCACATTTCCATTCTATTTCGTTGTCAGGCCTGCACTAAGCCGCCACATGTTCCATTCTAATTAGTTGCGGGCCCTATGCATTTTCTTTGTACTTTAACTCTTTTTTCCAAAATTCCTTAAGGCACATAAATACCCACCCGTCCGCCTTCACTCTGCTTGTGACACGTGTACCTCCTCTGGGGCATATGGAGCTGCGCAGGGTTAACATGCACTTTTTTACAAAACACAAAAACGTTAAGTTTTTGAGCAAACCCACCGAACCTTGTCTAATCACAAACGACCACGTAGGAGAATATTTTGAGCTAAAATTTGACAGGAAAAGGATGCCCGTATGACCGTCAAACAACAAAAAAATTGATAGCGATGCCCTAGAATGCTGAAGATGAATTTGATGGGAAAATGACACCCGTCTGACCATCAAAACACAGAAAATGCCAGGGATGCCCAAAATCGATTTTTCTTCGTGGGTGAAGAATTTTTCGATCAAAGACAAATGGAAAGTGTTTTTAGGAAATTTACGACCATGGAAAGGGATATTTGAGGGAAAATAAGTACAAATCGAATGATTTCGAGCTCTAAAGGATGGGAAAACATGGGAAAAATGGCAAAGGCATTTGAACGAGCAAAATTAGGGCAAGGTAATGAGTTTGCAAACAATCCAATGCACAAGAATGGAACTACAACTTCACATCATCACTTTCATGGGGAAAAAGCATTTCAGAGCACAAAGAGCAAAGGGGAAACATGGAAAATGGTAGAGGATAAAAATGGGCACCAACATGCTCATTTCAAAGAATCTTTGGCTAATGTTAATTTGTGGATTTTCATTTTTAAACTTAGAGAACAATTATGTTTGAGTCATATCTAAGAAATGTTTTACACACAATTCATGATTACGAGAACCTATTCTTCTTTTTACTATATCTCTTCTATTCGGTGACATCCTTGTGTTCTCATTCCAAAATTTTACAATTAATTCTTTTAGAATACCAGATGTATTCTTGTCTTTTCATGGAAGTTTGCTAGAGAAAACCCAATAGTCGTGTTATTAACTAACTCAAGATGTTTACGTCTCTTTATTGCTTTCTTTAGTTTTTTTCGTTTTAGCTCAAAGCACTGTTTTCTTTTCTAATCAAGCATTTATTAACTGTTTTATCACTTACTATACAATTAGTTAGTGCACGTCGTGTAACATTACTATCTTTGGTGCATCTTTTTCCACCTACAGTTTGGTATGCTTTATGTATGTTTTCAACAATTGATGTATTTTGATTAGCAACATTAGATGTTCTTAACCCTGTGGTCTTCATTATAGGTCTCATATTAATTAATTTCATCAATGAAATAAATAATTGACATCTTTGTGTGTTATTTAAATTATCAAAGTAATTATCCCAAATTCCACTAGCTTTTCTTCTCACATTTCTTTCGAGGCATTTTGTTAGGCATTGGTTTTATAATGTTTTCATCAATTTCAATTAAGTGAATTGGTTTTCTTTGCAAAATGGAAGGAGGTGTTCTTAGAGGTGAAGATTTGTTTATAAGGTTACTTTCTTCATTCAATGTTTTCATACAAATTTCGGGGTTAACATTTGGATTCTCAAGTAAGGGTTCAACAATTGGATTCATATCAATTTCTTCATCCATACCAACATTATCATTCAATTTAATATCATTATTCATTGCAAAATCATTATTCTCTACATTTTCATTATGTATTTCATCCCAATTTTCTAGTACATTAGCTACATGTGATATAGCGGATGTACCTTGCCTTGCTCGAAGTTTTTCCATTCTCTTCAATTTCTTTATTCTCTTCTCTTCCAATTGCTCTTGTGTCTTATTCTTGACTTTCCTCTTGTCCTTAGCTCAACATTTATCGCCCATGATTAGAAAAAATCAACTAGTGGGGTAGGGGAAAAAATGAAATACTAAAAATCATGCAAGAATGTAGAGAATATTGTAGACAAAACATAATGTTTGTAGAATTCCCGTGAAAGAGATGAAAGGGACGTTGGGGGCCATAATATATAAAACAAATAAAAATGTGTACGCGTTATGTAATGTGTACGCGTTACATAACGCGTATGTATTTTGTGTTTTCTCTTTTCCCAAGCCATGCCTCAAGGCTTGGGATCCGGTTTGGATCCCCAAGCCTGAGGCATGGACCTGCACAAACACAACAAACAACGAGTTTTTACAAGAAAATGTAAAAATGACACTTCCTCTATGATAAATCAAAATAAAACAATCGATCCATTTTTAAAAAATTATACCACGATGTAGAGAAAAGTCTCTTCTTTCTAAAAATATAATTTTCCAAATTTTTTGACTAATATAAGGTTTCCATATTATTTATTTTCTAACTATGCCTTTTTATAGCTATTTTTGAAGTGTAAATATGTCTATCTTTCATGGTGTATCTTTTTTTGGGTGATCGAAATTTAAAAAATTATACTAGCCCAAACTAAACATAATTCTATACATATTCAAAAAAAAAAATTCTAATTTTTGATATTTTTGAGGTAGTTAGGGGCGCGAGTCGAGCTTCGTTATTTTTCAAAACATAAAATTTTTTTGTACTAGAAAAATCATAAATAAAAAAATATTCACAAAAAAATCTAAAAATGGAGCCCAAACTAGATGCTCCTAGATATCTTTCTACCAAAGGGTTTTTAAAAATACTAAATGGTGCTAAAAATGGTGGGGGGCACGAAAGTCACTCTATTATGTTTTTTTAACAAAAACGGGAGCATTTGTTGGTATTTTAGTTGTTTGACCCACTTAAAATTATCTGTTTTCAATAAAATTTAGTAGCTTAGAAACTAGACTCAAAATGCTACGATTCATATTTCTACAACATCTTCTAATTTTGAGTGTAACTATTTCAAAAACTTCTCGTACAAGTTGAACTTTTTTCTTTTAGAAAAATGCGTCCACGTAAGACCCCCTTTTGGCCCCCCAACTTGGTGCACTCACCCCGGGAGAGGAGAGCACTTAATAGGAAGGGGATGAGTAGAAGAGGTAGAAACATGAACCATAACAAGATCTGCAAGTAATTATTTTTCCAAATCAATAACTTTATAATAAAGAGTAGTAAAGGAGTTGCATGTTTCATATAATATATTTTCTTTTAAAGGAGTAATTAAGCCATGACAAAAGATATATTGCATTTCTAGATCAATAGGCTAAAAAGTAAATGGTGCATGCAAGAATTAAAGTGTAAAATATAATCTAGAATTGGTTTTGTATTTCCTTGATGCAAATAAGGTAAGTATTCATATGTAACTTTAGGCCCATTATTAGAAATAAAATATCTAAGGAATGCATCCTCCATATCATAATAAGTGCTAATAGATCCATTAGGTAAATGAGTATACCATTGAAGAGCAATATCCATAAGGCTATGACAAAAATCTTTTAGTAAGAACCTATCATTGGAATATGAAGTCATGGATAGTAAAAAAATATAAGATGTAAGTAAAAATTGCCGCGCCATTGAAACATGAGAAAGTAGGCATAGTGAAACCCTTAGGAAAAATGGAATTGTGAATTTTCTTAGGGATGGGATTTTCGTGAATGGTATTATTGTTAATAAAAACATAATAGGATTTTCTCTCTAAGGTAAGGGTATGTAATTTTATTTGCAAATCACCAACAACATGCATGAGGGAAAGGATGTCTTGCGGGGGTATGGTTTGAGTAGTGAGAGGCATGTTGAGGGGTTGGGTCTTTCCATTATGAGTGATCATAGGTACTTGAGGAGGGGAATGTGATGTGGAAGAAGGGGATGTATGTGGAGGCTCTAGAGGTGTAGTATGTGAGGAGTCAATTGGTGTATGATCATTATGAAGAATAGGAGATACACTAGGATTAACATTGGTTTCAACATGGAAATCATTGGAAATAATTTCAAAAGTAGAAGAGATATGAGGAATAGATTCACATTCAACAATATTAATGTAAGAAACATCATCATTAACATGTGTATCATCATTATCATAATCATAATCACTATCCATAATTTTACAAGAAATAAGTTCCTCATGTAAAGAATATATATTAGCGTTCTCATTTACCATAGTATAAGGGGAAAATAGGGAGAAACATTCATATCTGGAGTTGGTGGAAGAGCATATTCATCAAGTTTTTGAATGGGGGAGACAAAGCAAGAGTCGAGACTTGGGAGGTCATTAAGATCATATGCTTGGAATGCAAGGAGGTGTTGGATGACATGATATTTTGGAGGAAATCGTGAAAATCAAATTATTTGCAGGTGTGGGAAAAGTTGGCTCAATGTTCATAAAGGTCTTAGGGTGATCTGGGGATGGGTACCATTTTTTAGCCATGAGGGATGTAGATCCTAGGGAAATGAGTTTGATCAAGGAGTGGGGTTCACCAAATGATTTAATCTAATTTGAATTAAATCTTATTTCAAAGTAACTACTGTGACAAATGATATTCAAGTGATTATATACAACAATATTCAATTTATAAGTCTCTAAAATTTATTAACTCTAAGTAAAGGCAAAGGGATAGGGACTTATCTAATTTCGAATGATTTAGAAGTGATTGGGACTATTTCAATGCTAGATCTGGATAGAAATAGTGTTGAAATGGTTGGCTGAGGGTTCTAGAACTCAAGATTGTAATGGACAAAATTTTCCATAGGAGGAAAAAAAGTGCCCTGTGTTGGTGATTGATATGGGCACTTGTGACTACGTGAATGTTCAGGATTTGATATTTTCTGGGTCAGAAGATTTTCACTTCTATTTGTTCTTTTTCACCATGGTTTCTCTACTAGGGTTACAATCACACATATAACCTATAAAACAAACCCTATCTATCTACACAAGCTAGCCAACACATTAGATTTATATAAAATATATAATATGTGAAGTTAGACTGACCCCTGGTCACTCGATGAGTGAACTTATTATCGAGCGCTACACTACATCTAAGAATCTATGTAGTTATTTGTGCTTTTGTGTGAAATGGTGTCCTTAGCCTAGGTTTCCCTCATGCCAATGATGCCAAGATAGTGGGATATAGCTAGCTTTGATCTAAGAATGCAAATGTGTGGTATGGAATTCAACACTTCCCTTCCTATGTAGTGTATGCAACCCAAAATGCAGTCCCTTTGAATAGTAGTAGTAATATGTAGATGTGATAGTCCCTCTTGATTTTCCAACCAGAATAATAATTAGTATGTTGTGTATATATATGATTCCTTGCTTGAATTTTAACACTAGTGACACCTGCAGCCGACTAAGAATATGACATAAGGATGAGAAAAGAAACAAGGCCAACCACAAATGACGAAATGTGTAAATAGAATAAGGAGGACATGATCACTTAGAAGGGAAACAAGCACTTGGGCACTAGTGTCCATAGTTACCGCTAGTGTCTTGAGACCAAAAATGACAGATGTGGCAAGACAGGATAAACAATGATCCATGTGACTCGACCGAAGTGCATACAAAACCGAGAGGTGTATAAGAGAGTCATAATAGAAAATAATCAAAGAACGTAGAAGGAAAAGGAAAGTTTCACCAATGTGTACTTTTCTTACTTGGGATTCATGCATATAACAACACACCGATGATATAATAAAGTGATGATACGTGCATAGTTTTTGTGTCTACAATAAAAAAATCTATATATATAGATATATATTATTACACAACAATAATATATTATTAACTAACTTATCATAAGTAGATAATATTTACCACACAATAAATAATTAAGTACCATGTGAAAACTAAATTGTCCTAACATTCCCCCATAGTGTTTACATGGTAGCAAAAACTTTCTCACTTCTTCTAAAACTTACTTGCCTCTTCTTGCTCATGATCTTGACACACAACTTGAAAGGAAGGTAGAAGAAGGAACACATCAACTTCTTATCAACCATGCACTACCTGGGAAAAATTTAACCGAACTAGCATGGGAACACGTATAAGAACAAATTTATTATCGACCATTCACCGTAGGGAACACATCTAACCTACTCAAAGGTGTGGAAACTCAAGGAGGATCCATTTGTACAACCTTTAATGGTTTTATAAATGTTAACCACAAACCTAGGTATGAATAGGAACACATTTGATTGTTCAACCTCTACAAGTATCATGATGTTGTTTTTCTTTTATGCTTTCATTTTTTCATGATATATGTTTACATTAGGGGATTGTATTAGGAATAATTACATATACAAGTGAATAGGAAAGAACCTATGTTCTTATTACAAAACATGTCAAAACAAGAACTCTAAAAAGCAAAGTACACAGATACCAAGACACACAGCTAGAAAAACAAATTGTCACCACAACTTCATGAGGCCTCATCATTGGTTACTAGTGAGAGGTCGTTGATTGACCTCCAACCTCCTATAAATTTTTCCTCTAGTTGAAGGTTATCTAATAGAGGTAGTATTCATCACTTAGATTTTTGGTGTGAGTAGTTTTGATTTCTCTTTATTTTCCTCTTCTTCATCAACAACCATGACATTTTCTTGTAGTTTTCCATCAAGTAAATCTTGAGCTCTTTTCTTGCAGTTCATATACAAGTGACTTGATTGTTTACAGTAGTAATAGATGATTCATTTATTTTTATCTTTATAAGATGATAATTTCTTAAAAGAAGATTTGGATCTTATTTTAGCATATGATTGATATTTCTTTCCATACAATGAACTTTCTTCTAGTTTAATTTTCCTAGTTCTATTTTATTTCTCTATCCAACAAGAAATCAAATATCCCAAGTTTGGTTTAATTTTACTCAATGTGAAGACCATGTTAGAATAGTTGGGAGGCATGCTACTAAGTAATACAACTTTTTCATCATCACCAGACACATCTATTTTTATTCTAGCTATCTAATTTAAAATGGAACGAAACTTACTGATGTGTTGCACCATGTTATTACCTTCCTCTATTTTGAGCCCAAATAACATTTTCTTGATTGCTTCAATTGTGTTTATTTTTTATTACCCAAACAACCTATTTTGTGTCATCCATATTTTAATAGAGGATTTGGATAATTCTATATGATGCATATAAGCATTATATAGCCCTAATCCGATGATTACAAGTGACTTTTCAAACTTTGATTTTCTGTTTTTTTCTTCATCTTCATCTTTTGGTTTCTTTACTTTTCCATCCATAATATCCCACAAATATTTTTAATCAACAATTGGGTTCTCACTTGCCATGCATGGAAATCTTTGCCTTCAAACTTTTCAATATGACTCAACTTTTCCATTATGATATTTTGACAATGAAAAAATGACATGACAATATTTATGATGAATTAAAATGACTATTGACACAAGACACTTTTAATGACAATATGAAAATAAACACCACTTACTTTTGAATATGAAATGTGACTCAACATGAAACTTTATTACAAATATCAAAGAATGAAAAACTATCAAACATAGTTTTTAGCTATTTGACTCAACCTGCACTACTGAGTAATTAAATAAAGTTCAAACTAAATCTAAAGACCAAATTATAATATAAATACTAATAAAATCACATATTTTTATGAACCTAACTTGGTAGTGTCATGTGGTGGCATGCAATAACTTGTGGATGAATTTGGAAATGCATAGATGCCATCTTTCACATGGAATATCAACAACTATAATCAATCCAACATGATAGTATGCTAGGGTCATGTATGATGTTTTATATGATAAATTTGGAATTGCATATACGTTTTGCGAATGCTCATGTATTTGTAGAAGTTGTAATATCACAAATGTTGTATTTAGACTTAAAATAAAACATTTGTGAAATCTCTAGGTTGCACAAAGAATCAAAGATGGGAAGAGATATGATCAAACCATCAACCGCTAATCATCCTTCAAGAATTAGTATATCTCAAACTTCCTCTATGATAATGCCTCCTTACTCTCATGGATCCATTGCTCCGATACCAAACGTAGATATTTAGACAGAGTTTATAGAATTAAAACTCAATAAATGTATATTTTATGTATTTGACACCATAATATATTGTATTCTATTACACTATATTTAATATTGAAATGTACATTATATTACTAAAATACAATAGATTTGCAAGAGTAGGGGCAACCAGGCAACTCACAAAGTCCCACAAAAAAGCCATTAAGGCACCACGAAACTCCCAAAGGGAAAATAAAAAAATTCCATGAGGGAAAAATTCAACACCACCTTAAAACATTAAACCAAAAATATTTAAGACATGTAACCGAAATGGAAGGAGGATGAGGATCATCTAGAGGAGGAATGTAAACTCCATCGAAGGCTCGATCGATGAAGGATCAACCCGTTAACCATCCCGATCGGCATTTGGATTTGTAGAGGCACCATAATTCCCGGCTAGGGGTGGAGGGAAAACGAATGAATAAGCTCCATGAGGACGAGAGGTCCATCATGGAGAACTAGCCATTTCCTTCCCCTATGGAGGAGGACTCTATCCTAGCCTCGAGGAGGACGAAGATGAAGGGTGACCCCGGGGAGAGGAGGAATGATGGTTGCGAGAGAAAATTCTATGACACATAATTCATGAAGGTGGACTATGCGGCGATGATGAAAAAGGGTCGGGAGGGACCCGAATCATTGTGCATGGAACAATCCCCTAGTAAGAAAGTAGTTCCTGCATGTGGGAAAAATCTAGAACATTTTTTTCATCTTGAGATTGAATTTGTATTCGCACAATAGACAATATCTCCACTTTATCATTAGTGGAAAAAAAGCAATAGGATGATCATGATGGAAGAAAGGAACATTACGAGCTTTCTAAATTTGAAAGATAATACATGCTTTGAAAAAATGCCACAAAGATTCAATATAGGATGGATAAGAACTAAAATCCTCAAATAACGCCACATGCCAATGAAATAAATCAGGGTGGCGGGGTTAAAAAAATGAATCCAAGACTATGAAAATTGAGCATGGGTACAAGACCAAAACAAATTTTAAAAAGATTCGGGCCAAGAATAGAAAGGGCATTTAATATTAGGGATGCTAATGTCATTTGTCAAGCTGTTCACCTAAATGAAGACCTTGGTAAATGAGACACCACCAAAATTGGTTTATTTTAGGCTCCAATGAGAGGATTCTAGGATCAAGAAAGACATAAAGCCAATTGGTTGGGGCAGATTGAATCCCCAATGAGTATTGAGCTTGGAAATTTCAGGTGAAATAGGACTCAAAATTTGGTAGATAACTCCTGCATTATAGTGAAAAAAGTAATAATATGATTCCACCGCCAATCCCGCCACCAAACATCCGGAGGTTTAAGACCCAACTTTTGAAGCATGACATCCAACATCAATTCTTGAATTTTGTGGATAGATGGAAGGTCTGAATTGGCAAGATTGAATTTCATCTTGAGCTCAAGCTAGGAGTCCAGTCTTTTCAAGTAACCTAATCTTGAATGGTGTGAATTAATTTTTGATATAATCAGATAGATTTGATTCCCAAAGTTTAAACAAGTGGGATACTATTCTCCATGATAATAGGAGACCACCAAATATTCTGGGAGTTAAAAGAAATCTTGATGCGAAATCTATCTCCAATCTAGTGCAAAAAAGGCTTCACAGCTTCAAAAGCCTTCCATATAATCTTGGCAAAGAACATGCCAATAATCTTAATAGGAGCCTTGGTAATAAGTAAGGTATGTAACCATAAATTATTCCAACTTTTTTACCATAAGGAGAACATATGGCAATGTAATGGCAAAGCATAATTTTCTAAGCTTGATTACCCGAAAGACAACACACCACTCATTTAGAACATAAAGCAACGCTTTCACGATAAAATTAAATAATGACCATATCATCTTGATTGCAATGGAAATACTAGTGCCAAATTTGTCATCAATATGTAGAGAATAAAAATGCAAAAAATTAGGAGCAATACAAGTTAGCATATTTTGAAGCAAAATAAAATAAAATTAACGTCTTTGTAAACAAATAATATCCAAGCTACTAAAACGCTGACAAGATAACCACACAAAGTATTTGCGAGAGGGATTTGTGAGACCATGAACATTCCAAGAGATGAAATTCATGAAAATTCAGACATGTCAAGCTCCCCATGACCGTTTGGAACACCATCCTCCGAGCCAAGAATTGTAAAATTATTGGCAAGCAAGATTTGGTTTGAATTAGAGATCTCATCACGAGATGGAGTGGCATTTGGGCCCATTTTTTCCCCACAATTCATGGGAAAAATCGTGTGGTGGATTACGTGAACGAGGCAAAGGTTGATACGTTGAAGCTAAATTCCTAAAATCCTCTGTTTGTGAAGGTGAAACTTGGCTCTGTGAGGGATATGAAGGAATGAAAATAGACGAGGGGGAAGGACCCATACCTGACTTATCCTTGGAAAAAAGAGGGGAAGGAGAAGGAGCATGGTTCACCACAAAAGTTGATTTCACACTTGAAACCTTCTTATTCTCGACTACATTCCAGCCATCATTTGATAGATCCCATTTAGGTTTTGATGTAGAAGGTTGTGAAGCAATGGGTTTAGATCGAGTCGAAGAGAACAATCGCAAATACGATGGTCCATGGCTTGAAAATGAAAGCATGTGTTGGGAAGTTTAAATAAACAACCTTATGAGAGAAATGCAGGGACCCCACTTAAACATCTAAATGGTCCAGTAAGTATTTTGCAAGGTTAACCTCGACACAAACCCATTTAATGGGCTGGGCATAATAGAAACGATCTTGTTCATGACATATCACCTTGTCAATGGGTTTAACAATATCTGGAAGGAAATACCAGAGATGAATGGGGAGTCCAGGAAGCTTGATCCAAACTAGGATTTAAAAAAAAAAAAACCCAACTAGTGAGGTTCAATTTGGGAGTCTACTAGGAAAAAACCAAAAGGGTGTTTCCTAAATACCAACATGCAACCTTAAGAAGGAGGGCTTGGATCTGTGAAGGCTCTCAAAATGAAAAGAGATAAAATCCCTTGGTGATATTACGGATGCCTGAAACCAGGATACCGTTGGACTCATGCAATGATTTTTTATCTAGTTTTGTAAAAATGATTCATAGGGAATACGACCACGAGAAAAATGCAATAAGTTGAATGTTATGATACCATTTAACTACATGGTCTAAAAATTCGACATAAATAACAACATCTAGGGATGATTTAGAGTCCATACCTCGTCATAGACCTTCGGCACAAACTTTCAAGCATGCTTGGGAGCCATTTCCACCACAAACTGCAACAATAATTACAAAAGATGGAGAGGAAACCATTTATAGGCTACTCACCACCTTAAATGTGCAAAAAAGTCAATTAATACTATGATAGGACCACTAATAATACCCTAGTATGAAAAAGGAAGCACAATAAAAACAAAGGGAGTGACATGAGTGAATGCATAAAACCACGACATAGTTGAAGTTCGAACTCATCTTGGATTTGATTTTCCTATTTCACTATATTTCACTTCATTCGACGATTACAAATATATACAACAGATATTTCCTATCATCAAGGAGCTTGCTTTAACAACTCTCATATATCCATGAGTTGGTTGAACAACTCTACTCACGCATAACAAACTCTCTCTCTCTTTCTCTCTCTCTATATATTATTGTTACACAACAATAATATATTATTAACTAACTTATCATAAGTAAATAATATTTACCATATGGTAAATAATTAACTACCACGTGAATACTAAAAATTCCTAACCTTAAATGATGGTAAATACCATAGTAATCGTATGAAGAAAACAAATCTATCAAACCTATAGTGTTATAGGTACATATTACACAAAATCATTGTGTTGCGCTTGAAACTAACATTAACACCATGTAAGCAGGTATATCGCCACATATCATTATTGTAAATGGAAAAATAAGCCATTTGGTTATTAGAAACAAATAATTTTAGGTGAAAAGGCAAACCATAGTTCAATCCTTGTCGTATCATTGTTATTATTCTCTTGATGATGGTTCATGTGAAGTGACTAGTAACATTGAGTCAAAATATTTGACACCCAATATTCTTTGTTTATAATTTATGGATTGTGAAATCGTACAATCTCTTATCATTTGGATATTCTTTGGACTAACCTTATTCGATTTAAAATCAATGATGAAGATTTATCATTTCATGCTTCAAACAAATCTCAACCATAAATTCCAATGACCTAAATTATTCCAATAATATTACCCATACTAATAATGGTTGATTGAGGTTTGCAACGATAACAACTCTAGAATATAACGTCTATCGATGTAAAGTCTCATTGCAATATTAATATAATGTCCATCAACATAATTAGGTCTAATTGCTGATATTATGAATAACGTAATGAATTTGTTTTTAGAACCACTTTTTGCCTCTATATGGATGATATTATAAACAAAAGTTTGAATATATGGTGGCCCTTTTGGAATCAATTTTTTTATTGAAGATCATGAAGACATTAGAATTTACAAATTTTCAAAATCAAGAAGACGATCAGATGATTTCAACCTTATATCATCTCCAAATTCAAAAAACTTGTGATCTTTATAAATTGGTATTGTATAATATTTTTGTTTTTTCCCACTTCTCCAATCAAATTTCCATATTTAGTTTACTTCTATTTGACTATAGCTTATTCCGATTCATGTAT
This sequence comes from Taxus wallichiana var. yunnanensis, assembly GCA_018340775.1. Taxonomy (NCBI): domain Eukaryota; kingdom Viridiplantae; phylum Streptophyta; class Pinopsida; order Cupressales; family Taxaceae; genus Taxus; species Taxus wallichiana. Next base: position 358,403,115 of record CM031243.1, on the reverse strand, counting down.
TTTTCAACATGCGTGGTCCTCGGTTGATTTTATTAAGGTTTTCCCATGAAAATGTGTAGTCGTATACCCAAGGTAATGTCGTTCTAGAATGAGGTCATCAAACCTTTCAATAATCAATGGTCACAAGATCACCAAAAGGTAATACTAAAAATCAGATTCGTATATAACTTTTGAATATATGAATATTGCATATTTTTGTTATACTTCGATGTAGAAACCTAATTTTGGTGTGGGATCAATTATTTGTTATAAATTTGCAATGTTCACCTTTGTATATATGTTTTTGGTTATTGTCTAAAATTAGGTTTTTAATAATATGTGTTTCTTGTTTGTGGTTGTTTTAATTTTCGTGATATTTTTTTGTTGATATTTTAAATTTTTTTAGAATTATAATAATCCTATTCTAGTTCCCAATAATCATAAAAAATTAGCAATATGGTTTTAGTTCGTTTGAATTGTAATGCTACAATTTAGCTCTTTTATTGTGTGAGTATTTCTAGCCCATATTTGAATTGTTTTCGCCTTTTGGCCTCGTTTTATCAAATTTTGCCTCCCATTGTGTATCAATACTGAACCAATAGAGTCCTTATTGGGATTTTAGAAGTCTATAAGGTGGATTAATGCACCTAAAACAATGAAACAAAGAATACATTATAGTATTGAGTGATAAAAAGAATCACTATGCAAAAAATAGATATAAGCATTTAGAGTAGTATTGAAGAATTCAAAGAAATGTAAATATCATCTAGTGTTTATTGTTGCATTAATTAGATCATTTAAAAGTGATAAGAGTTCAATACATGCATTATATTAGACTAGTTACTAGCATGCATTATAATTGGTGTGTTGGCCTCAAAGAACTATGCCTATAAAGAGGCATGATAATAGTGGAGTGATAGCACATGTCCATCAAAGTATCTCCCATTTATATTGTCATTTTACAACATGATGGTGAACTATTAGGGTTCAAAGAAAGAAGAGAAGTTTCCAAAAAGATCCACATTAAATTTGATAAAATTGAGCGAAGTTTTAGGAGACCTAAAATAAACAAACAATTTTATGCAATCGATTCACCCTACCTAACAGTCATTGGAACCATAATGTTAAGGTGTTTCCTAAGGAGAAAAAAGTAATGACAAAGGTTTTGATTTGTTTACAATGATTTTATGGGTCATATTTTCCTTTTGTTTAGACATATGATGTATTATTAATTTTGAATAATATCTCCAAAATTGTGATAACTCATGTATTCCTCTAAAATTCCCTCTTGTCAATTTTTTTATAATCGAGGATTATTTTCTATGCAATTAAGTATGATTTTACTACCTTGCATTAATTGAGATATGGATTTTAATATATATGGATAGGTGTTGTGCACAAGTTGTGTAAAGCCACTTTCCATATAAAGATTTTAGTGAATCCTAATCATTGTCTTCAAGCTTCTAACATTTTATGGTTATATTTGTCTTCTTTCTTGATAAATTTGATTTTTGTATGCATCTTCCTTCTATTTGTTCTAAATGTATTATCCCTAGTTATTATGTATTACATTACTTTTATGTTGATTCAAATTTGTAAGATCTATATAAAGGTAGATAATTGTTGTATAACATCTATAGTATTTAGATGCGGAACCCCAACTAAGAGAGGTTCCAAAATAAATTTCAACCATGTGTTGATTTTGTTGAGATTCCTATGATGAATATTAGAATCAATGTGAAAAAGAAAAAGAATGTTTCAAATGATGTTAATGTTGCTTTTGAAGTTATGCTTTCCCTTTCGAATGATGCTTCATTTAATGAATTTTTTTGTGAATGGTCATTAATTTTCTATTGAATGCGAGGGTAATAAATGGGAAAACATGATAAATATGACCAATATGGGGCTCAAGAGTGTGCATTCCTTATGAAACATCTTTTGAAAACCTATTGAAATAGTTAATTTAATGAATGTGTTAAAGGATGTTCGGTGTTAGCCCCAGGTTAAGGCACTTAACAATGGGGCTATATAATACAAGATAAACCATAAAAGGTGAACAAATATTGTTTTAATGTTGTTAATGAATATAGAACACTTATGGAATAATATTCTATGCATAATCATGTAGTCATTTCACAAATTTCTTCTAAAACCGTTTATCCTCATGCTTTTAATATTGTCAACCAAGGATGCTAAATGTCATGTGAAGTGAAAAAGAGGTGTCGTGGATCAAGTAGATGGATGAAGAATGTGCCAAACGGTGAAATGAAAGCAAGGTGTAGGGTGTGCAATGTGTATGAGACATAAAGAGACAAGGATAACTAATGCAAGGACAACTAAGGATGGGACCACATAACTATACTCTCTATGTACTATCTCTAACTCATAATGACTATGTGAATAACCATACCCCATTCTTGGTAGGCACGTTAAGGCACCCACTTAAGAAATAGACACATACTTAGGGTTCTTAGACCTAACGAGAAAAGTTGTATCTAAAAAGTGGTAACGATTACCCGTCCTTCCGTAAGAGTAGCTTGTGTTTGGTGAATCTTCCTTGAGTGCAAAAACTAATTTTCACTCAAGGACCTACCCACTGTGCCACAAATGCATGGTTTTCACACGAGGACGACCTACTTTTTCTTTACTATTTTCTCATTTTTCCAAGTTTTTGCTTGTTTTTTCTTTGTTTTTCAATTTTTAGTTCTTATTTGATATTCTCGTCATGACTAAGTGTAGAACTGATTTAAGTGCAAGGAGTTCATAGGTTCCAGAAGCTCTTCACCATCTGAATATGCAAGTTTGTAGGCTCCTGATCCATATTTTGCAATTACAACATAAGGACCTAACCAGTTAGCCTCAAAGTTTCCTTTCTTTTCTCTATCTTTGATGGTGTTCTTCTGATTTTCTTTAAGAACTAGGTCTCCTACACCAAATTCCCGGTGAATGATGTGTTTTTATATCCTCTGGACACTCTATTCTAATAAAATTTTAGGTGATTGAGCGCTCTAATATGCATTTCATCTAATAGTTCTAACTTTGCTAGGTGAGCAACTCTGTAGTCTTCATCTTTATCAAGATAGTCTCTGAGAGATATTCTCAGAGAGGGAAGCTCCACTTCCAAAGATATGATGGCTTCAGTGCCATAGAAAAGTGAATAAGGGGTCGCACTAGTAGGAGTGCGGATGGAAGTACGATAGGCCCAGAGGGTGGGATGTATCTGCAGATGCCAATTACGGCTGGTTTTACTAACCATTTTCTCCATAATCCATACAAGGGTCTTATTGGTGGCTTACGCTGTCCATTACCTTGAGGGTAATAAGGGGTAGACCACTTAAGTTGGATATGGAAGCATTGACACAATGTTTTAACCATTTTATTTTTGAAGGATTTACCATTATCAGTGACAATGGCCGAGGGGATCCCATAATGACATATGAGATGGTTCATGATGAATTTTGAAATTTGTGCACCGGTGACATAGGTAAGAGGGACAACCTCTACCCATTTGGTAAAGTATTTGGTGGTAGTGATGATATGAGTATGACCGTCTGATGAAGAAGGATGGAGCTTCCCTATGAGATCCAGGCCCCATTTAGAGAATGGCCAAGGCATTGCAATAGGTTGTAAGGCTTGTGTTGGTGCATGTATTAAATTTCCATATTTCTGGCATAGCTCACACTTCTTGACGAAGTTACAACAATCGGATTCCATGGTAGGCCAATAATAGCCTACTCTCAATAGATTTTTAGCTAAGACCATGCCACTAGTATGTGCTCCACAAATACCACTATGTACTTCCTTAATTGCGTGGATAGAATCAACAACATCCAAACAACAAAGCAGATTCCCGTCATAGCCATGATGATAAAGGGTGCCTCCTAGGAGGGTATAATGGGCTATGCGGCGAATAAGGGCTTTCTTTTCAGAATGGGTGATGTCAGGGGGAAGAGTGCCATCTTGTAGGTATTGGAAGATAGGGTCGTACCAAGGGGATAAAGGACCAACAACTTCACATGCCAAACATGACTCCAACATATCATATGCAAGTACCTGTAAATGTTCCACGAAGAAAGGCATCTTGCTTTCTTCAGGTGCTATACGTAAGAGAGACCCAATAGTAGCCATAACATCCACGGATCTATTATGTGACCTTGGTTTTTGTTCAAATATGACTTGTGTGAAATATTCCTTCAAAGTTTCAACCATTTTCTTATATGGAATAAGATTTTCATCTTTAACCTTGTACTCATCATTAACCTGTTTTATGATAAGTTGAGAGTCCCCAATGACTCGTAGTTTTCTGATGTTCCACGTAATAGCTAGCTTGAGGCCAACGATGAGTGCTTCGTACTCTACAATGTTATTTGTACATGGGAATCCCAACCGGAATGCTTGTGGTATGACATCACTTGTTGGAGTGATGAGCACCACTCCTGATCCGAGATCCATGAAAGGTAAAAGATCCATCAAAATGAATCTGCCATTCTCTGATTATTCAATATACATCATAGATGCATATGGTAAATCTAAGAATAAGGGTTCCATTCTGGGAGAGTAGCTCATACTGGCTAATCGATCAGCTAGTACCTATCCTTTTAAAGACTTCTGATTCACAAAATCGATATCAAACTCACTCGGAGAATGATCCAATTAGCCATTTGGCTTGTGAGGGCAGGTTTGGATAAAAGGTACTTGAGAGGGTCAAATTTGGATATGAGCTTGGTTTTATTATTTAAGAGATAATGGTGAAGATTTTGAAATGTGAAGACAACTGCCAAGCTAGGCCTTTTCTATTTGGGGATAATTCAACTCGTATGCGATCAAGGTGCGGCTAAGATAGTAAACTGCTCTCTCTTTATGGGCTAAGTCATATTGGGAAAGTACTATACCAATGACAAACCGGGTAGATGTATAAGAGGAGAGGTTCACTAGGGGTAGGTGGCATTAGAGCAACAGGTGGGTTGGAAAAGTACTTGTTTGAGTAGTGCAAAGGCTTTTTGATAGTCAGGTCCCAATTGAATGTGACATCTTTCTTGAGAAAATGAGTAAAAGGGTGGCACTTATCTACAAGTTGTGAGATAAAGCGATAGATTGCTTGAATATTTCCTTGTAGACTCCTTAGCTTCTTGAGAGTGGTACGTGGCAGCATTTCTGTGATAGCCGTAACCTTTACAGGATCCACTTCAATCCCTCTTTGTGAGACAATGAACCCTAGGAGTTTTCCAGATAAAACACCGAAGACACATTTCTTAGGGTTCAAACAAACCTTATAGTCTCTTAGACGTTGAAAGATATGCCTCAACACTTTAGGGTGTTCTTTTCTACTTTTGGATTTTGCTAGGATATCATCAACATAATCCTCCATGATGTCACTTATCATATCATGGAAAATAACTGTCATGGCCCACTGATAAGTAGCCCTAGCGTTCTTAAGCCCGAAGGGCATGAATTTGTAGCAGAATGTTCCCCAAGGGGTGATGAATGTTGTCTTATGCTGATCTTCCTCCACAATTCGTATCTGGTTATAACCTAAAAAACCATCCATTAAGGACAACATTTCATAGCCAGCGGTTGAATCGACTATCATGTCGATGTTAGGTAGGGGAAATCATATTTTGGACATGCTTTGTTGATGTCACGAGAAATCCATGTAGATCCTTATTCCAACAGATTTTTCTGTATTGGGACTATGTTAGAGATCCATTCTGAATAGTCAATAGGTTTAATGAAATCAATAGCTAACAAATTTTCTAATTCTTCTTTGACAGAGAGCATTACCTTAGGATGCATCTTTCTCAACTTTTGTTTGATTGGCTTGGAATCTAGGTGCACAACAAGGTTGTGTAAAACTAGCTCTGGGTCCAAACCAAGCATATCTACATATGTCCATGTACTCTTTTAAGAGCTCTACAAAGGTCTTTTGTTCTTGAGCTGAGAGTGAAGCTCCCAACTTGACTATTCTAGGTTGCTCCTCTGAGCCAATGTTGACGCTGATTGTTTCCTCAATAAGCATTTTAGAAGCATCTTCCATCCGCATAGGATCAGGGGGAAGAGTAATATTTACCTCTTGTGGTAGTTCATGATCATCTTTGAATGGATAAATCAATTCATCTTTAGACTCTTCATTCTATTTGTCTATGAGCTTATCAAAGAGTCTTGTCACTATGGGATTTCCGTTGAGCCTTCTTGCTTGGTTTCTCAGAAGTAGGTATACTTTTATTTACAACCTTTTTATTCAACCATCCACACATCTCTACTTCTTCCCCAAAATAGGCACATGCGTCTAGTTGAATCTTAAATCCTTTCTTGTGGTCTCCAATGGAATAAAGTCCCTGAGTCCCATGAACTCTATGAATGCCTCATCATTTTCAAAGAAATCCAATGGCACGTGAAGTTGTTGATCCCAATCTATAAGTTCAGGATATATAAGGGCTATTGGACATTTATTTAGGGGATGGATTTAGATAAGGTAAGGACCGACGAGTTTGGGAATAGGTTCGTGGAGGCAAGATCCTCGTAAAGGCTACATTGGGAATCTACGTCACTATCAGAATGAGATGACATCCTCACATTCATAAGAGGTGGCGTCATTCTCAAAAGGTAGAGTGTCATGGGGCCTTATTCCAAGGCCATGTTTATCGGTTTTAAAATGAGGGATAGGGATACGATCCAACTGGCCTTGTGCATTAACGCCACACCCAAACCCACTATAGCCCATGAAAAACATCATGTGAGGACCTTTGATGTACTGAGATGCTTGATTGCATGAAGCCATGGTGCCTTCTGACACTTTGTTGGTTGGGTCTTCTAACATTTTCTCCTCAGATAAGAGGCCACTATGGACAAATTTTTCCAACGGTTTAGGACATTGCTTTGGTGGGTGCTCTTGAACTGAAAATAAGGATTACCCCTTGTCCTGGGGGATACTTATAAGTCTGATATCAATAGAGCTGCTCAAGAGTGAATGGCCTACTTGGGCCATATTTTGCTGATGTGGCCTCCCATGAAGCAAATGGATTGACCAATGAGGGAAAATCTTGATTGAAAGGCGTGAGAGACTCTGAATCTATTCGTTTTTCATGACCTCCATTTGTAGAGGGAAAATAACATCCGTAGAAGGACATTCATAAGCTGCACGAGAAAAACTGTGCAAAGCCCTACAATGTGTGAAAGGTTCCGGGTCACCCAAAATGGTAACCACCTGCCCTTCATGACATAACTTGATGCATTGATGAAAATTTGATGGAATAGCTTGCATGGCATGGATCCATGGGCATCCTAAGAGCATGTTGTATGGAAGGTCTAAGTCAAGGACATGAAACATTGTGTCATGACATGTTGGTACTACCTCCATGGGAACCACTATAGTCCCTACTGACTCTCTTTCTTCATTGTCATATGTTGTGATTGTGATAGTCTTAGCACCTAGCTCTGTTTCTAAACGACCTAGCTGCTTTACCAGCTTCAAGGTGTAAATATTCTAGACCAGATCCCCATCTACAAGTACTCTTTTGATTTTGCGATGGGTAACCACCACTTTGAGATACAATGGAAAGTTATGCTCTAGGTTGTTATGTGGAATTGCAGTATGATCAAAAGTAATATGATCATTGGTATCTAAGCGTGCAATCATGGCTTAAAGGTTCGTGGGATCTACCTCTGTGGAAACCCTTGAACTTTGTAAAGTTTTGTATAGTATGCTCTTATGGGTGTTAGAGATCTTGAGGAGATCAAGAATAGATATTTTAGCGGGTGTTTTCTCTAACTACTCTATTAAGTTATACTGACTTTCCTGAGGGGTAGGCACAAGATCTAGTATGATTAAGCGGGCACGTCTTGTCTGACTTGTGCAACTCTTTTCTAAAATCCGAATGGTGTTGATTTGTTCATTAGATGAGCTAATGCATCTAATGAGGGAGTCATAAGGACTATCATTTGTAGGGTACACATAGGCAGCAGTCCTATAGTCGTTGGAAGTTTTCCCTTGATCGGTTTTCTTTTTCTTCTTATCTGCATGGTCAGGAAAAGGTTCCTTGTAAATACCCATTTTTCATTTGAACTTTTCCCGGTCTCAAGGGGAGACTCCACAATGATCTTCCCTTCCTCTATGAGGTCTTGGATATAATGGTGTAATCTCAAACATCTATCCATTTTGTGTCCTTTAACATGGTGGAAGTCACAATATTCATGATCTTTGAACCAAACCGGTTTTGGAGCATCTTCCGGATATGGTATTGTGGCAGTTAGATATTCTACCATCTTTGCACCATCTAATTGTTTTAGGATGGTAGATAAAGATTCTATCAAGGATGTGAACGTACGTTTTGTAGGCACTTTGGGATGAGGCCCTTGTGAAAGTTTTAAGAGTGGGTCTATCTGTACGGCTTGGACTCTCTTGGAGTCTGTAATGCCATCACCAACAACATGTTTATTCTTATTGAAGAATTTAGGTTTGTCTGTGGATTTGGATTCGTGTTTGTTTTTAGTAATAGGTTTAAGCGTGCCCTTGGCAATGAGTGCTTTCTCAATTTGACTGCCTTTCTCTATGACTTCTTCGAAGTTTGAGCCACAATGCATTTGTAAGTGAAAGGCTATTTCCGGGTTTAAGTTAGGAATGAATATACTCACTAACTATTTTTCTAGTAAGGCACAAGGAAAGTGACTAGCTAACCCACGCCATCATTGTAAAAATCCTGCAAACGTCTCATTGGGTTTTTGTTTTGTGTTGCATAGATCGTTCATTGTGATGTCACTCTCCATATTATAGGAGTAATGCCTTACAAATTTCTCTGCTAGCGTGGGCCATGTTGTAATGGAGCCCTTGGGTATGCTATAAAACCATTCCAATCCCATGGCTCCTAGGCTGCGAGGAAAAAGTTGTATTAAGAAATTATCACTATACGCGACCTCTTGGCAAGCCATGTAAAAGTCTTTTATATGATCACGAGGATCACTTTTGCACTTATACTTATCAAACTTGGGAACAGTAAAGTGTTTTGGGAAAGGCTTGTTGTAACATGTCCTTATCAAAGGGGTAAGGACATAGTTCTTCATACAAATATTTTCTATTTTGGCCTACATTTCCCTGTTGTAATGTAGTAAGCGTATCTTTCATAGATTTCAATTCATCTTGAATGAGTTGCTCTTTAGTAGGTGATATTGACCTTTGAGCCTGAGTTGCCTTAAAGGTATAGTCTGTATGTGGATCAAATTGAAACTCATTAAGTTTGTTTTTGTCTTTGTCTTTGCATATGTTTCTTTTTGAAGAGCCTAGGTTTGCTAGTTTTTGACTCAACTTCAAGATCTATTTTTGGAGGATTTCCTCCTCAACCAGAGGGTCCTCTTCTTCATCAAATTTCAGAGGAGGGGAAGCTTTCCGCTCAGTTTTCACTTTACGTGAAGCTTTAAAGTGAGGTTTACGTGATGGTTCACCTTCGACAAGTGGCCTTATGTTGCCCAGAAGTGGAAGTGTACCCCACATCAAAAGGATTATCGTGTCTAAGATGAATCTTCACTCTCCTAAGTTAGGGTTAACGACCTTTGTTTCTTCTTCGCGCTCGTGTGGAAGTTTAGCTCCTAATGCCAAGACTCTTGTGAGTACTTGATCTTTGTTATAATATAGGAGTTCATCAAATCTACTTAGGTCTAACCTTTGTTGTTCTCTCGAAGAGTCCGAATCTTCTCCACTATGATCGATTAACGTCTCCATATCTTTGACTTGAGAGAAGAGGTCCTAAATTGTGACCATTGAATGGGAAGGTGTCGAAAGGGTTTTCTCCCATATCCTACTCATTTGATTTGGCTACCATTTTTATGATTTTAGGCATCACTAGCAAATGTTTGTATGTAGCTAGCGTAACCCCCAAGTGTATGGTTTTCTGCAAGCCATTCAAGGTGGTGTTGGAATTATACTACAATGTATCCTAGATGTAGTTTTATGTAATCGTTTTATCAAGAAACACTCATATGCCCATCTAAATGTTATGACCACTCGATTTGTTGTTACCAAGCCTATGCCCTAAAAATAGATAGCGATAATGATGTATCAATATGCAAGTCAAGTTAGAGCCTCAACAAGGTCTAAACACTGATGTGATGCCATCGTAGTCCCTCGAAAAGGTATACTTAAAACTAGTTTGAATGCCGATGAAAGCCAAACCTTCTAAAAATGGAAGTCGTGAATAGATATAGTGTAATAATGTCACCGTGATACATTAACCGAGCAAGCAAGGTGTTAGTACCATGACAACTTTATTATGATATATGTAAGGTGTTATCGACACTTTTCAAGAAGACTCAGATGACGTCAAAAATAAAACCAAGTAATAAGTATAACAAGGAGTTTTTAATCATGTGAGCAGCGTAACCACACAATAAGGGGACTTATACCATCTCCTTAAAAATGAGAATACGATGTATGTACTGAGATTGTACGTCTAGGATGCGAAAAAAACTATCAACTCAAGAAGAGAAAAAAATGAACCGAACACACAGCATTGAAGATGATCTTGAAATCAAGATGGAAGGACTTTTATCAAAGATACGAAAAGCATACCCACACACTTTAGATGCTTAAAAATGCAGCCACAAACATGGATGGGCTTAAACGGACAAAAAAAGTGACGAGTACTATCTCTTATAAAAACGTGCAATGTATGCACCTTTCTCACCCCGAACAATGGGCGGTGAGAATGCAAGGGTGTTGATCAAAGGATGGAAACAAATCGAGCACCACTTAGGCAGAGCTTCACCTCATCCGAAGACGAGAATAAAACTAAGAAAAAGTGAGATGCGTAGTTTAGTTCCGTGATGAAAAGACACTCAGTTCAAACTCACAAGGGTTCTTTGCCTTGTTTGACAAACAAGGTTTAGAATCTAGATGAGCTGTCACTTTGTGATGGCTTGATGCAACAAGGACTAGTAAAGTGGGCTCCTTGACAAAATGGCTTCCCTAATAATTTCTCTCAACTAGGTGTTACAAAGTTGTCTAAGAGCGAGGCGCGATTTACCCAAAAAGTCACAATGACTAATTTGGGAGTATCTCAGCTTTGTCCCCCTTCAAGTATAGTGGGAAATGAATGCATCCATCGTGTACTCTTACTAGGGTCGCGATATGGACAACTTGTAACTCTAACTCACAAGGCATACTAGTCAAGTGGGTAAGTGGGAGCGCTTCTATTTCATCCACGAGGTTACATAATGATAGACTACTTTAGGGTTCTGGTACCACCCCATTGTTATAGCTTAAGGCGTTATGCCAAAGGGGTTATGTTCTAGTTGAGCGGATAGGGATGTACCCTTTTCTGAAACCTGTAATACAATGTTTTGAATGTGGTGTGTTTTTATCTTGCTTAGCTTAATGTGGTTTTAAGTAGCACACTATTTGGCAACCTGCAAGAACACGTGTATTAGTAGTTTTGTGTTTTGTTTTTGACACCTTTCTCGACAAGCGATAGGTCCTGTAGACAACAAGTGTTTAGTAATTTTCCAGTTCATAGGTTGATGTCAAGAAAGAGAGTTTTTCACTTTGCTTTTGATTCCTAAGATCACCAAAAAGGTGTGAAGGAAGAGCATACACAATGTGAAAAGTTCTACTGAAATTACATGAAAGTTTTACTTCAACCTTTATAAAACAAGTGTTTTTTGAACAATTTATATGAGTTTTGTATTGGTGTTTTTGATCTCCAAGATCGCCTTGGAAGACGCGAGGAGAGAGCATACACACTTCTACAAAAGCTACTTCTAAGTCAAAAAACAAAACACTTTTAATCTATGCAAACTGAAATGTTAAGAAAGAACCCTATTTTTCAAATTGTTAGTCCTAGAACCTACAGTAATGGATCAGGGAAAAAGATTTTGTAGACTGTAAAATTTTTCAATTTTTAATACATACACATGCGTGCCTATATAGACACCAACGCTCCCTAACCGATGGATACGTGCCCCACCTAATAAGTACACCTGTAGTTAAAAATTAATAAAACCCAATGCAGTAAACATAGACACTCACAATATGATAGAGACGCGCCTATATTGACATGGACACTTAGGTTATGACGTGTACGCGCTTAATCCTAAAACAAAAAAAAGCGTAATTTTTTTACACAGTTATACCTTTTACACCTACGTAGCCAGAGAGGTGGATAAGTGCCGCAGATGATGAGAGACATGTGTGCATCCTTGTAAAGGTTTAACATATTTTTACACAGTCTAGCGCCTGACGCATACGTGGCCAGAGAGGTGGATACGCGCCCTAGATGACGGGGACGCGTGCATGTCCTTATAGAGGTGAAATTTGTAAATGATGAGGACTGCCAGATAGGTACGCACCTGATCTAACATGGGTACATTGGGGTTTCGACGTGTACGTGCCCTTTGTTTGACACCTACGCACACCCTGTGAAAAACCTGCAAAAAACATGGATTTTCAAATTTTCAAGAGCAAATAGGTTAGTTGTTAGTCAAAGTGTCCTATTTCTATATCAAACCCACAAAATGTATATAAATGAAGGTCATTTATCTAGGGTTAGAAATAAAAATGAGGAAATAACAAGTGATTTGAGCAAAAACTTGAAAATGCGCTTTGAAAAACCTAAAAGACCTCTATTAATGGAGGGTGGACATAAGGGTCCCATTAGGCGTGACAAATGTGTTTAATGAAAAGTTGTAAAAGCCATGGATTTGGGGTAAGAATCTCTAAAGAAACACCAAAGGATTTTAACAATCGATCAATAGACCATGTGATAAGAAATGAGCAAGGTTATCTTCTTTGCATTCATTAATTTGAAATAAACATGCAAACTAAGCAAAATGAAGTTAATCTCTATTCTTTGAAAGCTTGAAATAATGAACCTAAGAGGATCTAAGCATTCGGTTTATGTGTTAAGAGAAAGAGATCTCCCCATTAATGGCTTCAAGGCCAATGGATCTTCCCTTTTACTACATGTTAATGTTATGAATCACAAGATTAGATGCTTTTAGCTCAAATGGAAGAAGATGAAACACAAACTAAAGCTTAAACAAATTGCTATAATCTATGCTTTAGGAAGAAGAAAATTCTTAGGAAATGAGGGAGGGGTATAGCCCTATTTATAATTTTTGGTTTAGAAGAAAAGGAGATTTGGGTGCATGTGGGACAAAGGATAAAGTCCAAAATCACTTTTAGCAAGTCAAAGTGTGATTTGACTATGTTTAGGAGTATTGTTGGCGTGAAAATCTGTCGCTGGACAGATCTATGGATGACGAGCCAACGGCGCAGGGCTTAGCCCTCTTGAGTCAAAGCAGCGAAACCTGGTTTATTGCTATTCTACCAAAGCAGGAATCTATGCAAGTCTCACATTACGCCTTCGAGGGTTTGGGATCTCATCCCAAGTAGAGTGTTCAGTGTGCGAAAAGAAAGGAATGAAAGAGGGAAAGAGAAAGAACAGATCCGAAGGAAGAAAAGAAATGAATTCCAAAGCAGAAAGGTCAGAAGATTTATGTTTTTGGGTTGGTAGTAAACAGAGCCAAACCTACTTGCATAAATAAACAAAGCAATACTGATGAGCAAATGACAGAAAAGTAGATATGAATCCAACATTAAACACATATAGATCTAACGTAAGGAAGATCTAATACATAACATGACTATTGAGCACAAAGTCTTAATATTTGTATTACTGTTTTCTTCTGTTACAAGAAAGCTCAAAGTCTTTCTCTCCTCACTTCTATTTTCATCTAAAAAATGTTCACCCTGAATACAACAAGTATTCCAGTATTTATAGAAGAGAGGAGAAGAAAAGCAAAAAGGAGCCAACAAATATTTACAAAGATATTTACAAAATATCTAAAAGTCATGTTGACTTTTGACAACTTGATGGATGACATCATCCCATGATGCAACATGGATGATGTCATCATTTGTGCTAACACACTTTAGACATTTCAACAAGAAAGTCGGAGAATAGAGAGAGAAGAAGAAGAAGAAGAAGCGAGACCCAATCCAAAAAGGTTGAATTAGCCATTTGATCTTCCATTGGAAAGCTAGCAGAAGAAAGAGTTAGAGATTTTAAGGCTCAGGGCGCAGGGCGCATGAAAATTGCAACTTGCAGGCTAAATAGATAAGGCGCACAGGAAGAGGGTGTTGCAAAGGTTAAACTGGCGCCAAAGGCGCATGGCGCATGGATGTTGCAGATTGCATTTTAAAGAAGGGCGCATGAAAATTGTGTGTTACATTGGGATTCGGTGCGCCCTTTGGCGCGTGGATGGATCGTGTAACATTGACTTTTCGTGCGCCAAAGGGATATGGCGCGGCGCATGAAGGGTTTACACAACATGATGTTGTTGTAATCGGGGATGCGCCAGCGCCTTTATAGCTTCAGATTTGCGCAGATAAAGCTTGTGTAACATGGAAGCTGGGTGCGCCATTGGCGCGGGTTTTGCTCACGTTACAGGTCGGTCAGATGCGCCAAAGGGGCGCACATGTTCTTAGTGTTGCAGGACGCGCCGATGCGCCAAGGGGAAAAGACAGTGAACAAACCTTCTTTACAAAGGGGGTTTCTCTATGATGTAGGTTCTTTTATCCCTGACTTCTTATTTGAAAGGCTCGGTGGAGTAAGCGAAGCGGTTTAGATCGGGAGGGCTACTGACCAGCTGTTTCAAGAAAACGTCCTTCTCCCAAAGAGATCGGAAAGGGAGGATAGCATAGGGGAGGGCAGCCAACTTAAAACATATTTTAAAGACAGGAAAGCAAGCATAAAAACCGGACCACAAAAATACCAAGAACCGAAAACACCAACGCACTGAGGGAAAAGAACCTCTTACGATAAATAGCAAAAGTGTGCAATGGGTCCACAAGGCGAAGAAAACGATGGGCAGGGGCTGACAAGTTCAGAACGATCACGTGCTCGACAAAAGTGAAAATGACATTTGGGAGCGCACTCACATATATATATATATATATATATATATATAGAAAAACTGGTCATAAATGCGCCAACCACTTTTTCAAAGGCGCATGAGATTTTTTGTCGACAGGAGAAAGCGTGCGCCCTTTGGCGCACGAGAGTATTTGACAACAGGAGACGAAGTGCATCTTTGCGCGCCAAAAGCATTGTCGACATGAAGTTATGTGCGCCCTTTGGCGCACCAAAAAGCGGAGCAACAAAAGTTGTGTCAATAATAAGGCGCATGCGCCTTGGCGCACGCAAAAGAGACTCAACATCCTTTGGTGCACCGAAAGATGTGTTAACATGGAAAACCATGCGCCAAAGGCTTTTAAGGGGGCGCATCAAAAGCTAGTGTTACAAGGATATTTCATGCGCCCAGCAAAAAAAGGCTCAAAATGACTAAGTTCGAAAACTAGATTTCCCGGGAAGGGATTTTACAACGTTTCGAACGCGAGGGATCCCTAACGAGGGATCGAAACAAAATTTTCCATATGGTTATCGGTAAAATTTCCCTTGTCAATTTTACGGGATAACAGCTGGCTCTTTCTGGGGACTATCCCTGAGCAAACTCAGGGGTAGAGAATCCCAGATCACTTGTGCCTATCCATTGGGTAACAGAGTCAAAAACAAGGGGGACCGGAGGGAGAACAAAAGAAACACACGACAAACCGAAAGCAAACACACGACGAAAGCAAACACACAACTTAAAGAAAATTGTACAAAGAAGAGAGCAAGCTCTACTTCCTGAAGATCTTCAGATGCTGCCCGCTATAGGGAAGCGGGAGCTCAGTTCCATCCAGATACGAGAGATAGAAACTATTCTCTCCGTTGAGTTGCTTGATTTTGAAGGGCCCTCTCCATAGGGAATCAAACTTTCCGTGCATGCCCTTTGGCTCTCTTCGCTTGTCCCACAAAAGGACGAGATCTCCCACTTGAAAATCTCTTTGCTTGGCCTTCTTATCGAAAAGCCTCTTAACTTGATTCTGATGTTCAGTGATCCTGTCGATCACTCTCACTCTCTTTTCTTCAAGTGCTGCCAAATACATGATTCTCTTTTCTAGAGAATTCTGGAAAGTTTCATCTTCAATCGCTCGTGCCAAGCGCAGAGCAGGAAGTTCCGAGGAAATGGGAAGTTCGGCATCAGTGCCATATAACACTTGAAAAGGTGACATGCCGAGCGATCTCTTGGGAGTAATGCGGTCCGCCCACAAAGCGTCGTACAAAGACTTGTGCCACATTCGCTGATTTGATTCCACCAGTTTTCGTATGATGGCCACCAAGTTCTTGTTGCTGGATTCCGCTTGACCGTTTCCTTGAGGGTAATAATCTGAGGCATGAGCCAAAGTTATCCCATATTCATAGCAAAAACTAATAACTTCTCGAGAGGAGAAGTTAGAAGCATTATCAGCAACGATTTTGTTTGGAACGCCGAACCTGACAATGATATTCTCTTTAATGAAATTGCAAACCACCTCAGAAGTGGCATGCTTGACAGGTATGGCTTCCACCCACTTTGTAAAGTAATCCATTGCTGTAAGGACATAGCTATGTCCGGCACTCGATTGAGGATTGAGTGCACCAATAAAATCAATTCCCCATTGCCTGAATGGTTCATTGATAATGACCGGCCTTAGGGGAAAGGCAGCCAACTTGGGCTTGCGGCGAATTCTTGTGAGGTTCACACTTTGCCACCCAGGTGGCTGTATCTTGAAAGAGCGTTGGCCAATAGTACCTGGCCGAATGATCTTGTGTGCCGTCACGGAGGAAGAAAAATGTCCTCCACAAGCTGAATTGTGAAAACTTTCCAGTAGTTTTACTTGCTGGGGCTTGTCGACACATCGCAGGAAGATGCCATCTATCCCACGCTTATATAAGCCGTTATCCCAGATGACGTATTTAGCTTACTACAGGCTTTATAGTGCACTTCTCCTTTGCAGTTAGGTGCGTCGGGCATTCGCCGTAGGTAAGGAAGAAAGTGATGTCGGAGTACCACTCATCACTAGTTGCAACAAATAGAACCAGAGGCAGGGAATCAGGCTCTTCCTGCCGGTCCTGCGCTTCTTCTGTGTAGTCACCCCTGTCATCAGGGTTTTCTGAATCTTTGTTTTCAGCCATTAGCTGACACAGGCCCTTGCCTCTTACCAGCTTGGTTGGTTTAATATCCAGGTCATACTCCTGGACCTTTGCGATCCAATTTCCTCGCAAGCTTCCTAACTCTTGCTGAGTTAGAATTGATTTCACTGCCGTGTCCGGGACCAGTACCACCGTATGCGAGTTTAGAATGTAATACCTGAAATTCTTCACTGCTTTGACAACGGCAAAGGCATGCTTTTCCAGCTGAGTCATCTTTAGTTCGTGAGGCTTGAGGGGAGAACTCATGAATGCAATCGGGGATTCAATGTCTTCTGAATTCTTTTGCATTAAGATGGCAGACACAGTATGCTCAGATGCATAACTATACATGATGAAGTCCTTGGAGAAGTCGGGACATACCAGGACTGGTGCATGAGCAACAGAAGCTTTTATTTCTTCAAATGACCTTTTCCCCTCCTCACTCCATCTGAAAGTTGGTGACCCCTTCATCATGTTCAATATGTGACGGGTCTTTTCAGCAAAGTCAGGAACAAAACACCTGAGAAAGTTCACCTTTCCAAAGAAAGAATGAACACCAGTCTTGCTTGTGGCGAGTAAGGCTTTGAATAGCCTTAACTCTTTCAGTATCTATCTTTGTTCCTTCTTTGCTGACCACATGGCCTAGCAACTTCCCTTCCGTGACTCCAAAAACAGACTTTTTTGGGTTTAAGGAAATCCCATGCTCTCGACATCTGGCCAATACTTGCTCCAAGTGATCACAATGATCGCTTCGTTGTTTGGAGAACACAGTCAGGTCATCTAAATAAACCACAATGACCTTCCCCATCATACCTTTGAAAGCAAAGTCCATGGCCCGCTGAAAAGTGGCGCCGGCATTAGTTAGGCCGAAAGGCATCCTGCTGTAGGCAAATGTACCCCAGGGAGTAGTGAATGCTGTTTTAAACTGATCTTCAGGTGAAACTTCAATCTGATTGTAACCTGAAAAACCGTCGAGCATGGACAACATCTCTGATCCAGTTACTGCTTGCAGAACTTGATCCATTATCGGAAGAGGGTAGTTGTCTTTCAGCGAAGCTTGATTCAAATTTTGAAAGTCTACGCAGATGCGTATTTCACCGTTTTTCTTGCGCACTGGCACAATATTTGCTACCCAAGTACTGTGATGGATAGGGAAGATGATTCTTGCGTCTAGCATCTTCTGAATTTCAGCCTGGATGGTGCCGAAATCTTGGGATTATAGTGCCTCTGCTTCTGGCGGAAGGCTTTGGCATCGTCTTTCAACGGAATATCGTGCTGAACGTCCTTCGGCTTGAAGGACTTTAAATCGGCATAAGACCATGCCAATACATCCATATATTTTTTAGCAACTTGACAAATTTCCGCTTTTCTTCTGGCGTGCAACATTTCCCGATGTTCACAAATTGCGGATGTGCCTCCGAACCTAAATTGACCGGTTCGGTCTCTGGGGATGAGTCAGGATCATCCCGCCTCTTCTTTTTTACAAAACGGTCATGCCTGTCGAACAGGCGTTCCAGAGAAACCAGGCCCTTTGGAATTTTATTTCCCTTGAGCTGACATATGCCATCGTTCTCCTTTGTTTCGTGGTTTTGACCGTTGATTGATTCACGGCATGTAGAGGTGGATCCTTCGAAATACAACTCGTTAAAATTTTCTGATTTTTCCAGAAAGGCAATGAGTTGATTATCATCGTTGAACACCTGCCAATGCTGAGAATTATCCGGCACGCTCGGGCGGAAAACCACCTCAATGGTGTACTTGTTCGTTTTCAAACCTGGATGTGGGAGCATGAGAGATCTTTGAGACAATGATGAATCAGCCATGTCATTTTGAGCTCTTGGAATTGATTCAATTGAAAAGGCATCAAACTCCTCAATGCTGTCCCATACCGCATTACGGTAGTGCCTGAGCCTTTCATTCTTTACTTGGTAAATCCTTTTGACTTGATTTACAACTAGCTCAGCATCACCTTGTACTTTTAGATTTTTTATTCCTCTTTCTTTTGCGGCTTGCATACCGAGTAAGAGAGACTCATACTCAGCAGTATTGTTAGTGTTGAAAAACTGCAATTTGAAAGAGAGAGGAATGACTTCTTCCTCAGGAGATATCAGCACGGCCCCAGCGCCACATCCACTAGTTGCACAGCTCCCATCGAATTGCAATGTCCAGATCTTATTAAGATCTCCTTCCTGAACGAGAACAGCCCCTGTTTTATCCGTCTCAGTAGATAAGAAGTAATTCCCCATCCCTGATGATTCAAAAAGGATTTGAGCTTTGGGGTCTTCAGAGCTGGTAACCAAGTATTTCTTTTGTGATTCTGGCTCCAAAGTCTGCATTACGCCTTTGACTGGAATTCTAGCTTTGGACCAGTCCATATGAATTTCTCCACCAACTTCGCTGCAAAAACTCCTTCCCAGCAAAATTCCATAGGCTGCCGGAATGTCAGCAACGAGGACTGTCATTTTTACTCTTTTATCCGGGAAAGCCGCAAATGCAAATTGCGCATCCTTGATTTGGCCAACCAACGGAACTTGCTTAGTTTCCAAAGAATAACACCTGCCGAAAGGCTTGGTAAGAGTGAGGCCCAAAGCATGGGTGACTTTTGCCGGCATGACGTTATCAGAAGCTCCGGAATCAATTATGCAATTACTCAGCTTGTGTCCATTGATCAGTAGAGAGAGATAGAAAGGTTCTATCTTGCCTGACGCAGATGTTGAAGCAACATTTATATGAGATTCAGGGGGAGTGGATAGGATTCCTTTTGGGGAAACCTGATTAGATATAACAGCTTGACTTTGGATATACTTAGTCAATCTTACGAGCTGTTCGGGGTTTGACTGAAGATACTCAGCTTCAGACATTTGGATCTTGGTCTTTTTTGCATGATCTATAATATCAAACGCGGCCAAGGGTTGCGTTGGTAAAGGAATGAGTCCCTCACCTCGCGATGATGGAATAGGATTGGTGGTCTTAGGAGGAATGTGAGAGGATTGATTTGGAGGAGAGATAGGGGGAAAAGATCTCTTTGTAAAAGATTTGCCAGGGAGTTGAGTAGGAAGAGGATTACCTCTTTTAGCAATGATCGGAGGCGCGTTTGACACGGCCTTCTCCTGCTGGACATGGGCAGCAACTTCCGCTTCTTTTCCTTGTGAGCGAGTAAAAACAGCATATGACTGCCCGCTTGCGTACCCCTGGGTACCCTCTTCTTCATCAGATTCTTCCTCATCAAATTCCATATACCCGATAGTAGAGTCGCCAGTCGGTTCACCGACATCTTGATCATCTTTCGCCCGAGATGAAGGTTCTTCATAGTACTGCTCTTCTTCTTCAATCTCGGCCAGAGCATTGATCGGAGGGGCCTCAAGTGCCAACCGCGGAGCAGCTGTAGGTAAGCGCGGTCTTTGTGAAACATTGTTAGGAACAAAATTCCTCCGCGGGATATCCCGGTATGAGGAACTGGGAGAGGCCTGGGCCAACTGCTTCTTTAATGCGAGCAAATCGTTTGCCATCTTTTGGAATGCTGGATCAGACGAAGTGGTGGGCGAAGGGCCCAAAGATTTAGGCTTTGCTGATTCCTTTTTTAATTCGACAGATATTATCAGATTATCTTCTATGCGAATGGCAGCGGCTTGAGCGAGAATCAAGGTGGCAACTCGCTCTTGAAGGAGCAAGAAACTAACTTTTGAGCTCATGGCGTTTACGAAGAAACACTTTTGATTTTCCGGCGTTGGAAGCATGGCAACCGGGACACGGTTGATTAGTGCATTGAACCGGGTGATAAAATCGTGCATGGTCTCATTCGCCTCCTTCTTGAGGTGAGTGATTCGTGATAATAATGCAAATGCATCCTCTGAAGGCTTATACCTATCTTCAAAAGCATCCCGTAAGGTGGCCCAACTGGTGATAGATCCGGCCGGCAAATGCTGAAACCATTCAGCTGCAGGTCCTTGTAGGGTTTCCAGAAAAAGGCGAACCGACACATCTTCGTGGGTCACATCCAAAATACTGCATGACATAATGAATGCAGATATGTGGGAATCCGTGCTTTGATTTCCGCTCCCGTCAAATTTGGGAAAATTCTTTCGATTTCCGTGAGGGAGAGCGTGAACTGGATGTGGTAAAGCCAACGGACCCATCGCGTTTCCCCATGGAACCGCCATTTGAAAAGCCGGAAAGAGAACACGAGCTGGAAGTGTAGTTCCGCTGAGTAGCAAGGCACTACAAAGGGACGTAGATGCTCCTTGTAACAGACTTTTTCTTCGTGGAGGTGAGACACTCCTGGATGACCGGGCATTAGGAGCTTTTGAAAAGCGTGCGGTGTTACGCTGAAATTGTGCCTCTGAAGCAGATCGAAAGTAGGATCAGCTTCTCCACGGGCTCTCCTGCTGCGCGTAAAAGGTTCACTCGCCAGTGTACCTTCCAGATCTGCAATGTTATGGCGCAGATTTAAACTTTCTTTTTGGTTGTACTGGCTGATTTTCTGGTTTTTTTGACAAAAACCAGCAGCAAATACTTTTCTAAATATTTAAAATTATCCTCTTCAGAAACCGATTGCGGTTAAATGACAAATTATAACGAGGATAAGATGGCAGGGAAGATTAGTAGGCTGATTTTCTGATCTGATTTTAACTTTTTTTTTTTTTTTTTTTTTAAGAGGGTTTCAAACTTCTTGCAAACAGTCAAAACTCAGATCTACGGCAAAATACTATATTTTTCAAAAACTCAGCGAACTAAAGATCTATAACTGGACCAGATCTATGACTCTCAGAAGAAATTTTTTTAATTTGAGCACTTTTGCAAATTTTTTGGATTTTTACAAAAAGTTCAGATTTGCAAACAGGCAGCAATCTGCTGATTTTTTCTGATTTTTTATCTTACCACCATCATAGATCTGACAGATCTATTCGTTCCCAATGAGTCGCCAAAAGCTGTTGCGCGAAAATCATGCACAGGACAGATCTATGGATAGACGAGCCAACAGTGTGCAGGGCTTAGCCCCTCTTTGAGTCAGCAAAGCGAAACTGGTTTATTGCTATTCTACCAGCAGGAATCTATGCAAGTCTCACAGATTCTGCCTTCGGGGGTTTGGGATCTCATCCCAGTAGAGTGTTTCAGGCTGCGAAAAGAAAGGAATGAAAGAGGGAAAAGAGAAAGAACAGATCCGAAGGAAGAAAAGAAATGAATTCCAAAGCAGAAAGGTCAGAAGATTTATGTTTTTGGGTTGGTAGTAAACAGAGCCAAACCTACTTGCATAAATAAACAAAGCAATACTGATGAGCAAATGATAGAAAAGTAGATATGAATCCAACAGATTAAACACATACAGATCTAACGTAAGGAAGATCTAATACATAACACAGCTATTGAGCACAAAGTCTTAATATTTGTATTATTGTTTTCTTCTGTTACAAGAAAGCTCAAAGTCTTTCTCTCCTCACTTCTATTTTCATCTAAAAAATGTTCACCCCGAATACAACAAGTATTCCAGTATTTATAGAAGAGAGGAGAAGAAAAGCAAAAAGGAGCCAACAAATATTTACAAAGATATTTACAAAATATCTAAAAGTCATGTTGACTTTTGACAACTTGATGGATGACATCATCCCATGATGCAACATGGATGATGTCATCATTTGTGCCAACACACTTTAGACATTTCAACAAGAAAGTCGGAGAATAGAGAGAGGAAGAAGAAGAAGAAG
Source organism: Taxus wallichiana var. yunnanensis (assembly GCA_018340775.1). Classification (NCBI taxonomy): domain Eukaryota; kingdom Viridiplantae; phylum Streptophyta; class Pinopsida; order Cupressales; family Taxaceae; genus Taxus; species Taxus wallichiana. The sequence goes on along the minus strand of CM031243.1, from coordinate 358,380,392 downwards.
CGAGACCCAATCCAAAAAGGTTGAATTAGCCATTTGATCTTCCATTGGAATGCTAGCAGAAGAAAGAGTTAGAGATTTTAAGGCTCAGGGCGCAGGGCGCATGAAAATTGCAACTTGCAGCTAAATAGATAAGGCGCACAGGAAGAGGGTGTTCAAAGGTTAAACTGGCGCAAAGGCGCATGGCGCATGGATGTTGCAGATTGCATTTTAAAGAAGGGCGCATGAAAATTGTGTGTTACATTGGGATTCGGTGCGCCCTTTGGCGCATGGATGGATCGTGTAACATTGACTTTTCATGCGCCAAAGGGATATGGCGCGGCGCATGAAGGGTTTACACAACATGATGTTGTTGTAATCGGGGATGCGCCAGCGCCTTTATAGCTTCAGATTTGTGCAGATAAAGCTTGTGTAACATGGAAGCTGGGTGCGCCATTGGCGCGGGTTTTGCTCACGTTACATGAGTCGGTCGATGCGCCAAAGGGGCGCACATGTTCTTAGTGTTGCAGGACGCGCCGATGCGCCAAGGGGAAAAGACAGTGAACAAACCTTCTTTACAAAGGGGGTTTCTCTATGATGTAGGTTCTTTTATCCCTGACTTCTTATTTGAAAGGCTCAGCTGGGTAAACGAAACGGTTTAGATCAGGAGGGCTACAACCACTGTTTCAAGAAAACGTCCTTCTCCAGCAGATCTGGAAAGAGGGAGGATAGCATAGGGGGAGGGCAGCCAACTTAAAACATATATTTTAAAGACCAGACCAGCAAGCATAAAAACCAGACCACAAAAATACCAAGAACCGAAAACACCAAACGCACAAGGGGGAGAAGAACCTCTTACCTGATAAATAGCAAAAGTGTGCAATGGGTCCACAAGGCGAAGAAAACGATGGGCAGGGGCTGACAAGTTCAGAACGATCACGTGCTCGACAAAAGTGAAAATGACATTTGGGAGCGCACTCACACACACACACACACACACACACACACACACACACACACACACACACATATATATATATATATATATAAGCGGTCATAAATGCGCTGCCAACCACTTTTTCAAAGGCGCATGAGATTTTTTTGTCGATAGGAGAAAGCGTGCGCCCTTTGGTGCACGAGAGTATTTGACAACAGGAGACGAAGTGCGTCTTTGCGCGCCAAAAGCATTGTCGACATGAAGTTATGTGCGCCCTTTGGCGCACCAAAAAGTGGAGCAACAAAAGTTGTGTCAATAATAAGGCGCATGCGCCTTGGCGCACGCAAAAGAGACTCAACATCCTTTGGCGCACCGAAAGATGTGTTAACATGGAAAACCATGCGCCAAAGGCTTTTAAGGGGGCACATCAAAAGCTAGTGTTACAAGGATATTTCATGCGCCCAGCCAAAAAGGCTCAAAATGACTAAGTTCGAAAACTAGATTTCCCGGGAAGGGATTTTACAACGTTTCGAACGCGAGGGATCCCTAACGAGGGATCGAAACAAAATTTTCCATATGGTTATCGGTAAAATTGCCCTTGTCAATTTTACGGGATAACAGGTATTTAACCTAGGTTAGACTAATTAATCTCTTAGAGAGTGATTAGGGTTTTGGAAGGGTTATGAAGGGCTTAATCAATCCAATGAAGTGGATTGATCCTATAGATCCTCTAGGGAGCTAATAAAAGAAAGCTAGAAGAGAAGAAGAAGCTAATGTAGTTAGAACGAGGCTATAACAACTTGTTTAAGTGGTTTATAAGAGGAAGAACGACCAAAAAGGTGTCGTAAGAGGGGAGTTAGATAGGTCTAATTGGCGGTGTGCCATCAATTTACAAAGGAAGAAGCGTTAGTACACCATGATAAATAATAGTGTATTGATCAAACTACTTGTGTCTACACCCTACACTCCTCGTGCTTTCGGGCTACCTCATTCGGACGTAGTTGCTTAAGAGCCGTGAGGCCCAATCACGCCATATCTTTAATGGGTTATTTCTCGGACTCGTGGCACCTAGAGATATATCGTCCGATCCGAGAGCTCCACGTTAAATCCCTCTACAAAATCTTCTGCAGTTTTCTTCGTATCCATCGGTTCTCTCATTTGCTATTGTTTACAAGCTCGTGAAATAGTGCGGTTTGAGTCGGTGTAGGGCTGCTTTAGAGGCTATAGTTTGTAAATGAAGCTTGTGGGACCAAAATAATGTGCCAAAATGTTGGGGTGGCTTGGTGAACACTATTAGAGGCTTTGTTTTGGTTCCCTACGCTCCCCATGCTTTCAGGCTACCCTGTCTGGGCGTAGTCGCTTAAGAGCACTGAGGCCCAATCATACCATATCTTCAACGGGTGATTTATCAGACTCCATGGCACCTAGAGATGTCTCATTAGATCTGAGACCTCCATGTTGGGTCCCTCTATGAAAGCCTCTCATGGTTTTCTCCATCTCCATCCGGTTCTCTCGTTGTGCTATTGTTTACAAACGTGAGAAATAGTGCAGTTTGAGTCAATGTAGGGCTGCCAGATGCTGTAGTTTGCAAACGGAAGCTCGTGGGACCAAACCAACTATGCCAACATGTCGGGGTGGCCTGGTGAATGATAATGGAGAATTATTTTTTGTTCCCTACGCTCCTTGTGCTTTTAGGCTACCTCGTCCAGGCGTAGTCCCTTAAGAGCCCTGAGGCCCAAACACGCCATATCTTCGACGGGTGATTTCTTAGACTCCGTGGCACCTAGAGACGTATCATCGATTTGAGAGATCTAAGTTAGGGCACTCTACAAATTCCTCTCATGGGTTTTCCCATCTCCATTTGGTTCTCTCGTTGTCTATTGTTTTGCAAACGCGTAAAATAGTGTAGTCTAAGTCAATATAAGGTCGCTTTAGATGTTGTATTTTGCAAACGGTAGCATGTGGGACCGAACCAACTATGCAAACATGTCCAAATGGCATGGTGAACACTACTAGAGGTTTTTATTGGTTCCCTATGCTCCTTGTTCTTTCGGGCTATCTCGTTCGGGCATAGTCTCTTAAGAGCCCCGAGACCAAAACACCTTATATTCGAGACATCTGCTATTGTTTCAAATGTGAGAAATAGTGCGGTTTAGTCGAGTGTAGGGGTCAGGAGAGGTGTAGTTTGCAAACAGTTCATGGGACCAAAAAAACTATGCCAACACATCGGGGTGGCTGGTGAATGCTAGTGGAGCATTCTTTTTGTTCCCTATGCTCCTCGTGCTTTGGCTACCCCATTCGGGTGTAGTCCCTTAAGAGCCCTGAGGCCCAAACACGCTATATCTTTGACGGTGATTTCTCAGACTCTGTGGCACCTAGAGACGTTTTGTTAGATTCTAGAGCTCCGTCGAGGACCTTTACGAAAGCATCTCACGCTTTCTTCATCTCCATTCTTTTCTCTCATTTGTCTATTGTTTGCAAACACGAGAAGTAGTGCGGCCTGAGTCGGTGAAGAGGCGGGAAGAGGTTGTAGGTTGCAAATGGAAGCTCGTGAGACCGAACCAACTACGCCAACACATCGGGGTGGCCTCATGAACGTTATTTGAGGCTTCATTTTGGTTTCCTATGCTCCCCATACTTTCGGGCTACCCTTAGGGCGTAGTCGGCTTAAGATCCCTAAGGCACAATCACGCCATATCTTCGATGGGTGATTTCTCGGACTCCGTGGCACCTAGAGATGTCACGTCGGATCTAAGAGATCCATGTTAGGGCCCTCATGAAATCAACTCGTGGTTTACTCCATCTCCATTCGATTGAGTTAGTGTAAGGTTTTCCATCACAATCACACGAATAATATAGGTGGTGAAATGATAATTTTAATAAGATATTTTTACAATATAGGTGGTGAAATGAGTATTTCTGTTTGTTGTTTCTTTCTAATATTTAATTTTTCTTAGCTTCACTTGGCTTCGAGAATAATAAATTCTCTACTGACAGTGCCAACCACGTGAAGGTGGAAGCTTTTTTGGCACCACTAACCTACATAAACATGTTAGTAAGAAATTAAATAGAATTTTAAATCATACAAAATTTAAACAAAATCATTTAAGTAAATATTCAAATTAAATTCATGAAGAACATACCTTTGCAAATTTAATCCAATGAACCACAAGGATTAACTCTATTCTTGACAAAGTAGCAAGAATTGCTTCATGATCTGATTCACGAACCTTCCACAAATTTTTGTTTGATGGCCGACACGGATATTTGATCAATTTAATATTTGTTGCAAGGACCAAATGTGAATAGTGAAGTATCTTCTGATGTACTTCATAGTCTTCAAACAACCAAATGTTTGATTTTTTGATAGGATATCATCGAAGCCAAGTTCCAGTGACTACCACTGATCCAGTGGGATACTCAAGGTCTTCACCATCAATGACTGTGGAAGTCAATTTTTCCCCCTCTACACAACGAGATAAGAAGTAGTTTGTTCCCTCTTCGTTAAATTCCATCGTAATAACTGCAAAAACGTGCCCTATGTATCACAAAGTAAAACTATTAAGTCAATTTATAAATACATTAAGAGTTGACCATTTAATAATTTATAAATCTAAAACATGGCATGTACATATATGTATGTACCTTGTTGCACTAAATCGAGACTTGGTCAACGTCATGTGATGTTGTCATTTGATTTGAAGACCCCGCAAATTGTAATACTCATGGAACTTGATGTGTTTCAAGTGGAATTAGAGGTCTACAAGTCCATTCATCCACCCACTGTTGTGACTCACATTCATTCCACACAAAATCAATGCATGATATACAAAAACATGTCATGCACCTAGTATAAATAGTCCAAGCATTTGCATCTGAACTATGGAATGAGTGCATAGTACTTGATCTAGCAACTGTCATACAATATTCAAAGTTTGTTAGATGTTGTTGCTCTATCAACCAAAAATATATATGAACCATTGATCTCTCTTGAGATTCATGGCCCATATTCTTGACACACCAATTAACAATGCTTTTTGCATCTGTAAATTTAGCACCATCCTTGAACTTTAACTCTTCTCTTGCAAGTGCTCTTTTCACACATGCTCCTGCACCATCATGCTCTCCTTTTCCATGCCCTACCTCAGTAAAACTCTAGATATGTTATACATTTGTTTCTTTGTGCATCCTGCTTAGCTAATAAAACATCTATGCATTCATGAATTGTGATGTGCAGTTGTCCGACCAAATGTAATATTGATCTAAACTAATGTTCCTCTCATTCAAGTTCACATAAAACAACTGGAAACACCCTTGTAAATATTCTATAGAATGTGTCCAATCATCACTGATGTAGAAATGATACTCTCTTAATATTTTTTGATCTTTCTCAGTGCTTTTAGGAGAGTGCATGAATGTTATATGCACGAAAATAGAAACTTGCACTGAGTTATAATATTGAGATTGAACCTCCATTTGTGGCTGCAATGTGTAATTCTCTGTGAAGTCAACTACTGAAACAATAGTACCAAGTGGGAATGTGTCCTTGCTTAACTTAAATTGTTCATCCAACCATCGAGCTCTATGTGTGTGCCTTGCATACTCATAAAAAAATTTCTCTCTAAATTTGACCATATATTCTAATACAAGTAATTGTTTTGTAACAAGCTCACACCTCTTAGATTCTTTTCCATCTTTTAATTGATATGCCACCGATTTATATTTGGTGAAATCAATCAATTCTTTTCCTATTGAATATGTACTCTCCTCGTGGATATAACTTTTCATATTTGGCAAGCCATCGCATATATTCGTTCCATCCAAACATGCTTTGTTATAAAAAAATTGTCTTGTTGATTTTTCACAAAATATTGTCGAAATAAATTCCCTTGAAGATTTATGTGGGACATTTATTCCACACTCCTGCAACATGATGTCAGTATGCAAAACACTACGTATTTGACAAAAACATCATACCGCATTGAAAATTGAACATGATGTCTGCAACAACAAGTGGTACGTGAGTGATTGATTTTCACATAAAAGGGTTTGTTCATTTTAAAGAATCTTTAGCTAATGTTAATTTGTGGATTTTCATTTTTAAAATTAGAGAAAAATTTTGTTTGAGTTAGATCTAAGAAATGTTTTGCACATAATTCACGATTACGAGAACCTATTCTTCTTTTTACTGTATCTCTTCTATTCGGTGACATCCTTGTGTTCTCATTCCAAAATTTTACAATTAATTCTTTTAGAATATCAGATGTATTCTGGTCTTTTCGTGGAAGTCTGCTAGAGAAAGCCTAATAGTAAGTGTTATTGACTAACTCAAGACGTTTACGTCTCTCTATTACTTTTATTAGTGTTTTTCTGTTTAGCTTCAAAGCACTGTTTGTTTTTCTAATCAAGCGTTTATTAACTATTTTATCACTTACTATACAATTAGTTAGTGCACGTCGTGTAGCATTACTATCTTTGTTCCGTCTTTTGCCACCTACAGTTTGGCATGCTTTATGTATGTTTTCAACAATTGATGCATGTTGATCAACAACATTAGATGTTCTTAACCCTAGGGTCTTCATTATAGATCTCATCTTAATTAATTTCATCAATGAAACAAATAATTGACATATTTGTGTGTCATTTAAATTCTCAAAGTAATTATTTCAAATTCCACTAGATTTTCTTCTCGCATTTCTTTCAGACATTTTGTTAGGCATTGGTTTTATAATGTTTTCATCAATTTCAATTAAGTGAATTGGTTTTCTTCGTGAAATGGAAGGAGGTGTTCTTAGAGGTGAAGATTCATTTACAAGGTTACTTTCTTCATTTAGTGTTTTCATACAAATTTCGGGGTTAACATTTGGATTCTCAAGTAAGGGTTCAACAATTGGATTCATATAAATTTCTTCATCCATACCAACATTATCATTCAATTCAATATCATTATTCATTGCAAAATCATTATTCTCTACATTTTCATTATGTATTTCATCCCAATTTTCTAATACATTAGCTACATTTGATATAGTGGATGTACCTTGCCTTGCTCGAAGTTTTTGCATTCTCTTCAATTTCTTTATTCTCTTCTCTTCCAATTGCTCTAGTGTCTTATTCTTGACTTTCCTCTTGTCCTTAGCTCGATGTTTATCACCCATGATTAGAAAAAATCAACTAGTGGGGTAGGGGACAAAATGAAATACTAAAAAATCGTGCAAGAATGTAGAGAATATTGCAGACAAAACAAAATGTTTGCAAAATTCCCGTGAAAGAGATGAAAGGGATGTTGGGGGCCATAATATATAAAACAAAGAATAATGTGTACACATTTTGTGTTTTCTCTTTTCCCAAGCCATGCCTCAAGGCTTGGGATCCGGTTTGGATCCCCAAGCCTAAGGCATGGACCCGTCTGACCCAACAAACAACGAGTTTTTACAAGAAAATGTAAAAATGACACTTCCTCTATTATAAATCAAAATAAAACAATCGATCCATTTTTTAAAAAATATACCATGACGTAGAGTAGAGTCTCTTCTTTCTAAAAATATAATTTTCCAAATTTTTCGACTAATATAAGGTTTACATATTATTTATTTTCTAACTATGCCTTTTTATAGCTATTTTTGAAGTGTAAATATGTCTATCTTTCATGGTGTATCTTTTTTTGGTTGATCAAAATTAAAAAAATTATACCAGCCCAAACTAGGCATAATTATATACATATTCAAAAACAAAATCTAATTTTTTATATTTTTGAGTTAGTTGGGGAGTGGGGGCACGGTCGGAGTCTCAGTTATTTTTCAAAACATAAAATTTTTGTACTAGAAAAATCATAAATAAAAAAATATTCACTAAAAAAAAAAAAAAAAATGGAGCCCAAACTAGATTCTCCTAGATATCTTTCTACCAAAGGGTTTTCAAAAATACTAAATGGTGCTCAAAAATGGTGAGGGGCACGAAAGTCACTCTATTATGTTTTTAACAAAAACAGAGCATCTGTTAGCATCTATTGGTATTTTAGTTGTTTGACCCACTTAAAATTATCCGTTTTCAATAAAATTTAGTAGCTTAGAAACTAGACTCAAAATGCTACGATTCATATTTTTACAACATCTTCCAATTTTGAGTGTAACTATTTCGAAAAAATCGTACAAGACGAAGTTTTTTTTTTTTTCCAGAAAAATGCGTCCACTTAAGATCCCCTTTTAGCCCCCCAACTTGGTGCACTCACCTTGGGAGAGGAGAGTACTTAATAGGAAGGGGAGGAGTAGAAGAGGTAGAAATAGGTACCATAACAAGATCCGCAAGTAAGTATTTTTCCAATTCAATAACTTTATAACAAAGAGTAGTAAAGGAATCACATGTATCATATAATAAATTTTCTTTTAAAGGAGGAATTAAGCCATGACAAAAGATATATTGCATTTCTAGATCAATAGGCTGAAAAAGTAAATGGTGCATGCAAGAATTAAAGTGTAAAATATAATCTAGAATTGGTTTTGTCTTTCCTTGATGCAAATAAGGTAAGTATTCATATGTAACTTTAGGCCCATTATTAGAAATGAAATGTCTAAGGAATGCATCCTCCATATCATAATAAGTGCTAATAGATCCATTAGGTAAATGAGTATACCACTTTGAAGAGTAATATCCATAAGGCTATGACAAAAATCTTTTAGTAACAACCTATCATTGGAATATGAAGTCATGGCTAGTAAAAAATCTTTAAGATGTAAGTAAGGATTTCGCGCCATTGAAACATGAGAAAGTAGGCATAGTGAAACCTTTAGGAAAAATAGAAAATTGAATTTTCTTAGGGATGGGATTTCCGTAAATGGTATTATTGTCAATAGAAGCATAATAGGCTTTTCTCTCTAAGGTAAGGGTATGTAATTTTATTTTCAAATCACCAACAACATGCATGAGAGAAAGGATGTCTTGTGGGGGTATGGTTTGAGCAAGTGAGAGGCACATTGAGGGGTTGGGTCTTGCCATTATGAGTGATCATAGGGACTTGAGGAGGGGAATGGGATGTGGAAGAAGGGGATGTATGTGGAGGCTCTAGAGGTGTAGTATGTGAGGAGTCAATTGGTGTATGATCATCATGAATAATAGGAGATGCACTAGGATTAACATTGGTTTCAACATGGAAATCATTGGAAATAATTTCAAAAGTAGAAGAGATATGAGGAATAGATTCACATTCAACAATATTAATGCAAGAAACATCATCATTAACATGTGTATCATCATTATCATAATCATAATCACTATCATCCATATTTTCACAAGAAATAAGTTCATCATGTAAATAATATATATTAGTGCTATCATTTACCATAGTACAAGGGGAAAATATGGAGAAACATTCATATCTGTAGTGGGTGGAAGAGCATATTCATCAAGTTTTTGAATGGGGGAGACAAAGCAAGAGTCGGGACTTGGGAGATCATCAAGATCAAATGTTTGGAATGCAAGGAGGTGTTGGATGACATGGTATTTTGGAGGAAATTGTGAAACTCAAATTATTTACAGTGTGGCAAAAAGTTGGCTCAATGTTCATAAAGGTCTTAGGGTGATCTGGGGATGGGTAGCGATTTTTAGCCATGAGAGATGTAGATCATGGGGTAATGAGTTCGATCAAGGAGTGGGGTTCACCAAATGATTTAATCTAATTTGAATTAAATCTTATTTCAGAGTAACTACTGTAACAAATGATATTCAAGTGATTATATACAAAAATATTCAATTTATAAGTCTCTAAAATCTATTAACTCTAAGTAAAGGAAAAGGTATATAGACTTATCTAATTTTGATTGATCTGGAAGTGATTGGGACTATTTGAATGCTAGATTTGGCTAGAAATAGTGTCGAAATGGTTGGCCAAGGGTTCTAGAACTCAAGATTGTGCTTTGGAAAAAATTTCCCATAGGAGGACGAAGCGCCCGGTGTTGGTGATTGATATGGCGCTTGTGACTACGTGAATGTTCAGGATTTGATATTTTCTAGGTTAGAAGATATTCACTTCTATTCATTGTTTTTCGCTATGGTTCCACTATTAGGGTTATAATCACACATATAACTTGTAAAACAAACCCTATCTATCTGCACAAGCTCACCAACACATCGATTTATATAAAATATGCAATATGTGAAGTTGGATTGACCCCGGCGGTCACCCGATGAGTGAACTTATTATCAAGCGTTGCACTACATCTTAGAATCCATGTAGTTCTTTGTGCTTGTGTGTGAAATGGTGTCCTTAGCCTAGGTTTCCCTCGTGCCAACAATGCCAAGATAGTGGGATATAGCTAGCTTTGATCTAAGAATGTAAATGTGTGATATGGAATTCAACACTTCCCTCCCTATGTAGTGTATGCAGCTCAACATGCATTCCCTTTTGAATAGTAGTATTAATATGTATATGTGATAGTCCCTCTTGATTTTCCAACGAGAACAATAATTAGTATGTTGTGTATATATATGATTCCCTTGCTTGAATTTTGACACTAGTGACACTTTGCAGCCGACTAAGATTATGACATAAGGATGAGAAAAGAAACATGACCAACCACAAATGATGAAATGTGCAAAAAGAATAAGGAGGACATGATAACTTAGAAGGGACATGAGCACTCGGGCATTAGTGTCCATAGTTGGACGCTAGTGTCCCGAGACAAAAACAATAGATGTGACAAGACAGACAAACAATGATCCATGTGACACGACCGAGAAGTGCATACAAAACCGAGAGGTGTAGAAGAGATTCATAATAGAAATCAATCAAAGAACGTAGAAGGAAAAGGAAAGTGTCACCAATGTGTACTTTTCTTACTTAGGATTCATGCATATAACAACATACCAATGACATAGTAAAGTGATGATACGTGCATAGTTTTGTGTCTACAATAAAAAAATATATATATATTATTACACAAAAATAATATATTATTAACTAACTTATCATAAGTAAATAATATTTACCACACAATAAATAATTAAGTACCATGTGAATACTAAATTTTCCTAACATTCCCCCCTTAGTGTTTACATGGTAGCAAAAACTTTCACACTTCTTCTGCAGCTTGCTTGCCTCTTCTTGCTCATGATCTTCACAACAACTCAAAAGGAAGGTAGAAGACGGAATACATCAAATTTCTATTAACCATGCACTACCGGGAACAAATTTGACCTGAACTAGTGTGGGAACACGTAGAAGAACAAAATCATTATCAACCATTCACCGTAGGGAACACATCTGACCTACTCGGTGTGGGAACTCAAGGAGGATCCATTTGTACAACCTTTAATGGTTTTATAAATGTTAACCACAAACCTAGGTATGGATAGGAACACATTTGATTGTTCAACATCTACGAGTATCACGAAGCTGATTTTATTTTGTGCTTTCATTTTTTCGTGATATGTGTTTACATTAGGGGATTGTATTAGGAATAATTACATATAAAAGTGAATAGGAAAGAACCTATGTTCTTATTACAAAACATGTCAAAACAAGAACTCTAAAAATGAAGTGCACGGATACCAAAACACACACTAGAAAAACAAATTGTCACCACAACTTCATGAGGCCTCGTCATTGGTTACTAGTGAGAGGTTGTTGATTGACCTCCAACCTCCTATAAATTTTTCCTCTAGTTGAAGGTTATCTAATAGAGGTAGTATTCATCACTTAGATTTTGGTGTGAGCAGCTTTTTTATTTCTCTTTATTTTCCTCTTCTTCATCAACAACCATGACATTTTCTTATAGTTTCCCATCAAGTAAATCTTGATCTCTTTTCTTGCAGTTCATATACAAGTGACTTGATTATTTACAGTAGTAATAGATGATTCATTTCTTTTATCTTTATAAGATGATAATTTCTTAAAAGAAGATTTGGATCTTCTTTTTAGCATATGATTGATATTGCTTTCCATATAATGAACTTTCTTCTAGTTTAATTTTCCTAGTTCTATTTTCTTCCTCTATCCAACAAGAAATCAAATATTCCAAGTTTGGATTAATTTTAATCAATGTGAAGACCATGTTAGAATAGTTGGGAGGCATGTTACTAAGTAATACAACTTTTTCATCATCACTAGACACATCTATTTTTATTCCAGCTATCTAATTTAAAATGGAGCAAAACTTACTGATGTGTTGCACCATGTTATTACCTTCCTCTATTTTGAGCCCAAATAACATTTTCTTGAGTGCTACAATTGTGTTTATTTCTTATGACCCAAACAACCTGTTTTATGTCATCCATATTTTAATAGAGGATTTGGATAATTCTATATGATGCATATAAGGTATATAGCCCTAATCCGATGATTACGGTGACTTTTCAAACAATGATTTTCCATTTTTTTCTTCATCTTCATCTTTTGGTTTATTTAATTTTCCATCCACAATATCCCACAAATATTTTTTAATCAACAATTGGGTTCTCACTTGCCATGCATGGAAATCTTTGCCTTCAAACTTTTCAATATGACTCAACTTTTCCATTATGATATTTTTGACAATGAAAAAATGACATGACAATATTTATGATGAATTAAAATGACTATTGACACAAGACACTTTTAACGACAATATGAAAATAAACACCACTTACTTTTGAATATGAAATGTGACTCAACACGAAACTTTATTACAAATATCAAAGAATGAAAAAACTATCAAACATAGTTTTTAGCTATTTGACTCAACTCGTATACACGAGTAATTAAATAAAGTTCAAACTAAATCTAAAGACCAAATTATAATATAAATGCTAATAAAACCACATATTTTTATGAACCTGACTTGGTAGTGTCATGTGGTGGCATGCAATAACTCGTGGATGAATTTGGAAATGCATAGATGTCATCTTTCACATGGAATATCAACAACTATAATCAATCCGGCATGATAGTATGTTAGGGTCATATATGATGTTTTATATGATAAATTTGGAATTGCATATATGTTTTGCGAATGCTCATGTATTTGTAGAAGTTGTAATATCACAAATGTTATATTTAGACTTAAAATAAAACACTTGTGAAATCTCTAGGTTGCATGAAGAATCAAAGATGGGAAGAGATATGATCAAACCATCAACCACTAATCATCCTTCAAGAATTAATATATCTCAAACTTCCTCTATGATAATGCCTCCTTACTCTTATGGATCCATTGCTCGATACTAAACGTAGATATTTAGACAGAGTTTGTAGAATTAAAACTCAATAAATGTATATTTTATGTATTTGACATCATAATATATTCTATTCTATTACACTATATTTAATATTGGAAATGTACATTATATTACTAAAATACAATAGATTTGCAAGAGTAGGGGTGACTGGACAACTCACGGTCCCACAAAAACCACTAAGGCACTACGAAACACCCAAAGGGAAAATAAAAAAAATTCCATGAGGGAAAAATTCAACACCACCTTAAAACATTAAACCAAAAATCTTTAAGACATGTAATCATGATGGAAGGAGGATGAGGATCATCCCGAGGAGGGATGTAAACCCCACTAGAAGGCTTAGTCGACGAAGGATCAACTTGCTAGCCATCCCGATCTCGGTATTTTGATTTGCAGAGGCACCATAATTCCCCGGCCTAGGGGGTGGAGGGAAAATGAACTAATAATCTCCATGAGGATGAGAGGTCCATCGTGGAGAACTAGCCATTAGCTTCCCCTGTGGAGGAGGACTCTATCCCGACCTCGAGGAGGACGAAGATGAAGGGTGACCCTGGGGAGAGGAGGAACGATGGTTACGAGAGAAAATTCTACGACACATAATTCATGGAGATGGACTATGCGGCGATGATGACAAAGGGTCGGGAGGGACCCAAATCATCGTGCATGGAATAATCCCCTAGTAAGCAAGTAGTTCTGCGTGTGGGAAAAATCTAGAAAAAAATTTCATCTTGAGATTGAATTTGTATTCGCACAACAGACAAAATAGCCACTTTATCATTAGTGGAAAATAAAGCAATAGAATGATCATGTTGGAAGATAGCAACATTATGAGATTTCCAAATTTGAAAGAGAATACAAGCTCAAAAAATGCCACAGAGAGTCAATATAGGATGGATAAGAACTAAAATCCCCAAATAATGCCACATGCCAATGAAATAAATTAGGGTGGTAGGGTTAAAACAAAAAATGAATCCAAGACTAGGAAACTTTAGCATGGGTGCAAGACAAAAACAAATTTTAAAAAGATTCAAGGGCAAGAATATAAAGGGAATTTAATATTAGGGATGCCAATGTGGTTGAGCCGTTTGCCTAAATGAAGACCCTGGTAAATGAGACACCACCGAAATTGGTTTATTTTAGGCTCTAACAGAGGATTCGGGATTGAGAAAGACATCAAAGCCAATTGGTGGGGTAGATTGAATCCCCAATGAGTATTGAGCTTGGAAATGGTAGGTGAAATAGGACTCAAAAGCTGGTAGATAACTCCTGCATTATAGTGAAAAAAGCAATATTAGGATTCCACCGCCAATCTCGCCACCAAAACATTTGGAGGTTTAAGACCCAACTTCAAGCATGACATCCGACATCAATTCTTGAATTTTGTGGATAGATGGAAGTTTTGAATTGGCAAGATTGAATTTCATCTTGAGCTCAGGCCAGGGAGTCCAGTCTTTACGGGAAACCAAATCTTGAATGGTGTGAATTCATTTTTGAGATAATCGATAGATTTGATGCCCAGAGTTTCAACAAGTGGGATACTATCCTCCATGATAATAGGAGACCACCAGATATTCTAGGAGTTGAAAGAAATCTTGATGCGAAATCCATCTCCAATCCAGTGCAAAAAGGCTTCACAGCTTCAAAAGCCTTCCATATAATCTTGGCGACGAACATGCCAATAATCTTAACAGAGCCTTGGTAATAATTAAGGTATGTAACCCTAAATTATTCCAACATTTTTACCATAAGGAGAACATAAGGCAATGTAATGGCAAAGCATAATTTTCTAAGCTTGATTACCCGAAAGGCAACACACCACTCATTTAGAACATAAAGCAACACTTTACAGGTAAAATTAAATAATGACCATATCATCTTGATCGAAATGGAAATACTAGCGCCACCTTTGTCATCAATATGTAGAGTATGAAAATGCAAAAAATCAGGAGCAATACAAGTTAGCATATTTTGAAGCAAAAAAACAAAAATTTAACTTCCTATAAACAAATAATATCCAAGATACTAAATCGCGGAGAAGCTAAATCGCACAATTTTTTTCTGAGAGGGATTTGTGAGATCCTAAACATTCCAAGAGATGAAATTCATGAAAATTCAGTCATGTCATGCTCACCATGACCACCGGAACACCATCCTCCGAGCCAAGAATTGTAAAATTATTAGAAAGCAAGATATGGTTTGAATTAAAGATCTCATCATAGATGGAGCTGCATTTGGGCCCATTTTCCCCCTCGATTTATGGGAAAAATCATCAGGTGGATTGCGTGAATGAGGCAAAGGTTGATACGTTGAAGCTAAATTCCTAAAATCCTCTATTTATGAAGGTGAAACTTGGCTCTGTGAGGGATATGAAGGAATGAAAAGCAGAGGCGAGGGGAAGGACCCGGACTGACTTATCCTTGGACAAAAGAGGGGAAGGAGAAGGAGCAGGGGTCACCACAAAAGTGGATTTTACACCTGAAACCTTCTTATTCCGACTACGTTCAACCGTGATTCGATAGATCCGCTTTAGGTTTTGATGTAGAAGGTTGTGAAGCAATGGGTTTAGATCAAGTCAAAAGAGAACAATCACGAATACGATGGTCCATGGCTTAACAACGAAACATGTGTTGGGAAGGTTAAATAAACAACCTTATGAGAGAAATGCAAGGACCCCACTTAAACATCCAAATGGTCCCGCAAGTATTTTGCAAGGTTAACCTTGACACATACTCATTTATTGGGCCGGGCATAAAAGAAACGATCTTGTTCATGACATATCACCTTGTCAATAGGTTTAACAATCTTTGGAAGGAAAGACCAAAGATGAATGGGGAGTCTAGGAAGCTCGATCCAAACTAGAATTTTCAAAGAAACCCATAGTAGGGTTAAATTCGGGATTCTACTAGGAAAAACCAAAAGGGTGTTTCCTAAATACCAACATGCAACCTTAAGAAGGAGGGCTTGGACTTGAGAAGGCTCTCGAAATGAAAAGAGATAAAATCCCTTGGTGAGATTACAGATGCCTGAAACTAGGATACCGTTGGACTCCCAATGATTTTTATCCAGTTTTGTAAAAAAGATTCAAAGGGAATGCGGCCACATAAATATGTAATAAGGTAATTGTTATGATACCATTTAACTACATGGTCTAAAAACTCGGTAGAAATAACAACATCCAGTGGATGATTCCGAGTCCGTACCGTCATCAGACCTTAGGCACAAACTTTCGAGAACGCTTGGGAGCCATTTCCCGCATGATCGCAACAATCACCGCAAAAGATGGAGAGGAAACCTTTTATAGGCTACTCACCACCTTAAATGTGGAAAAAGTCAATTAAAACTATGATAGGATCTGCTTAATAATACCCTAGTATGAAAAAGGCAAAGACAATACAAACAAAGGGAGTGACATGAGTGAATGCATAAAACCCGACATAGCTGAATTTCGAACTCATCTTGAATTTGATTTTCCTATTACACTATATTTCACTTCATTCGAACGATTACAAATATATATCTGACGAGATATTTCCTATCATCAAGGAGCTTGCTTTAACAACTCTCATATATCCATGAGTTGGTTCAACAACTCTACTCACGCATAACAACTCTCTCTCTCACTCTCTCTCTCTCTCTCTCTCTCTCTCTATATATATATATATATATATATATATATATATATATATATATATATATATATATATATATATATATATATATATATATATATATATATATATATATATATATATATATGCACAACAACAACATATTATTAACTAACTTATCATAAGTAAATAATATTTACCATATGGTAAATAATTAACTACCACGTGAATACTAAAAATTCCTAACCTTAAATGATGGTAAATACCATAGTAATCGTATGAAGAAAACAAATCTATCAAACCTATAGTGTTATAGGTACATATTACACAAAATCATTGTGTTGCACTTGAAACTCACATTAACACCATGTAAGCGGTATATCCGCCACATATCCTTATTGTAAATGGAAAAATAAGCCATTTGGTTATTAGAAACAAATAATTTTAGGTGAAAAGGCAATCCATAGTTCAATCCTTGTCATATCATTGTTATTATTCTCTTGATGATGGTTCATGTGAAGTGACTAGTATTGAGTCAAAATATTTGACACCCAATATTCTTTGTTTATAATTTATGGATTGTGAAATCGCATAATCTCTTATCATTTGGATATTCTTTGGACTAACCTTATTCGATTTAAAATCAATGATGAAGATTTATCATTTCATGCTTCAAACAAATCTCAACCATAAATTCCAATGACCTAAATTATTCCAATAATATTACCCATACTAATAATGGTTGATTGAGGTTTGCAACGATAACAACTCTAGAATATAACGTCTATCGACGTAAAGTCTCATTGCAATATTAATATAATGTCCATCAACACAATTAGGTCTAATTGCAATATTATGAATAACGTAATGAATTTGTTTTTATAGAACCACTTTTTGCCTCTATATGGACGATATTATAAACAAAAGTTTGAATATATGGTGGCCCTTTTAGAATCAATTTTTTTATTGAAGATCATGAAGACATTAGAATTTACAAATTTTCAAAATCAAGAAGACGATCAATATGATTTCAACCTTATATCATCTCCAAATTCAAAAAAACTTGTGATCTTTATATCATCTCCTAATATTTTTGTTTTTTTTTCCCACTTCTCGAATCAAATTTCCATATTTAGTTTACTTCTATTTGACTATAGCTTATTCCGATTCATGTATTTTTCTTCATGCGTGGTCCTCTCTTGATTTTATTACGGTTTTCCCACGAAAATGTGTAGTCGTATACCGTGTAGCAAAATGGTCCACTTTGAAGGTGGTCTTTACCCAAGGTAATGGCGTTCAATATATAACTTTCAATAATCAATGGTCACAAGATCTAATACTAAAAATCAGATTCGTATATAACTTTTGAATATATGAATATTGCATATTTTTGTTAGGCTTCGATGTAGAAACCTAATTTTGGTGTGGGATCAGTTATATGTTATAAATTTGCAATGTTCACCTTTGTATATATGTTTTTTGGTTATTGGCTAAAATTAGGTTTTTAATAATATGTGTTTTTGTTTGTGGTTGTTTTAATTTTCGTGATATTTTTGTTGATATTTTAAGTTTTTTAGAATTAAAATAATCCCATTCTAGTTCCTAATAATCATAAAAAATTAGTAATATGGTTTTAGTTCATTTGAATTGTAATGCTACAATTTAGGTCTCTTTATTGTGTGAGTATTTCTAGCCCATATTTGAGTTGCTTCCGCCTTTTGGCCTCTTTTTATCAAAATTTACCTCCCATTGTGTATCAACACTGTACCAATAGAGTCCTTATTGAGATTTTAGAAGTCTATAAGGTGGATTAATACATCTAAAACAATGAAACAAAGAATACATTATAGTATTGAGTGATAAAAAGAACCACTATGCAAAAAGTAGATATAAGCATTTAGAGTAGTATTGAAGAATTCAAAGAAATGTAAAGATCATCTAGTGTTTATTGTTGCATTAATTAGATCATTTAAAAGTGATAAGAGTTCAATACATGCATTATATTAGACTAGTTACTAGCATGCATTATAATTGGTGTGTTGGCCTCAAAGAACTATGCCTATCAAGAGGCATGATAATAGTGGAGTGATAGCACATGTCCGTCAAAGTATCTCCAATTTATATTGTTATTTTACAACATGATGGTGAACTATTTGGGTTCAAAGAAAGAAGATAAGTTTCCCAAAAGATCCACATTAAATTTGATAAAATTGAGTGAAGTTTTAGGAGACCAAAAATAAACAAACAATTTTATGCAATCGATTCACCCTATCTAATACTATCAGAACCATAATGTTAGGGTGTTTCCTAAGGAGAAAAAAGTAATGACACGGGTTTTGATTTGTTTGCTATGATTTTATGGGTCGTATTTTCCTTTTGTTTAGACATATGATGTACTATTAATTTTGAAGAATATCTCCAAAATTGTGATAACTCATGTATTCCTCTAAAATTTCCTCTTGTCAATTTTTTATAATCGAGGATTATTTTCTATGCAATTAAGTATGATTTTACTACCTTACATTAATTGAGATATGAATTTTAATATATATGGATAGGTGTAGTGCATAAGTAGTGTAAAGCCACTTTCCATATAAAGATTTTGGTGAATCCTAATCATTGTCTTGTAAGCTTCTAACATTTTATGGTTATATTTGTCTTCTTTACTTGATAAATTTGATTTTTGTATGCATCTTCCTTCTATTTGTTCTAAATGTATTATCCCTAGTTATTATGTATTATATTACTTTTATGTTGATTCAAATTTGTAAGATCTATATAAAGGTATATAATTTTTGTATGACATCAATAATATTTAGATCGGAACCCCAACTAAGAGAGGTGCCAAAATAAATTTCAACCATGTGTTGATTTTGTTTAGATTCGTGATGAATATTAGAATCAATGTGAAAAAGAAAAAGAATGTTTCAAATGATGTTAATGTTGCTTTTGAAGTTATGCTTTCCCTTTCAAATGATGCTTCTTTTAATGTTTTTTTGGTGAATGGTCATTCATTTTCTACCTGAATGTGAGGGTAATAAATGGGAAAACATAATAAATATGACCAATATGGGGCTCAAGAGTGTGCATTCCTTACGAAACATCTTTTGAAAACCTATGAAATAGTTAATTTAATGAATGTGTCAAAGGATGTTCAAGTGTTAGCCCCTAGGTTAAGGCGCTAACAATGGGGCTATAATACAAGATACACCATAAAAGGTGAACAAAGATTGTTTTAATGTTATTACTAAATATAGAACACTTAGGGAATAATATTCTATGCCTAATCATGTAGTCATTTCACAAATTTCTTGAAACCGTTTATCCTCATGCTTTTAATATTATCAACCAAAGATGCTAAATGTCATGTGAAGTGAAAAAGAGGTGTCGTGGATCAAGCAGATGGATGAAAAATGTGCCAAACGGTGAAATGCAAGCAAGGTGTTGGGCGTGCAATGTGTATGAGACATAAAGGGACAAGGATAACTAATGCAAGGACAACTAAGGATGGGACCACATAACGATACTCTCTATGTACTATCTCTAACTCACAATGACTATGTGAATAACCATACCCCATTCTCGTAGGCACCTTAAGGCACCCACTTAAGAAATAGATGCATTAGTGACCCTTATCTGCACAAAGGAAATTGTTAGTAACAGGTATGAAAGATAAAAAGTGAAAAATTAGGTGTATACAAAAATAAAATTTTCTTGAGTGCTACAATCTGCGTTTCTTGCTTGTGACCCAAACAAGATGTTCGATGTCATCCATATTGTATAAGAGGATTTGGATAATTCTATATGATGCAAATAAGCATTAGATAGCCCTAATCCAATGATTGTGGTGGCTTTTCGAACTTTGCTTTCCCATTTTGTTTCTTCATCTTTATCTTTTGGTTTATTTACTTTTCCATCCATAATATCTCACAAATATTTGTTAATCAACAACAATCGGGTTCTCACTTGCCATGTATGAAAATCTTCGCTTTCAAAATTTTTAATATGGTTCAACTTATCCATTATGATATTTTTGACAATAACAAAATGACATAAAAATATTTATGATGACTTAAAATGACTATTGACACAAAACACTTTTAACGACAATATGACAATAAACACCACTTACTTTTGAATATGAGATGTGACCAATGACACTTTATTACTAATATCAACGAATAAAGAAACTATTAAACATAGTTTTTAGCTATTCGACTAAAATTCAAACTAAAGCTAAAGACCAAATTATAATCTAAATGCTAACAAAGCCACATCCTTTCATGAACCAGAGTAGTGTATGTGGTGGCATGCAACAGCTCGTGGACAAATTTAGAATGGATAGAAGTCATCTTCCACATGGATAACATGCTCGGTTCAGATCTGATACGTTTTCTGATAAATTTGGAAATGCAGATACGTTTTGCGAATGCTCATGTCTTTGTAGAAGCCGTAATATCACAGATGTTGTATTTAGACATAAAATAAAACGCTTGCCGAAATCTCTAGGCTACACGACCAATCAGAGATAACGCCTCCTCGTCCTTACTATATCTCAATGATAACGCCTCCTTACTCTCATGGATCCATTGCTCTGATTCCAAATGTAGATATTTGGACACAGTTTGTAGAATCAAACTCAATAAATATTTATTTTATGTATTTCACATCATAATATATTGTATTTTATTATACTATATTTCACTTCGTTTGAATCATTAAAAATACATTGGAAGAATATTTCTTATTATTACAAATACATTGGAAGAATATTTCTTATTATCAAGGAGATTGCTTTAAGGACTCTTCTATATCCGTAAGTTTGTTGAACAACTCCATTCATGTATAATAATCTCTCTCTCTCTCTATATATAATTGTTCCACAACAATAATATATATTAATAACTAACTTATCATAAATAAATAATATTTATTATACGGTAAAGAATGATGGTAAATACCATAGTAATAGTATGGAGACACTAAATCTATCAAACCTATAATGTTATAGGTAAATATTGCACAAGATCATTGAACTCACATTAATATTATGTAAGCACGGATATCTTCCACATATCCTTATTGTAAATGGACAAAAAAAACCATTTGGTTATTAGAAACAAAGAATTATGGGTGAAAAGCCAATCCTCATTGGTGTTATTCTCTTGATGATGGTTTATGGGAAGTGACTAATAACATTGAGTCAAAATATTTGACACAATTTCTCACCCAATATTCTTTGTTTGTAATTTATGGATTGTGAAAGCATAAAATCTCTTATCATTCGGATATACTTTGTACTAACCTTATCCAATTTAAAATCAACGATGAAGATTTATCATTTCACACTTCAAATAAATACCAACCATCAATTTCAATGGCCTAAATTATTCCAATAATCTTACCCATACCAATAACCGTTGATTAAAGTTTGCAACGATAACAACTCTAGAAGATAACGCCTATCGACATAATTAGGTCTCATTGCAATATTATGATTACCTTTATGATTTTTTTAATAAAACCACTTTGTGTATCTACATATTGATGATATTATAAACAAAATTTTGATATTGGTGGCCCTTCTAGAATCAAGTCTTTATTGAAGATCTTGAAGACATTCAAATTTACAAATTTTCAAAATCAAGAAGACGATCAATATGATTTCAACAAATAGTTCATCAAGAGCATATCATCAGATCCAAATTCAACATATTTGTGATGTTTATATATTGGTATTGTTTAATATTTTTGTTTTTTTACATTTCTCCGATCAGATTTCCATATTATAATTTTCTTCTATTTGACAATAGCTTATTCTGATTCATTAGATTTTATTTCATGCGTGGTCCTCTATTGATTTTCTTGCTGGTTTTCCTACGACAATGTGTAATCGTATACCGTGTAGCAAAATGGTCCACTTTGAAGGTGGCCTTTCCCATACACTCACGGTGATGTTTACCCAAGGTAATGCCGTTCTAGATTGAAGTCATCAGAGCTTTTAATAATCATGGTCACAACAAGATCGGTAGGCTATTTCTATGAACAATTGTCACCAAAAGGTAATACTAAAAGCAGATTCTTATATAACTTTTGAATATATGAACGTTGCAGATTTTTTGTGTTAGGCTCTGATGTAGACACCTAATTTTGGTGTGGGATTAGTTATTTGTTAATAAATTTGTAATGTTCACCTATGTGTTTGTTGATTATTGGTTAAGATTAAGTTTTAAATAAAATATATTTCTTGTTTGTGGTTTGAATTTTTGTGTTGTTGATGTTTTAGGTTTTTCTTAGAATTATAACAAGTATGATTTTAGTTCCCCATAACCATAGAAAATTAGCAATATGGTTTTGGTTCCTTTGAACCGCAATGCTACGATTTAGGTCTCTTTATTGTGTTGGCACTTCTAACCCATATTTGAATTGCCTCCATCTTTTGACCCATTTTTATCAAAATTTTCCTCCCTTTGTGTATCAATATTGTGCCAATAGAGTCCTTATTGAAATTTTAGAAGTCAATAAATACATCTAAAACAATGAAACAAAGAATATATTATAGTATTGAGCGATAAGAAAGAATCACTATGTAAAAAATAGCTATAAGCATTTAGAGTAGTATTGAAGAATTAAAAATACCATCTAACATTTATTGTTGCATTAATTAGATCATTCAAAAGTGATAAGAGTTCAATACTTGCATTATATAAGACTAGTTACTAGCTTGCATTATAATTGGTGTGTTGGCCTCAAAGAACTATGCCTATAAAGAGACCGATAATAATGAAGTGAGAACACAGTCCCTTAAAGTATCTCCCATTTATATTGTTGTTTAACAACATGATGGTGAGCTATAAGGTTCAAAGAAAGGAGACAAGTTTCCTAAAAGATCCACATTAAATTTGATAAAATTGTGCGAAGTTTTAGGAGACCTAAAATAGACAAACAATTTTATGCAATTAGATTCACCCTACCTAACATCATTGGAACCATAATGTTAGGGCATTACCTAAGGAGAAAAATAGTAATGAGGAGGGTTTCTATTTGTTTTGAAATGATTTTATGGGTCGTATTTGCATTTTGTTTAGACTGCGATGTATACGTTATTTTTGAATAATATCTCCAAAATTGTGATAACTCACGTGTTCCTCTAAAACCCCATCTTGTCAATTGTTTATAATTGAGGATTATTTTCTATGCAATTAAGTATGATTTTACTACCTTGCATTAATTGAGATATGAATTTTAATATATATGGATAGGTGTAGTACATAAATAATGTAAAGCCACTTTCCATATAAAGATTTTAGTGAATCCTAATCATTTTCTCGCAAGCTTCTAACCTTTTATGGTTATGTTTTTCTTATTTACCTGATAGATTTGATTTTTTTATGCATCTTCCTTCTATTTGTTCTAAACGTACTATCCCTAGTTCTTATGTATTATATTACTTCTATGTTGATTCAAACTTTAACATTGAGTTGTACATGACATCTATATTATTTAGATAAAAACCCCAACTAAGAGAGGTGCCACAACAAATGTCACCCATAAGTTGATTTTGTTTAGATTCCTTTGATGAATATTAGAATCAATATGAAAAAGAAAAAGAATGTTTCAAATGATGTTGCTTTTGAAGTTATTATTTCCGCTCAAATGATGCTTCTTTTAATGATATTTTTGTGAATGATCATTAATTGTATATTGAATGCGAGGGTAATAAAGGGGAAAAAATGATAAATATGACCAATATACGGCTCAGAGTGTGTATTCATTACGAAACATCTTCTCTCAAAACCTATTGAAATAGTTAATTTAATGAATGTGTTAAAGAATGTTCAATATCATCCCCTAGGTTAAGAGGCTAACAATGGGGCTATAATACAAGAAAAACCATACAAGGTGAACTAATATTGTATTAATGTTACTAATGAATATAGAAAACTTAGGGAATACCATTTTATGCCTAATCATGTAGTCATTTCACAAATTTCTTCTAAAACCGTTTATCCTCATGATTTTAATATTGTTAATGCCTACCTTTCTTCTTGAGATAGTTTGTTTCTTCTTCTCAACATCTTCAAAATTATCAACATGATTATCAAATTTCATCTATCTCTCATAATGTTTTTCAATTTGTTTCTTTCCAAATGCCTCTATTCCACCTTATTCACGTCCCACTTCTCTTTCTTGTTCTAAACTCGACATAATGATAAATGTTATATATGACTTGCAAAATCAAATTATGCTATCGTAATGGACTCAAAATCCATATTATAAGTTCAATTACAATTACATTTTACTCAACCCAGATTATGATATCCTTGTGCACTGCTCTAGTAGGATTTGTGGCCTCAACGTTTGAATTAGCCAATGGAAAATAAGATCCATCTCACCAAATTGGATTTATTTTTCCTATATTTTTCCATAATGAAAAAATGTTCACCAAGATATTTCCATGAATTTTGAAGTATTATACACTTGATTTATTTTATGATTTTTTTGTGTGGATCTATATATAATTCACGACATTATATGATGGTTTTATTGCACATTTTCAATCAAAATTAGCATTTAAATTTACATTTACATAAATTTCCTAAATGAAAAAGAGTTCCAATAATACCATTAGTATCTATTTAGATTCAAGCTTATAGAATAAAGATGACTCAAAAGTTTCCTAAAAATGATTTTAAAGCCTCTTCATTCCAAATTTTCTTTCATGCATCAAAGATAAAGTAGTATGAATAGTTACCAACCTTTTGATGACATTTTTCATGTGGTTATATACTTTGAGATCAAGATTTTAGATGCCAACATGATTAAATGTATGCTCGATTACCCAAATTCTAGTGGATTTTTTAAGGTAAGAAAAATTTCATCAAAAAGTATTGATAATGTTTTACAACATAAAACTAAGGCCAAGAATGTGGTGAATGGTATATAGAAACCAAGTAAAAACTAGTATTGTTTGAACAAAGAGATCATAGGAAATTTGGAAGATATAGAAAATTTATAGAAGGTATTACAACTATTTATGAATGCAATATGATTACTTTTCCTCCTATAGGATTATTAGATCCATCAAATCCATTGCCTAAGAAATATAACAATAATGTATAATATGATTATCATAGAGTCTTGTGACATACTTCAACCATATTCATAACATAATAATAACCCACTTTTTAAGACATTTTAAAAAATTAAAGTACCTCTTGAGTTACACTATTTGGAATTTATTTGTATTATGATGTATCACTCCATTTGAGACACATTTATTTGTCGACAATATTTATGAGGAGATCATGATATGATGATTATCATGTGACAATTGTGTGTGTGTGTGTGTGTGTGTGTGTGTGTGTGTGTGTGTGTGTGTGTGTGTGTGTGTGTGTGTGTGTGTGTGTGTGTGTGTGTGTGTGTGTGTGTACCTATTTGGAATTTATTTGTATTATGATGTATCACTCCGGAGACACATTTCTTGTTATAGTTTGTTAGATGACAATATTTATGAGGAGATCATGTGATATGATGGATTATCATGTGATGTTTTCAATTGTGTGTGTGTGTGTGTGTGTGTGTGTGTGTGTGTGTGTGTGTGTGTGTGTGTGTGTGTGTGTGTGTGTGTGTGTGTGTGTGTGTGTGTGTGTGTGTGTGTGTGTGTTTGCGCTTTGTTTAGTACTAATATGATTTTTTAGGGACTTTAAGGTATGCAATGAGAATCACATGTTTAGCTACAATAGAGAAGAATATTGTGATTCTAATTTCATGGTGATAATTTCCATTATTATATTGTTAAATATTTTGAATTCATCATATGAAAAATTCCAATTTATTTGATAGGTGAATGATAAATGGAAACCAAATACATAAGAATTAAGAATGATGGCATCAAAAAACCCACATAGAGATGTAGTTCACTCGCATATCAAGACAACATCTTATATGTATCTCACTAATATCAACATATTATGTTTGTACCACTTTGTTGGGACCCTAATGTAGCTACCAAATCTTAAAGGCGTGTAGGCGCACATGGCCGGAGGAAGCGTGCAAGTTAAGGTGCACAAGGTAGGATTCAAAAAGGGTTCTTGGAGAACCAAGGATGCACGCCCACAAAGCACAATTTGGGACTTAGCCATTTTCGGCCTTTTGGACAGAACACATGAAGAACGTGTTCCGTTTGGATAAGGTTCCATCCTAGCAATAGGGTGTCTTGGAAGGAATATACCTTGCAATAAGAAGATCCAAAAAGCTAATCATGACATGGAGAGGCATGTGCCTTGAGGCGATCCACACCTCTTGACACTGGGGCTAGATCTGCGAGGTTGCAGAGGAGTTTGTTGGAGATCAGATGCCTATATATATGTGCACCCTTAGCAAAAGAGGAGGAGAACACGAGGAAGGAAGTGAAGCTCTGCAGAATTACTACGAGAACTATGGGATAAAAGGGGTAGATGATTATAGGAAGGATGTAATAAGGGAATGGGGAATGTAAATTTTGTTTTGAAAGTCTTCATGTATGGATCTAGATATGGCACATGACTACGGTCTCCCCTTCTGTGATATTCTATAGTAATGCTATGAATGAATATGATAAGGTTACCATGATAATTATATTAAGATATTCTCTCTATATTATCTGCATATTTCTATTATGCTTTTGTTCTTGTATAATCATGAACCTTATTTGAATGTTAAGTCTATTTGTGGATTTACAACTTCCTAGTTCTATTAATTCTGTTAAGCGCTTTTACTTTTGATATGACTAAAAGGGTATAGAAGCCATTCTGAGCTCTATAGATTTTTCATGTCCTTTAAAATCACTAATTCAAGATCATGAATGATGCCTTCCACTAAACTCACATAAAAGAGAGACTCGGATCCCTCTCGCGCGCCTCGGGTGAGCACCCAGCACCCAGCTGGGTGATAGGTCGGCACACATGAGGTTCCCTTGTTCTTGGTGGGTGCAAAAATGACTACATCTTGGTTCCATTGCCAGGACCTCTTTTTGAAGTTGTAGTGGAACATGACATACATCATGGTCTGTGTAAAAAGTGATGACGGAGCGCTTAACACTTGAAGGTGTTGAAAATTGGTTTAAAAGCATGGAGGACGAGTTTTCTCAGAGATTCAGTACTGGACCTAAGTTTGATACGCAAAGATGGGTGGAAGACACTCTCTATCATGAGTTGTACAAAACCTTCTTCTTGTTTCCCAGTAGAGTTATTTGAGTGGCTCTTGGCATATGCATCTAGGTCGGGGTGGTATTATAAATCACACCCTTGGACCCAAGAAACATACCAGAACTTGCAAGATGCTGATCTAATGTGGACCCGTGCTATAGATCATTGGTGGAAGGGAGTATTGGCTAGCTACACTTTGGAATACGTAATTTCCATGTATTCTTGTCCGGAAGTTGTTGAGTTTGAATTTTTGTGGGAGCCCAGAGGATCATTTTTGCAGGCTATCCCCTTAGCAATCAAAATCTTGATGGTAACCATGAGTTTAGAGGCATTCCCTAATGGCCGTTAAACTAACTCGAGCGCTTGGCGAGGAAGCCAGGTTGGGGAAAGATGGTTGATATAACAACTGAAAAGGAAAGGGAGGAGAGACGGCTCAAGTATGGTGAAGCGCGTGAGAGGGAGATTGCGAGACGGTGCGAGGTTGCATTTATGATGGATTTATGGAGGTAGACATTTTTGGGAGAAGAGGTTCACATGGAGGATGTGGAGCTTGAACAGTCTATGCTACCCCATCTTGGCAAGCACGGAAGAGAGAACCCCTCGGCTTCTGATGAGAGCCCATCACGTGGAGAAAGAAGAGTCGTTGGCACACATATGACCCCACCTAATGACCAAACCTTGGTGCTTTGAAGGTGGTGTTTCCCCTACACTCACGGTGATGTTTACCCAAGGTAATGCCGTTCTAGATTGAAGTCATCAGACCTTTTAATAGTCATGGTCACAACAAGATCGGTAGGCTATTTCTATGAACAATTGTCACCAAAAGGTAATACTAAAAGTAGATTCTTATATAAATTTTGAATATATGAACGTTGCAGATTTTTTTGGTTAGGCTTTGATGTAGAAACCTAATTTTGGTTTGGGATTAGTTATTTGTTAATAAATTTGTAATGTTCACCTATGTGTTTGTTGATTATTGGTTAAGATTAAGTTTTAAATAAAATATGTTTCTTGTTTGTGGTTTGAATTTTTGTGTTGTTGATGTTTTAGGTTTTTCTTAGAATTATAACAAAGTATGATTTTAGTTCCCCATAACCATAGCAAATTAGCAATATGGTTTTGGTTCCTTTGAATCGCTATGCTACAATTTAGGTCTCTTTATTGTGTTGGCACTTCTAACCCATATTTGAATTGTCTCCATCTTTTGACCCATTTTTATCAAAATTTTCCTCCCTTTGTGTATCAATATTGTACCAATAGAGTCCTTATTGAAATTTTAGAAGTCAATAAATACATCTAAAACAATGAAACAAAGAATATATTATAGTATTAAGCGATAAGAAAGAATCACTATGCAAAAAATAGCTATAAGCATTTAGAGTAGTATTGAAGAATTCAAAATACCATCTAACATTTATTGTTGCATTAATTAGATCATTCAAAAGTGATAAGAGTTTAATACTTGCATTATATAAGACTAGTTACTAGCTTGCATTATAATTGGTGTGTTGGCCTCAAAGAACTATGCCTATCATGTCGACACGATAATAATGAAGTGATAACACGAGGTCCCTTAAAGTATCTCCCATTTATATTGTTGTTTTACAACATGATGGTGAGCTATAAGGTTCAAAGAAAGGAGACAAGTTTCCTAAAAGATCCACATTAAATTTGATAAAATTGTGCGAAGTTTTAGGAGACCTAAAATAGACAAACAATTTTATGCAATTAGATTCACCCTACCTAACACTCATTTGAACCATAATGTTAGGGCATTACCTAAGGAGAAAAAAGAGTAATGAGGAGGGTTTTATTTGTTTTGCAAAGATTTTATGGGCCGTATTTGCATTTTGTTTAGACCTATGATGTCTTTTTGTTATTTTTGAATAATATCTCCAAAATTGTGATAACTCATGTGTTCCTCTAAAACCCCATCTTGTCAATTGTTTATAATTGAGGATTATTTTCTATGCAATTAAGTATGATTTTACTACCTTGCATTAATTGAGATATGAATTTTAATATATATGGATAGTTGTAGTACATAAGTAGTGTAAAGCCACTTTCCATATACTACCTCGCCGAGTTCGAACTCGGCTCCGCCTCGCCCGTCGTGTCTTACCTACCCGGTTTGGATCTCGCATTTTATTGTGGATAAGCCTCGAACTCTACTCCCTGCTGCTGCGTGGAGGGCTTAACCTTTGTTGTGTTTTTCTGTGGCATTTTTTGTTGCGTGGGAGCTAGTGTTTCTTGCTACTGTCATGGCCTAAGTTCTGCCATGGCGTTTTGTGTTCTGCTCGCATTCTCCTTCCAACGGCTGCCCTTACTCCTTACCACGACCCTTCCCAATGACTTCCCTTCCCCACATCTTCCCCTCAACCATGCTCACCCCCACAAAACTCGGGATCTTCACCAAAACGGCCGCTCCAAACAACAACACACTCTGCAAACAAAAACAACAGGCTGCATTTTTTTGGTACGTTTTTTTAGTAAGGTTTATAAAACGCATTTTTTAAATAATTACTTTCCATTTTTTAAAATCTCAAAGCTTTTGTATGTTTTTTAATTTTTTTCCTTATAATTAAAACAAGTAAAAGCTATTAAAAAGTGTGGTACGTATTTTTTTAAAAATTCTTTCTAAATTAAAAAAGCTTTCTTTTTTTACTTAAATACTTTCTAAATTGTTTTTTTAGTTCAGTATAATTTAAATTAAAAAAGGAAAGTTTTTTAATTAGGATTTAAGTATTTGAAATTAATTAGATTTAATTTGATTAAATCTAGTTTTATTAATTTCAAGATTAACCTTCTTTTTGATTAGTCAATATTTTTTTAAAAAATCATCTTTACATTAACGTTTTTTTTCATTTTTAAAACTACAAAAGCTCTCAATTTAGCTAAACTGGGCATTTCTAAACGATATTTTTAGGCGTTAGTGTCGATTTTTTTACTAATCGTGCGCTCAAGTGTGTAGTGACACTTTGACTTTTTTTCCCTTCCGAGCGTTTTCTGGCGTTCTGAAGACCTCTGAACTCCTTCGAGTTCATTTAAAAACATTGTATTTTACCCTTATTATTGCTTGCGACTAGTGAGCACGTCCACCACAGTCTGCAGCAAGGGGGTACTCTTTGCGACGTGAGACGCTTTTTCTCACAACTAGGATTTACTTTCGCCTCCTTCCCTTTTTTCTTGCTTGTGCTTGTTTATAGAGTCCTATTTGCTGCGCTCCACGAAACACTGTTGTGGTCTCCTCTCTTGCGCATTATTACGCTGATTGCAAGATGAGTTACCAAGTGTTTCAAACCACATGCACGGACCTGATTGTAATCAATGCACTAAACTATAAAGTGCCGAAAGTACGGGGGGTTGTTATATTGTCCTGGGTGGTTGTGTTTCTTTTCTGCATTTCTTTCTCTCTCTCTTCACTATGGATGCACTTTCAATTCCTTTGCTTACACCGTTCAACTTTTTTGAATGGAGATAAAAAATAATAATGAAACTAAGGGGTAAAGGGTTATTCTGCATCACCATGGGAAATGAGATCGAACCAAATGATGAACTGAAAAATCTAAGTGGTTAAGCCATAATGATGAAGCTTCAGGTCTTCTTTACATGTTTGTTTCTCTTGACTTGCTCTTCCACATTGAGGCGTCTAAAACTGACCTAAATCTACTTGGAAAATGCTTTGGATGCGATGTTTGGACAAGTAGATGACATGAGATTACATGAGTTGGAAAATGAACTACTAGGGTTAAATCCTAGTGACTTTGAAAACCTACAAGCTTTCTTCTCGAAATTTGTCCACATTAGATTGTTGTTAAAAGGATGTCAAGTAGAGAAGAAAGATTTTCAATTGATCTTGTTGATTCTCTTTAAGATAGGTCCCGAATATTCTGTCTTTCGTGTCAACTTTCTACGCTACAAAAGTCGCTTTGGGCAATACTTGACTATGCCCTCCTTTGACTGTTTTTCGTCCCAACTCATTCGAGAACAAGACAAAATCATTCAAATGGGGTCTCTCAAGTCCAAGTCACATGCCCTTGTAGCAAGTACTAGCAAGGGAAAGAAAACTGAAAAGAAGAAAGAAAGAAACCAAGACCAAACCTAAAAATGACACAAACACTTCAACTTCTGAGCCTAAGGCACAAAAAGCAAATTTTTTGTGTTCCTATTGCAAGAAGTCTAGTCACAACGAGAAACACTATTTTCAGAAATAGATTGATCACTTATCTCATTTACTTGAGAATAATAAAATAAGTGTTCCTGAATCCATAAAACAAAGTGCTCCGAAGGCCGAGTCTTCTACTGCAAAAGGTGCTAAAAATGATAAGAAGAAAGGAAAGGCCCTTGTAGCCAGAGTTGCTCCTTCATCGACATGGATTATAGATTTCGGTGCCTCACAAAGAAATGGGTTCCTCGCATGTTGAGTTTTCCAACATCAAACCTTGTGGAATGTCCCAAATCACGATGGGTAATGACACGACAGTGTCGGTTTTCGGTAGTGGATCGGTAGAGATGGATGGGGGAACATTTAACCAAGTGTTGAGTGTTCCTGATCTCTTTACCAATCTCCTATCGGTTTACCAAATTACTCACCTTGGTGAAGGAATGTGAGTGGAATTTGGTCCTAACTCGGTGATTATTCGTGAGCTTAACAATGACACTACAGTGGCTGAGGGAAAGGCTGATCACCATTCACGGTTATATACCTTTTCCCACTTTACTTGATTCTACGCCCATTGCCTTGCTCACTCATGCAAATGAGGTTAGTAAGCTATGACATGAGCGTTTCGGACATCTAAATTATCGCTACCTTGAACAATTGAGCCAAAACGAAATGGTCAATGGGTTGCCTCACGTCAAGTTTTCTAAGGGTCTTTGTGAGGGTTGTACCCTTGGAAAGCATCCTGAAAAGAACTTTGACAAAGGAAAAGCCTGGAGAGCCACTCGTCCTTTGGATCTTGTTCACAACGATGTTTCTGGTCCATTTCCTTCTCCTTCATTTACTAGAGCTCTTTATGTGCTAACCTTCATTGATGACTATTCGCGATATACTTGGGTATATTTTCTTAAGCTTAAGTTTGAAGTCTTTGAACATTTTCAGGACTTTAAGGCTCTTGCTGAGAAACAGGCGGAATGGTCTATCAAGGTTCTTCGAACCAACAATGGAGGTGAATATGTAAACAATAGGTTTATGGATTTGTACTTACAAGGATCTCTTTGCAACATACGATTGCTTATAGCCCCTTTCGCAGAATGGAGTCACGTAAGGAAAGAACCGTACTCTTAAGGAGATGGCCACTTATATGATTCACTCAAAGTCTCTTCCTCTCCTCTGCGGTATTGGGACGAAGTAGAAATTATGTAAATTACATTTAATCATGTTCCACACAAGGTAGTAAGAGGGATGACACCCTTTGAAGCTTGGTTTGGATGCAAGCCTAATGTTGAGCACTTTCGAGTCTTTAGATCCAAGGCTATGGCTCAGATTCCCAAGAAGAAACGTAAGGCCTTGGAACCACAATCCAAACCTTGTATCTTTGTAGGGTATCCTGATGGTGTGAAGGGATATAGATTGATGAATCCTACTTCTCATGAGATGTATATCGAGAGAAGTGTTAAGTTCGACGAGTCTTCTTTGAATTCTACTTCTCCACCTATTGAGGTTCTTCAGCTCGCTAATTCGGATTCTAACTTATAAGATAATGATGCTTTGTTGAGCATGCTCCTCTTCCTAATCCTCCCGACCATCAGACCTTTGAGTCTTCTGATTTTGACAGTAGTGATGATGAGGACTATGTCCCTTCTCACTCAAGTGAAGAATCTTCCAACTCTGAGCCTGATCCTCTTGGTCCCCTTTGGGCTAGGAAAAATTTGTAAAGTGTCTGGAGATTTAGTTGGAGATACTTGGATATGAGATGTACTCGCTCAGATTTCGTTAGACCCCACTCTTTCTTCACCTCTGCTTCTAATCCACAGTCTTTTTGGGAGGCTTCTGGTATTCCTGAGTGGGATTCTGCCATGGATGAGGAGTATTCCTCTCTCATGAAGAACGATACTTGGGATCTCACCCTCTTCCGAAAGGAAGAAAATCGTCGGTGTAAGTGGGTGTTCCGAACAAAGTATGGAGTAGATGGAGACATCAAAAAGTTTAAAGTGCGATTAGTAGCTAAGGCTTTCTCCCAGATAGTTAGGGTTGATTATATTGAAACCTTTTCTTCGGTTGCAAAGATGACTTATATTTGATTGACCCTAGCCATTGCCGCAGCGAATAGATGGAAAGTCCATCAAATGGATGTTAAGAGTGCCTTCCTTCATGGTGACCTAGAGGAAGAGATCTATATGGAACAACCTCCGGGTTATGTCCAAGATCCTCCTTCGTTTGTAAGTTAAAGAAGTCTCTTTATGGCCTTAAACAAGCCCCTCGGGCTTGGTATGCCAAGATGGACTCATTTTTACTTACATCAGGGTTTACTAGGTGTCATTCTGATCCAAATGTTTATATTCTATGACAAGATGACTCCATACTCATTCTTGTTCTATATGTTGATGACTTGTTGATCACAGAAACTCTTCCTCTATTATTGATTCTGTGAAGATCACCTTGGCCAACAAGTTCTCCATGACTCGACTTAGTCCGCTTCATTACTTCCTTGGGATCCAGATTTTACAATCGACTCAGAATCTTGATTTTTCAACCTAAGTATGCTCTTGATTTGCTAGCTTGTTTTCGATGTCCGATTGTAAGTCTTCTCCTACTCCTTTTCTCTCCGGGGTTAAGTTGGTTTCAGATTGCTCTACTCCCTTGGTTGATGGTACTCTTTATCAATAGTTGGTGGGGAGCTTGATTTACTTGACTCACACTCGACCGGATTTATCATATGCTATTGGGATCATGTCCAAATTCATACAGGAGCCATATGAGCTACATTGGAAAGCAGCTAAATAGATACTTCATTATGTTCGTGGCACTTATATGGATGGAATTCACTATCATGGAGGGGTAGATATCGACTTAATTGGGTTCACAGATTCTGATTTGGTCATTAACTTAGATCATTTGAAATCTACTTCTGGGTATAATTTCTCTCTTGGTTCAGGTCCTATTAATTGGTCTAGCAAGAAGCAGAATGCAATTGCAATATCATCTACAGAGGTAGAATATAGAGGAGCAGTTAACACTGCCACAAAAGCTATTTGGCTATAGAGTATTCTGACAGAGTATGGCATCCACTTTCGGTGGCCTACCATTATCTACTGTGATAACACAAGCACTATCTCCATTTGCAGAAATCTAATTTCAGCATCAGTGGATGAAGTATATTGAGATCCATATGCACTTCATATGAGAGCTTATTCATGATGGCATCATCGACATTCAATACATTCAGATAACTGATCAGATTGTAGATTTATTTACCAAGCCCTTCACTGAGATGAAGTTTCTTCACTTACGGTCTCTTCTTGGGGTGAGGTCTTCTGTAGCTGCTTCATATTCTTCGGGCTAAGTAGTCCTTCTTTTCTTCTTCTTCTTCTAGGAAGATTGTGTTTGTATATGGGCACCTTATCAGGCCTTTAGTTTGCCGGGCCCTATTGACACATCTTTCTTAGTTGTTTAGGAGTGTCTTCTCCTTCTGTCTGACTCATCATAGCCGTTACCCCAGCTTCGATGAAGGGGAGGTGTTAGTGTGAGTTATCCTATGTGTCCTCCTCTCATATTGGAGGGTCATCTCACATGGGTTAGGTTTAGGGTTTTCTATTGAGTCATGCACTAGGGTTACTCAACACCCTATATGTACCTTTTCACTATTCATTTATGAGCATGCCAAGACACTTCGCTGTCTTTCCTCTATGTGCAAGCTTTGTTTCTGTTGAGCAAGTTCTTCTATTATTGATCGATTCTTCCTTGCGATTACACTGGAGCTATCACAATTCCGTTGGAGTGCAACTAATTTGTGGTGCATCATTTCCAATTTGATTCTCGCAAACTCTTTTCGTAAACAAAGAATACATTATAGTATTGAGTGATAAAAAGAACCACTATGCAAAAAATAATATATAAGCATTTAGAGTAGTATTGAAGAATTCAAAAAAATCTAAAGATCATCTAGTGTTTATTGTTGCATTAATTAGATCATTTAAAAGTGATAAGAGTTAAATACTTGCATTATATTAGACTAGTTACTAGCATTCATTATAATTGGTGTGTTGGCCTCAAAGAACTATGCCTATCAAGAGGCATGATAATAGTGGAGTGATAACACATGTCCGTCAAAGTATCTCCCATTTATATTGTCGCTTTACAACATGATGGTGAACTATTAGGGTTCAAAGAAAGAAGAGAAGTTTCCCAAAATATCCACATTAAATTTGATAAAATTGAGTGAAGATTTAGGAGACCTAAAATAAACAAATAATTTTATGCAATCGATTCACCCTACGTAATAATCATTGGAACCATAATGTTAAGGTGTTTCCTAAGGAGAAAAAAAGAAATGACAAGGATTTTGATTTGTTTGCAATGATTTTATGGGTCGTATTTTCCTTTTGTTTAGACATGATGTACTATTAATTTTGAATAATATCTCCAAAATTGTGATAACTCATGTATTCCTCTAAAATTCCCTCCTATCAATTTTTATAATCGAGGATTATTTTCTATGCAATTAAGTATGATTTTACTATCTTGCATTGATTGAGATATGAATTTTAATATATATGGATAGGTGTTGTGCATAAGTAGTGTAAAGCCACTTTCCATATAAAGATTTTGGTGAATCCTAATCATTGTCTTGCAAGCTTCTAACATTTTATGGTTATATTTGTCTTCTTTATTGATAAATTTGATTTTTCTATGCATCTTCCTTCTATTTGTTCTAAATGTATTATCCCTAGTTATTATGTATTAAATTACTTTTATGTTGATTCAAACCGTAAGATCTATATAAAGGTAGATAATTGTTGTATGACATCTATAGTATTTAGATCCGGAACCCCAACTAACAGAGTTGCCAAAATAAATTTCAACCATGTGTTGATTTTGTTTAGATTCCTGTGATGAATATTAGAATCAATGTGAAAAAGAAAAAGAATGTTTCAAATGATGTTAATGTTTCTTTTGAAGTTATGCTTTCCCTTTCGAATGATGCTTCTTTTAATGATTTTTTTGGTGAATGGTCATTCATTTTCTATTGAATGCGAGGGTAATAAATGGGAAAACATGATAAATATGATCAATATGGGGCTCAAGAGTGCGCATTCCTTACGAAACATCTTTTGAAAACCTATTGAAATAATTACTTTAATGAATGTGTTAAAGGATGTTCAATGTTAGCACCTAGGTTAAGGCACTAACAATGGAGCTATAATACAAGATAAACCATAAAAGGTGAACAAAGATTTTTTTAATGTTATTAATGAATATAGAACACTTAGGGAATAATATTCTATGCCTAATCATGTAGTCATTTCACAAATTTCTTCTAAAACCATTTATCCTCATGCTTTTAATATTGTTAACCAAGGATGTTAAATGTCATGTGAAGTGAAAAAGAGGTGTCGTGGATCAAGCGAGATGGATGAAAAGTGTGCCAAACAAAGTGAAATGCAAGCAAGGTGTTGGGCATGTAATGTGTATGAGACATAAAGGGACAAGGATAACTAATGCAAGGGCAACTAAGGATGGGACCACATAACGATACTCTCTCTGTGTATTATCTCTAACTCATAATGACTATGTGAATAACCATACTCAATTCTTGGTAGGCACCTCAAGGCACCCACTTAAGAAATAGATGCATCGTTGACCCTTATCTCGCACAAATGAAATTGTTAGTAGAGGTATGAAAGATAAAAAGTGAAAAATTAGGTGTATACAAAAATAACATTTTCTTGAGTGCAACCACTACGTTTTTGCTTGTGACCCAAACAACATGTTCGATGTCATCCATATTGTATAAGAGGATTTGGATAATTCTATATGATGCAAATAAGCATTAGATAGCCCTAATCCAATGATTGTGGTGGCTTTTCGAACTTTGCTTTCCCATTTTTTCTTCATCTTTATCTTTGGTTTATTTACTTTTCCATACATAATATCTCACAAATATTTGTTAATCAACAATAATCGGGTTCTCACTTGCCATGTATGAAAATATTTTCTTTCAAAATTTTCAATATAGTTCAACTTATCCATTATGATATTTTTGACAATGACAAAATGACATGACAATATTTATAATGACTTAAAATGACTATTGACACAAAACACTTTTAACGACAATATGACAATAAACACCACTTACTTTTGAATATGAGATGTGACTAATGACACTTTATTACTAATATCAACGAATAAAGAAACTATTAAACATAGTTTTTAGCTATTCGACTAAAATTCACACTAAAGTTAAAGACCAAATTATAATCTAAATGCTAACATATCACAGATGTTGTATTACTAGATCCGATTAATATCACGAGATGTTGTATTACTATATCTCAATGATAATGCCTCCTTACTCTCATGAATCCATTGCTCGATTCCAAATGTAGATATTTGGACACGGTTTGTAGAATCAAACTCAATAAATATTTATTTTATGTATTTCACATCATAATATATTGTATTCTATTATACTATATTTCACTTCGTTTGAATCATTACAAATACATTGGAAGAATATTTCTTATTATTACAAATACATTGGAAGAATATTTCTTATTATCAAGGAGATTGCTTTAAGGACTCTTCTATATCCGTAAGTTTGTTGAACAACTCCATTCATGTATAATAATCTCTCTCTCTCTCTCTATATATATATATATATATATATAAAATTGTTCCACAACAATAATATATATTAATAACTAACTTATCATAAATAAATAATATTTATTATACGGTAAAGAATGATGGTAAATACCATAGTAATAGTATGGAGACACTAAATCTATCAAACCTATAATGTTATAGGTAAATATTGCACAAGATCATTGAACTCGCATTAATACTATGTAAGCACGGATATCTTCCACATATCCTTATTGTAAATGGAAAAAAAAACCATTTGGTTATTAGAAACAAAGAATTATGGGTGAAAAGCCAATCCTCATTGGTGTTATTCTCTTGATGATGGTTTATGGGAAGTGACTAATAACATTGAGTCAAAATATTTGACACAATTTCTCACCCAATATTCTTTGTTTGTAATTTATGGATTGTGAAAGCATAAAATCTCTTATCATTCGGATATTCTTTGTACTAACCTTATCCAATTTAAAATCAACGATGAAGATTTATCATTTCACACTTCAAATAAATCCCAACCATCAATTTCAATGGCCTAAATTATTCCAATAATCTTACCCATACCAATAACCGTTGATTAAAGTTTGCAACGATAACAACTCTAGAAGATAACGTCTATCGACATAATTAGGGTCATCAATATTATGATTACCTTAGTGATTTTTTTTTTCTAGAACCACTTTGTGCATTTACATATTAATGATATTAAAAACAAAATTTTGGATATATGGTGGCCCTTCTAGAATCAAATCTTTATTGAAGATCTTGAAGACATTAAAATTTACAAATTTTCAAAATCAAGAAGACGATCAATATGATTTCAACAAATAGTTCATCAAAAGCATATCATCAGATCCAAATTCAACATATTTGTGATGTTTATATATTGGTATTGTTTAATATTTTTGTTTTTTTCCATTTCTCCAATCAGATTTCCATATTTAATTTTCTTCTATTTGACTATAGCTTATTCCAATTCATTAGATTTTTCTTCATGCGTGGTCCTCTATTGATTTTCTATTGGTAATTCCGTTTTAGATTGAAGTCATCGAACTTTTAATAATCATGGTCACAACAAGATCGGTAGGCTATTTCTATGAACAATTGTCACCAAAAGGTAATACTAAAAATCAGATTCTTATTTAACTTTTGAATATATGAACATTGCAGATTTTTTTGGTTAGGCTTTGATGTACACACCTAATTTTGGTGTGGGATCAGTTATTTGTTGTAAATTTGTAATGTTCACCTATGTGTTTGTTGATTATTGGTTAAGATTAGGTTTTAAATAAAATATGTTTCTTGTTTGTGGTTTGATTTTTGTG
Source organism: Taxus wallichiana var. yunnanensis (assembly GCA_018340775.1). Taxonomy (NCBI): domain Eukaryota; kingdom Viridiplantae; phylum Streptophyta; class Pinopsida; order Cupressales; family Taxaceae; genus Taxus; species Taxus wallichiana. The sequence goes on along the minus strand of CM031243.1, from coordinate 358,340,340 downwards.
TTGTTGATGTTTTAGGTTTTTCTTAGAATTATAATAATATGATTTTAGTTCCCCATAACCATAGCAAATTAGCAATATGGTTTTGGTTCCTTTGAAATGCAATGCTACAATTTAGGTCTCTTTATTGTGTGAGCACTTCTAACCCATACTTGAATTGTCTCCATCTTTTGACCCATTTTTATCAAAAATTTCCTCCTTTGTGTATCAATATTGTACCAATAGAGTCCTTATTGAAATTTTCAAAGTCAATAAATACATCTAAAACAATGAAACAAAGAATATATTATAGTATTGAGCAATAAGAAAGAATCACTATGCAAAAATAGCTATAAGCATTTAGAGTAGTGTTGAAGAATTCAAAAGACCATCTAACATTTATTGTTGCATTAATTAGATCATTCAAAAGTGATAAGAGTTCAATATTTGCATTATATAAGACTAGTTACTAGCTTGCATTATAATTGGTGTGTTGGCCTCAAAGAACTATGCATATCAAGAGGCTCGATAATAATGAAGTGATAACACAGTCCCTTAAAGTATCTCCCATTTATATTGTCGTTTACAACATGATGGTGAGCTATAAGGTTCAAAGAAAGGAGACAAGTTTCCTAAAAGATCCACATTAAATTTGATAAAATTGTGTGAAGTTTTAGGAGACCTAAAATAGACAAACAATTTTATGCAATTAGATTCAACCTACCTAATGTCATTTGAACCATAATGTTAGGGCATTACCTAAGGAGAAAAATAGTAATGAGGAGGGTTTCTATTTGTTTTGAAATGATTTTATGGGTCATATTTGTATTTTGTTTAGACTGCGATGTACTTGTTATTTTTGAATAATATCTCCAAAATTGTGATAACTCATGTGTTCCTCTAAAACCCCATCTTGTCAATTGTTTATAATTGAGGATTATTTTCTATGCAATTAAGTATGATTTTACTACCTTGCATTAATTGAGATATGAATTTTAATATATATGGATAGGTGTAGTACATAAGTAATGTAAAGCCACTTTCCATATAAAGATTTTAGTGAATCCTAATCATTTTCTTGCAAGCTTCTAACCTTTTATGGTTATGTTTTTCTTATTTACCGATAGATTTGATTTTTTTATGCATCTTCCTTCTATTTGTTCCGAACGTACTATCCCTAGTTCTTATGTATTATATTACTTCTATGTTGATTCAAACTTTAACATTGAGTTGTACATGACATCTATAGTATTTAGATTAAAAACTCCAACTAAGAGAGGTGCCACAACAAATGTCACCCATAAGTTGATTTTGTTTAGATTCCTTTGATGAATATTATAATCAATATGAAAAAGAAAAAGAATGTTTCAAATGATGTTGCTTTTGAAGTTATTATTTCCCTTTCGAATGATGCTTCTTTTAATGATATTTTTGTGAATGATCATTAATTGTATATTAAATGCGAGGGTAATAAAGGGGAAAAAATGATAAATATGACCAATATATGGCTCAAGAGTGTGTATTCATTAAGAAACATCTTCTCGAAAACCTATTGAAATAGTTAATTTAATGAATGTGTTAAAGAATGTTCAGAGTATCATCCCCTAGGTTAAGAGGCTAACAATGGGGCTATAATATAAGAAAAACCATACAAGGTGAACAAAGATTGTTTTAATGTTACTAATGAATATAGAAAACTTAGGGAATACCATTTTATGCCTAATCATGTAGTCATTTCACAAATTTCTTCTAAAACCGTTTATCCTCATGATTTTAATATTGTTAATGCCTACCTTTCTTCTTGAGATAGTTTATTTCTTCTTCTCAACATCTTCAAAATTATCAACATGATTATCAAATTTCATCTATCTCTCATAATGTTTTTCAATTTGTTTCTTTCCAAATGCCTCTATTCCACCTTATTCATGTCCCGCTTCTCTTTCTTCTTCTAAACTCGCTATAATGATAAATGTTATATATGACTTGCAAAATCAAATTATGCTATCGTAATGGACTCAAAATCCATATTATAAGTTCAATTCCAATTACATTTTACTCAACCCAGATTATGATATCCTTGTGCACTGTTCTAGTAGGATTTGTGGCTTCAACATTTGAATTAGTCAATGGAAAATAAGATCCATCTCGACCAAATTGGATTTTTTTTTCCTATATTTTTCCCATAATGAAAAAATGTTCACCAAGATATTTCCATGAATTTTGAAGTATTATACACTTGATTTATTTTATGATTTTTTTGTGTGGATCTATATATAATTCACGACATTATATGATGGTTTTATTACACATTTTCAATCAAAATTGCACACGAAATTTACATTTACATAAATTTCCTAAATGAAAAAGAGTTCCAATAATACCATTAGTATGTATTTAGATTCAAGATTATAATAACAAAGATGACTCAAAAGTTTCTTAAAAATGATTTTAAAGCCTCTTCATTCCAAATTTTCTTTCATGCATCAAAGATAAAGTAGTATTGAATAGTTACCAACCTTTTGATGACATTTTTCATGTGGTTATATACTTTGAGATCAAGATTTTAGATGCCAACATGATTAAATGTATGCTCGATTACCCAAATTCTAGTGGATTTTTTAAGGTAAGAAAAATTTCATCAAAAAGTATTGATAATGTTTTACAACATAAAACTAAGGCCAAGAATGTGGTGAATGGTATATAGAAACCAAGTAGCAAACTAGTATTATTTAAACAAAGAGATCATAGGAAATTTGGAAGATTGAGTGAAAATTTATAGAAGGTATTACAAATACTTATGAATGTAATATGATTACTTTTCCTCCTATAGGATTATTAGATCCATCAAAGCCATTGCCTAAGAAATATAACAATAATGTATAATATGATTATCACAGAGTCTTGTGACATACTTCAACCATATTCATAAGATAATAATAACCCACTTTTTAAGACATTTTACAAAATTAGAGTAAGTACCTCTTGAGTTACACTATTTGGAATTTATTTGTATTATGATGTATCACTCCATTTTGAGGAGACACGTTTCTTATCTGTTATGATTTGTTAGGACTGACAATATTTATGAGGAGATCATGTGATATGATGGATTATCATGTGATGTTTTGTGTGTGTGTGTGTGTGTGTGTGTGTGTGTGTGTGTGTGATTCTAATTTCATGGTGATAAATTATATTATTATATTGTTAATCGATTTGAATTCATCGTATCAAAAATTCCTATTTATTTGACAGTGAATGATAAATGGAAACCAAATACAAGAACTAAGAATGATGGCATCAAAAAACCCACATAGAGATGTAGTTCACTCAAACATTGAAGACAACATCTTATATGTATCTCACTAATATCAACATATTATGTTTGTACCACTTTGTTGGGACCCTAATGTAGTTACCAAATATTAAAGGCGTGTAGCGCGCATGGCCGGAGGAAGCGTGCAAGTTAAGGTACACAAGGTAGGATTCAAAAATGGTTCTTAGAGAACCAAGGATGCGCGCATACCACAAAGCACAATTAAGGATTTAGCCGTTTCCGGCCTTTTGGATAGAACACATGAAGAATGTGTTCCGTTTGGATAAGGTTTCATCCTAGCAACAAGGTGTCTTGGAAAGAATATACCTTGCGTAATAAGAAGATCCAAAAAGCTAATTATGACATGGAGAGGCATGTGCCTGAGGCGATCCACACCTTGACAGTTGGGGCCAGATTTGAGGTTGCAGAGGAGTTTGTTGGAGATCAGATGTCTATATATATGTGCGCCCTTAGCAAAAGAGGAGGAGAACATGAGGAAGGAAGCGAAGCTCTGCAAAATTACTGCGAGAACTATGGGATAAAAGGGGTAGATGATTATAGGAAGGATGTAATAAGGGAATGGGGAATGTAAATTTTGTTTCGAAAGTCTTCATGTATGGATCCAGATATGGCGCATGACTATGGTCTCCCCTTCTGTGATATTCTATAGTAATGCTATGAATGAATATGATAAGGTTACCATGATAATTGTATTAAGATCTTCTCTCTGTATTATCTGCATATTTCTATTATGCTTTTGTTCTTGTATAATCATGAACCTTATTTGAATGTTAAGTCTATTTGTGGATTTACAACTTCCTAGTTCTATTAATTCTGTTAAGCACTTTTACTTTTGATATGACTGAAAGGGTATAGAAGTTGTTTTGAGCTCTATAGATTTTTCATGTCCTTTAAAATCACTAATTCAAGATCATGAATGATGCCTTCCACTAAACTCACATAAAAGAGAGACTCGGCTCCCTCTCGCACACCTCGGGTGAGCACCCAGTGCCCACTAGGTGATAGGCTAGCATGCATGAGGTTCCCTTGTTCTTGGTGGGTGCAAAAATGACTACATCTTGGTTTCATTGCTGGGACCTCTTTTTGAAGTTGTAGTGGAACATGACATACATCATGGTCTGTGTAAAAAGTGATGACGGAGCGCTTAACACTTGAAGGTGTTGAAAATTGGTTTAAAATCACGGAGGACGAGTTTTCTTAGAGATTCAATACTGGACCTAAGTTTGATACGCGAAGATGGGTGGAAGACACTCTCTATCATGAGTTGTACGAAACCTTCTTCTATTGTTTCCCAGTAGAGTTATTTGAGTGGCTCTTGGCATATGCATCTAGGTCGGGGTGGTATTATAAATCACACCCTTGGACTGTCATCACCAATCCGGCACTATGATAATTCTTGACCGAGAACTCCTCATGCTATGATTATTTACTAATGCACAACCTTTAGTGTGGTGGATGTAATCTGGAAACACAACAACAAACATAACACAAGAATACCATAGACTATGATAAAAAGGAATGATGATAAATCTGAAATATCAGAGTAAATTATAATATTAGCATGAAATTGTTACAATCTCACCCATGAGGTACTTCAAGTGTTATTGACTTCACTTGCCTTCCACCAATACTATGGGAGAAACTTCACAATTACACCTCTTAATGGCTTCTTCAACACACCTTTAAACTGATGGCTTCCTTTACACACTTACTCATACAATATTTCTCACTACTTCCTTCTATGCTAAATGAGGGGGGTGGCCTCTTTATTTATAGAACTTCCAGGCTTATCCATAAGATAAGATAAGAAATCCACTCTGACGAATCATATTCCATACCTTAACTCTTATCTGTACATGTAAGCTTATCTTTTAAGATAAGATAAACCTTATCATTTCACATGGGTTCCACATTTTTAGACTTTTTACAAATAAAATACACAAAATATTTATGACCTCACCGTTTGTCCTTATTACCAATATAATATTTCTAATTCCTAATCATGTAGACCCTACTTCTATACTTACCCCAACTTTGGCATTTTAACACATCTTTGGACCACTTACGATAACTATTTACTTTTACCACAACATTCCTATTGTACTTTTGACTATTGCCATACTATAAATTATTGGAGGCATCGTACTCAAGCAACATCGTTATCTTCTATTAGACGCTACTACTAATTATACTTAACAACATCCTATTCCTAATACATACATTAATGAAATAGAAATTATGGAGGAAAATTTTAGTGTCGACATCTTCCCCCTTCCTAGCTTCTACTCCATCCTCGGAGTAGACTATTTTGGTGCTTGGAAAATCTTCAACTTGTCATGGTTGACCCATTTCGTAATGGGAGTGCCATCCAATTCCTCTAGTCAGTACGTACCATTTTCATGCACAATTGCTATTTTGTAGGGCCCCATCCATTTTGGAAGAAATTTTCTCTGTCTTCTTTTTTTGTATCTGGAATCATATACTAGAACCAAGTCATTCACATGAAATAGAGACCACCGGATCTTTTGATCAAAGTATTCCTTTTGCTTCATTCTCTTCTTATAGCTTGTATCCTTAGCTATTTCTCTCATTTCATCTAGCAAATGAAGATGTACCAACATTTCTTTTATCAATCACTTTCATCCATTCTTTCATTTTCCATTACTCGACCATGGGAATATCAAACTCAATAGGAAGAACTGGATCAATTCCATAAGCCAACCGAAATGGGGAGTATCCTGTGCTGACTTTGATGTTGCCCTATATGCCCACAATGCCGCATGAATCCTCTTTTCCCATTTATGTACCGCAAGGTGCATCTTTTGCTAGAATTTGGCACAACACAAAATTTGTTCGTTCCACTTGTCCATTTGTGCTTGGCTTGTATGTTGTTGCCTTCCTGTGCTTAATAGAAAACTTATTGACTAGGGCTTCTACCACCTCATTAATGAAGTGGCTTCCTTGATCTGCATTACAATTTCTAATGGACACCAAATCTGGTGACAATGCGTTCATATATGAACCTTGCCACTTCATCCATGGAAGCTATTTTCAATGGCCTAGCTTCAACCCACTTGGTTAAATAATCTATGGCAACTACAATATACTTATTTTGGCATGAGGTAGTTGGAAGTGGACCTATAATGTCTATTCCCCACTTTTCAAAGGGACCAAGTGGAAGAATAGGGCATAATGGAGCTGATGAAGTCTTACGGTTACCATGTGTTTGAAAAATATCACATGTCTTACAATAATTATAACAATCTTTAAAAAGAGTGGGTCAGTGATAACTTGCATCCAAGATCCTTCTTTCTTGTAAGTTGTCTAGAGAAGTGCCCTCCACATGTACCATTGTGGAATTCTTCTAGCAGATTCTTTTCCTTGATCACGTCCAATCGCCTCTCAGATCTTGTTCCATCGTGTCCTATTCAAAATAATACTCCATTCGTAATAGAATATGGGCGATCGGCTTGAGTAATCTTTCTCTTAGTCTTTACATGGCACCATCAGAAACTTGAATTCATTCAGATAATTCCAAACATCTATGTATTCACTAGGGATTGTCTCAAGGGATAACAATGTTGCATCGGGAAATCATCATCATCACAAGATGATCCTAAACCATCATAGGCTCGAGAGAATGCATCTGCATTGACATGCTTCTTTCCGGCCTATCTATAATATCAAATTCAAATTTTGTAGCAAAATTATCCATCTTGCTATCCTCCCGATGGGTTAGGCTTATTGACAATATATTTTAGAGCCCGATGATCTCGTTACAACTATAAATTTCTGCCCTACCAAGTAATTTCTAAACTTCTTTACGTAGAAAAAATGATAGCTAGAGCCTCTTTTTGATTACATAAAGATAATTACCTCAAAGACTCGCTCATTTGTCTGCGCTCCCAAAGTAAATTGGATGTTCATTCCCATTTTCATCCTTTTGGCTCAAAGTACTTCCTAGTGCTGCATCTCGATGCATCAAGTGTACACAATGAATGGCTTACTCCAACTGGATTCTTTAAAACAAGTGAAGACACTGTGGCTTCCTTTAGTTGTCCAAAAGCTTCATGCGCCTTATTTCCGGTTCATAAGTAACATCCTTCTTCAAGAATTGGGTTAGTGGTTATGTAATCTTTGAGAAATTCTTGATGAACCTTCTATAGTAACCCACATGGCCTAAAAATGATCTCAACTTACTTCTATTCATAGGAAATGGTAAATCTTTGATTTTTGAAACTTTATCAGGATCAGTACCAATACCATCTCTGGATACAACATGCCCTAACAAAATGCCTTTAGAACATCCAAAGACACACTTTGTAGGGTTTAGTGAGGCTTGTGCTTCATCTAACCTTTGAAATGTTGTCTCCATCTAGTGCAGGTGGTCCATCTTGCTCCCATAGATGCAAAAATCATCTAGAAATACTCTGATGAAGTTCCCAATGTAGGGTTCGAACACCCTATTCATCAAACGCTGGAATGTTATTGGAGCATTACACAACCCAAAAGGCATAACTCTATAAGAAAACGTTCCCCAAGGAGTGGTGAACGTGGTCTTCAGCTGATCTTTTCTCGCTATACGGACTTGGTTGTATCCACTATATCCATCAAAGAAACTATAACACTCTGGCCGCCTACTTCATCCAAGATCCGATCTCGAGAATGGAAGAAGGTAATGATCTTTCTTTGTTGCCTTATTGAGCTTCTTGTAATCAACACAAATGCGTAGCTTCCCATTCTTTTTTATTGAGATCACAATGGGAGAAACCCATTCGAATTATCCACAATAAATATGAATCCCGAATCAAGCAACTTATCTATTTTTTCTTTTAAAGATTGGAAAAATTAGGATTCATTCTATATGGCATTTGCTTTATAGGCTTAACACCATCTACCAGCTCAATAGAATGTTCTACCCAACTTACTTGACGGAGTTCCTTGTAATCAAAAGTGAATATGTGTATGTACCTTCGAAAGAGCTAGAGGTAGGATTCCTTCTCACTCTCCATCACAACATCACCAATATTTATTTGTTGGAGACGATCATCAACTTCTTCTTCAGATAATTTTATGGGGTCATGAGTTGGTGTGACTGGAAGGATATCCATGACTGAAACATCAATCTCACTTTCTTCATCTTCAGTGTCCACTTCACTGGTACTAGAGTAATCATAGGATGTCCAATCATCAGTTTCATCACTTGAATCCACAGTTTCGCCTTATGATGTCGAGGATCACGTTTATCTTCACCCTCTCTACCACGTCCAAGTGTCATGAAATCTTCATTCCAGTAGTTTCTTGCATGAACTCTCCTTAGCCATGGTCTTCCCAACAACATTGGGTATGCAAAAGTATCATTTTTCATCACCTGAAAGTCTACCACACATACAACACCCATAACAGATATTGCCACATTTGAAACTACACCTTCTGGTTTAGTTTTTCCCTTATTTAATGACCTTAACATAAGTGTTAAAGGGCGATCAATTTTTAAACCCAACATATTCATTACAGACTCGGTCATTACATTAATTGCAGCACCTCCATCAACTAAGACATCATGAATTGAAATACCATTACATAATACCTCATCTTGTGGAGCATAGGGATCCGCCTCTGCCTCCAAAACAGGACCTCAACCTCCTTCCTTCGTCGAGCATTGAGTCCACTTCGCAGCTCCCGTCTCTTCTCAGAAGACATAGCCAAGAGTTGACCATATGTAATATTTGCAGGCCTTTTGGACAGATCTTCCAAGATGGAGTATGGTCCTTGCCCCTGTGAAATCAAAAATCCTGCACACCCAACTTTCTTCTCCTATGTTTCTTACTAGTTTCTCCTTTCATCTTCTTAGGATCATTTCCATCTTGATTATCTTTTTCTTTCTTTATTTTTGTTACAAACACACCTACTTCATTATTTTGCTCTTATCTACTACATCAAAAGAATTCACAGTGCTTTTCCTTTATCATTATCTCCTTTACTAGATGTAGAAGCTCTATCCGGGCAATTATACTTATAATGACCCTTTTTATAACAACCATAACATACAACTTAGAAATATTTCTTTTGGACCTCTATCTCCTCCTTGAGAACTAAATTCTTTTCCTCAAGAAGATTAATAGTTAATCGACCCATCTTTTTGAGCAAATCTTCATACTTACTAGATGTGCTAGGAGAAATATTTGTGCTCACCGAGAGTGGTCAGGATTCTCGGACCAAAGGTGCTTTGGTGTAGGCTCTACTTTAGCAACAATTTCTTTGGGCTCCTCTTCCATGCTTTCTTCTTACCTTTCGCAATCTCCTTTGCTTGTTCAATGGTAGCTGGGCGGTCATACTTCACTCGTTGTCTATCTCTCGGCTTCATCCCAAGAATGAAGTGCTTACATAGGAGATTATCCACGCCATTCATAAACCCATCCGCTAATCCTTCCTTCCGGATCTGGGCATCGAGCTTCCTCCTCGCAGCTCTAGAACATGAGCATGATAATCCCTTATCTTCTCCTTCTCTCCTTGGGATAACTTTGTGATATCAATCATGAGATCTCGCATATATCTCGTTGTTCACCAAATTCTTCAAGAAAACTTTCGCTTAATAAATCCCATGAGTTTTTCACATTATCACCTAGTGTTTCAAACCACCTAAGGGCGGAACCATCCAAAAAGGTAGGAAAAAATTTAGTCCATTGTTCCCTTCTTATAAGGCCATTACAAATACAAGATCGTTTAAACTCTTGAATGAAAGAGGAAGCATCTTCATTAGATTGGGCTGAAAAAATAGGAATCTTCCCCATTTTCAAAAGTAACCATAGTGAAATACCAACCCACAAGTACAATCAACAAGACTTATGTGCACAAATAATTGAAATCACTATAATAGAAAATAGAAATGACCACGGTAAACTATGGTAAAACTTGATTTACTGCGGTAAAAACTGACTTTACTGTGGTAAACACTATTCACAGTAAAAAGTGAAGTTACTGTGGTAAATACTATTCATGGTAAAAAGTGACTTTACTGTGGTAAATACTATTCACAACAAAAATGACTTTACCATGGTAACTACTATTCACGGCAAAAATGACTTTACCATGGTAACTACTATGCACAGTAAAAACAAGGTTACCCTCCAATTGATTTTTGACTAAGTGGGAATATCTTCCGTAAAATCCAATTAACGAGGAATGGTCCGCAAGAACGGAACCAAAGTGTCATCACCAATCCGGCACTATGATAATTCTTCACCGGGAACTCCTTGTGTTATGATTATTTACTAATGCACAACCTTTAGTTTGGTGGATGTAATCTGGAAACACAACAACAAACATAACACAAGAATACCATAGACTATGATAAAAAGGAATGATGATAAATATGAAATATCGAGTAAATTATAATATTAGCATGAAATTTTTACAATCTCACCCATGAGGTACTTCAAGTGTTATTGAATTCCCTTGCCTTCCACCAATACTATGGGAGAAACTTCACAATTACGCCTCTTAATGGCTTCTTCAACACACCTTTAAACCGATGGGTTCCTTTACACACTTACTCATACAATATTTCTCACTACTTCCTTCTATGCTAAATGAGGGGGTGGCCTCTTTATTTATAGAACTTCCAGGCTTATCCATAAGATAAGATAAGAAATCCACTCTGACGAATCATATTCCATACCTTAACTCTTATCTGTACATGTAAGCTTATCTTTTAAGATAAGATAAACCTTATCATTTCACATGGGTTCCACATTTTTAGACTTTTTACAAATAAAATATACAAAATATTTATACCTCACCGCTTGTCCTTATTACCAATATAATATTTCTAATTCCTAATCATGTAGACCCTACTTCTCTACTTACCCCAACTTTGACATTTTAACATTACTGGACCACTTACGACAACTATTTACTTTTTACCACAACATTCCTATTGTACTTTTGACTATTGCCGTACTATACATTATTGGCGGCATCGTATTAAAGATGCCGTTATCTTCATCGATGCTACTACTAATTATACTTAACAACATCCTATTCCTAATACATACATTAATGAAATAGAAATTACGAAGGAAAATTTTAGTGTCGATAGACCCAAGAAACATACGAACTTGCAAGATGCTAATCTAATGTAGACCGTGCTATAGATCATTGGTGGAAGGGAGTTTTGGTTAGCTACACTCTGGAATACGTAATTTCCACGTATTCTTGTCCGGAAGTTGTTGAGTTTGAATTTTTGCGTGAGGCCGAGGATGATTTTGTGGGCTATCCCCTTGGCAATCAAAATCTTGATGGTAACCATGAGTTTAGAGGCATTCCCAATGGTCGGCTAAACCACTCTGAGTGCTTGGCGAGGAAGCCAGGTTGGGGAAAGATGGCTGATATAATGACTGAAAAGGAAAGGGAGGAGAGACAACTCAAGTATGGTGAAGTGCGTGAGAGGGAGATTGTGAGACGGTGCGAGGTTGGATTTATGGAGGTAGACATTTTTGGGAGAAGAGGTTCACATGGAGGATGTGGAGCCTGAATAGTCTATGCTACCCCATCTTGGCAAGCGCGGAAGAGAGAACCCCTCGGCTTCTGATGAGATCCCGTCACGTGGAGAAAGAAGAGTCGTTGGCGCGCATCTGACCCCACCTAGTGACCAAACCTTGGCGCTTGGTTTGTTCGAATGAGGGAAAAGTATAGTTGATCCATTTGATATCAGTGGAAGCAACCGATTGGCACCCAAAAGATACAACTTCTCGTTTGAGACTTCTATGGATTCACACACTATTCCAAAGTATTTGGTGGAATGTTTGAACAAGGAACATATATAATTGGTTTTGGGAGCACGTTAGAAGTGGTGGAGGAAATATGACTGGGAGTGGCACTAGTTCACAAACTATCGGTGCACAATTCGGTGGGACAATGGGAACATTTGGCATGACAAACACAGTCCCGTGACCTAACACAGGAGGATATGGAGGTGGAAGTAATGGAGCTGGTGGCTCAGATCTAGTGGGTTTGACGGAGGAGGAAAACTGGAGGGAATAGAGGGACTCGGGTCAAGAGGACAAGGGCCTCGGCCACCTCCTCACGTCTTTTTTGAGATGTCTCTGCACTTACCGATTATAGTGGGATAGAAGATGCCGCAGAGCATGTGCATAAGTGTGATCTACTATGGCGCGCAAAGGGATCACGACCCAGATGAAAGGCTAGTCAATTTGCAATAACCTTGCAAGGATGCGCGCATAGTTTGTATAGAAAGTATGACCCTCATCGATTGTTGTGGATTATACCGTGATGAAAAATGTGTTCTTGGTGGAATTACACATACTTGAGTTTAAATGAAGAGCATCATCTCTCTCAAGGAAATCCAACAGGAATGACAGAGATCGTATAAATTGTATAAATTGTCTTATGATATCCACCCTTCAAAACATGCTCGGTGGTTTGTCGAGGGTTGATCACACCCTTAAGGAGCGATTTATCTCATAAAACATTCACGGACCCTCGAAAGTGTTTGAAGCTACTTTTGCATTGAGGTAGTTGGTAGTGTTGACACTGGTGTTAGCCCATTTATGGAGGCTCAGATTGCTGCCATGGCTAAGCGGCTTGGAGAAATTATCGCCAACACGCTTCTAGAGACTCACGGTGGGATGTGGTGCACAAATTGTGATGTGAAGGGCACACAAAGGATAATGGTGGGATATGTACTTAAGGCGGTGACGTGCCGTAGCATGTAAATTGCAAGATATGTTACTTGGATCATGATGCAAGTAGGTGACCCCTTTTACAGCGCACAATCCACAAAAATGTATCTTGTTATTGTAAGATATGTACCTCAACCACACATGACACCAAGGATTGTAGATTGATTGACTAGATTCATGAGGCAATTGATCTTGGTGTGCGCCAGACTAGCATTGCTAGTAGTTCCAAAGGAGATGAGTGTTGGTATGAAGAATGTGGAGATGGAGGTGCGTGCGGGAGGGGATTTCGCGAGAGGATTTCATGGCCGTGGTAACCGCGGGGAAGAAGTGAGTTCTGTGTGGAACATGCTTTAATTGTGGAGCCACAAACCATTATAAGCGTGAATGTCTAGATCTTCTACAATGCTCCTAGTGTGGGAAAAAACATAAGTATGAAGAGTGCCCAGAGTTATATGAACATATGAGTCAGTAGCACTGGAAGGATAAGGGCACTGCCATGGTGAGTATTAAGAAGGCTAACGTGCAATGGCTCTCGTGAGTAATGCATGAATAAGAACTAGAGCCTATTATGGTAACAACAAGGGTGGATTCCACATGCACAAAGGGAACGCCTAATCAGAGACCTCTAGTTTCAAGGGAAGAAGTAGTACATGGGAAGTATCAAAACCGGCTCACCAGAAAGAAGTCTACTAGGAAACCATGGACGTAATTTGAAGCTTACAAGGGGAGATCCAATGCTTAAAAGAGAAAACTAGAAAAGATGAGAAAAGAAGACTAGTAGAAGCACCAAAGGATGACTTGGACGAGGTTAAGGATGTGTGTAAACTACTAAGGCAAGAGAATGTTATTCCCTGCTAGGAGCATGGTTGAGAGAAAAGGTACCACATGCTAGGGAAGAGCATGAAAGGTAGATCTTACATGAAAACCTCCCACCTCATAGCCTTGATTATGACAAAAGGGTCACCTTGAACACAATAGTGGATGGATGGATGCTTAGCAACATCCTCATTGACACCAGTGCGGAGGTTAATGTTCTCACTCTGGATGCCTGGCATCAAATAGGAAGACCTGCATTACAACCATCCTCAAATGTGTTGTATATGGCAAATAAGACAAAGGCAATGCCCATAGGTGTCTTGAAGGATGCAACCATTACCATTTAGGGGAATAAGTTCACTGGGGATTTTGAAGTCTTGGCACTTGTCGAGGTAGATAATTTCCTAGCATTACTTGGGTGCTTGTGGTGATATAAGAATAATGCAGATCTCCTGTTTAACAAGGGGTACATAAGCTTTGAAAACAAGGAAGAGAGGGTGATTATACCGCTTGCGATGGAAAGTCCACACCCTATACTGAACCCCTTGGAGAGGAAGTCCTAGACATAATATATGTGTGCTCCATAAGAGATCCAGAGACCATCCACCCTACAAAAGGAGTCATCTAGTTTGATGATGCTCAATCTGTTAGTGATACTACCAGTATAGCATGCGATAATTGGGCGCATGGGACTTATGAATTGATTGGGTGACATCTGAAAGGATCGGTGACCAAGGTAACCATGGCACATATAGTTTGGCACCTGGGAGGAAAGGTAATAACCAAGTATTCTGGGGATGCATACCCTGAGGTCTTTTTGAGAGAAATGGAAGCTCAATGGAGGGAGGACGAGCGATGAGGTATGTTGGGTTATGTTTTGATAGGCACAACAGTGAGGTGGTGGGTTGTGCATAGTAAAAATTCTTGGAATGGTGTGAAGTTAGAATTGTGCTCACTGTCTGATTCTCGAGGAGTAATATACCCACCACTATCAAGGATTACAATGGAAATGAACCCACCTCTTCCCACATCCAAGCATGTGAGAGGGTCTGGGGAGAAGGTGCGGAAGCTTTACCACCCTCCCTTTGGGTGCACAAGCTGTATTTGACACTACAAGGTTGTGCGCGCACTTGGTACATCCATTCTGAAACTCACCACCAGACAGGAAATTGGTAGGAATTAGCGGCTAACCTAGTTCACACATTCGAGTACCGAAGTACCAAGCAACTAGTTGATGAGGCATTGTAGGCTATCAAGTGCCTCTCACTGGGGGATTGCACCATGGCGGAAGATAGATTAGTAGACTTACTTAGTGGACCTAGCTTGGAAGTGCGGTTTGAAGAGGAGGAACCAGAAGACATACAATTCAAGTGCACATGTGCTAAAAAGGAGAAAGGAAAGATGGTATATGTTATTGATGGAGAGGAGATGGAGAGCCTAAATGTTGACCATTCAGTTGGGACGTGCGAGGTAGTTGACAGTGTGGATGCATGTGTGTGCACGTATCATGAACCACTCAAAACCAAGAAAGTTAACATCGGCTCAGAGAAGGAGCCCAAGGAAGCTATCATTGGGGACTACTAGTTAGACAAGGAAGTATCAAAGATCATCGATCTCTTGCGAATTTGAGGATTTATTCCCACGCGGATACCATGAGTTGAAAGGTGTCCACCATTCATTGGGGGAAATGAGGATAAAGTTGAAAGATGGTGTGTGCTCGGTCAGGAAGAGGCCTTACAGGATGAATCCCAACATGCGCGTAAGGGTTAAAGAAGAGGTAGACAAAATGATAGCATCTCGGTATCATTGAGGTTGTGGAGGAATCAAAATGGATAAGTCCAATGGTGATCAATATAAAGAAGGATGGACGGATTAGGATATGTGTGGATTACAAGGAGTTGAACGCTGTTTGTATCATAGATCCTTTTCCCACCCCCTTCACTGAAGAGATTTTGGAAGGAGTTGCTGGGCGCGAGGTCTATTCCTTCATGGATGGATTCTCGGGATATCACCATGTAAGGATTACAAGGAAGACCAAGAAAAGAAAACTTTCGCCACCGAGTGGGGAAGCTTTGCATACACGGTCATGCCCTTTGGATTGAGGAATGTGCCTGTTGTATTTTCACGCATAGTGGTACAAGCATTTTAGGACTTCATCCACAAGTTCCTTCAAGTATATTTGGATGATTGGACAGTGTATGGATTGGTTAGGGACCATTGTGATAACTTGAGATTGATGTTTGAAAGATGTCGGTAGTTGAGGATTTCCCTCAACATCAAGAAATGTGTCTTTGCAACTCCTTTTGGAATGTTGTTGGGGCATATCATATGTAAAGAGGGCTTACTGGTGGATCCCGTGAAAGTTATAGTTATTGTGGGATTAGGGGAGCCCACCAGCCAAAGCACCGTGCGTAGATTTCTTGGACACATTGGGTACTATAGAAAGTTCATTAAGGGATATGCCAAGATCGCCACGCCTTTGGAAATATTGCTTAGACATAAGAGTGCCTTTCAGTGGGGAGAGGCACAATAGAGGGCATTTGACACTCTAAAAGAAAGGCTTGTCACCGCACCTATTCTACGATTCCCATCATGGGATAAACCTTTCCATGTCCACGTGGATTCCTCCTGCAGTATAGTAATGAGATCCGTTCTTTCTCAACCAGGAGAGGGGATTGTTGATCATCCCTTGTGTTTTGTGAGTAGAAAGTTGACACTGTAGAATAGAATTATACAACGACCGAGCGCGAGGCATTGTCAATGATCTACGTGCTCCACAAATTTAGACAATATCTGCTGGTGACTCCCTTCATATTCTACACTGACCATATGGCCTTGAAGTATCTAGTAAACAAAGTAGTGTTGCAAGGGCGCATATGTCGTTGGGTAATTTTATTTTAGGAATTTGAATTCAGAGTGGTGGTAAAACACGAAACAAAAATTGTGGGCTGGATCATTTATCAAGGATTGATTCAGAGAGGACGTGCAAAGTATCAAGGAAACCATGTCGGATGCACAACTATTCAGGTTGTGGCGCGTGCCCTTGGAGTTAGAAGACATTGCTGTTTTTCTCAAGGAAGGTGTGGCGCCCGAAGGGATGAAAGCACTGGAAAGGAAAAGGTTAGCCATACGTGCCACACCCTTCATGTTGATCAATGGGGATTTGTATAAAATGGGCCACGATGAGGTTTTACACCGGTGTGTATTAGAACATGAACGTGTGGCCATAATAGAAGAAGCCCATGGTGGGATTGTTGGAGGACACTATGCGGGAATGTAACCACATGTAAGATCCTAGTCACCGGACTATGGTGGGAGACGATTCACCAGGATTGCATTGAGTTTTGTAAGGCCTGTGACCACTGCCAGCGCCTTGGAAAACTGGAAGAAGGGATGAGATGCCCTTGCACCCCATTGCTAGCGTGGAACCTTTTGAGAAATGGGCAATAGATTTTGTCGGACCAATCTCACCAGCTGCGTGAAGGACTAACTCGTGGTATATCATTACCTATACTGATTATCTGACAAGGTGGGCAGAGGCCGCACCCACTAAGGATTGCACCGCAGCCATGGCTACTAGATTTTTGTGGGAGAACATTATCAGCAGGTATGGGTGCCCATTAAGTTTAACAAGTGATAGGGGCACTCACTTTTTAAATGAAACCATCAGGATTCTATTGGTATAATTCATGGTAGCCCATCACAAGACTACCCCTTATCACCCTCAGGAAAATGGGACTGTAGAGGCATTCAACAAAATCCTTAGTCACACATTGACTAAGATATGTGATGTGGGTAGGCAGGATTGGGATGAAAAGGTGTCAGCAGTTCTTTGGGCATATAAAACAATGTATAAAAGATTGAACAAGGCCACACCATTTCAATTGGTGTTCGGCACGGAAGTAGTTTTACCGGTCGAATTCATGCTACCATCTCTCTATGTATATCGTGCATAGGAGGGTTGGACAATGAGCAAGCATTGGAAGAAAGAATAGATGAATTGATAAAGTTGGATGAAAGGCACTCACTAGCAAGATGGAGCCAAACAACTGAGAAGGAAAAGCAAAAGGCATGGCATGACCGCCATATTAAGAACAAACAATTTGAGGTTGGCCAGATGGTATTGCTATATGATTCAAAATTTCTACGCCATCCTGGAAAGTTGAAGGTGCATTGGTTGGGTCCTTATGTAATTTCATACATCCTTGATTCAGGCACATGCTAGTTACAAGCGCTGGATGGAACAAAATTACCTGGACACTTCAATGGGAGTAGGCTAAAGCCCTACTATAAATAATGCTTCTTGGTGTTTGTAAATAAGGTAGTTTTTCCAGTTAGTTTAGAATTTCCTTTTATGCTTTTCCTTTCTTGTATTTCCCTTTCACGTTGTTGTTTTGTTTTGCACTTTGGGCACCTAGTAACCTTATTACTTTTTGACTTATGAATGCGCTAGAGGACTGCACATCGTTTTAGTGTGGGGTGAGATGATGAAGAGAAACTTGGAGTTATTTTGCTAGGAGGATTTGGGTCGGTGGAAAAATAAGGTTACATTGGAAATCCATGTACAAAGGAGAAAAATCACAAAAACACGAGGTAGGTGAAAGAAAGAATCATGAGGATGGAAGAAGTGCCTTTGGCGCTGGTAACACATGTGCAAGATTCTTCTGTCAAGATGGATTGTTTGTGCGCCAGAAGGTTGGAAAATTTTTTGCGCAAGGATTAGGCACGTAAGGAGAAGTGTTGAAGTTGGGTTTTTTTAAAATACCACATTAAATATTGTCGTATGGTGGTAGGTAGCCTAGCCTTAAATGCATAAAACTAGGAAAAGCTATAAATACAAGAGTGGGAATTTCATTATTTTACTTTACAAACATAAGAAGAGTGATTTTCTTTCAAGAGCTAGGGTTTTGAGAATTGACTCGTGTGAAGGAATATCACAGAACTTAAGCACAATTGGTCCATTGGATCTACAAACCAGAGTAGAAGTGATTCACGGGTGTGAGGAACGTTGTGAAGAAGCGCTGTGATCAAAGGAGAAAAATCTGAAATTAGGGTTTGTGTTTTAGGGCACGGGGCACACGAGGAAAAATTTCAAACAACTCGCAAGTTAACCTGAGAATGAAAGAAAAGGGTGCAATGATGGCCACGAAACCAGTTGATAAACCTGCAGAACAATCCAAGAAGGGAAAGGGTAAAGGAAAAGGAAAGAAGAAACAAGAAGAAATACCCTTGGATACAAATGAGGAATGGTACTCGAGAGATGCAATACCCGGATGGGGTTTTTCTAGGGCAAGAGTGGGAGTCCCACATAAGAAAGATGACCGTGAATGACTACAATCACCAGTCAAGTACAATCGTGAAGGAAATGGCACTAGAGCTGGTGTGCCCCACAAATAAATGAACATTTGACAGGTTGTTGATCTACAGTGACGTGGTCAAGGTGAAAATGGAGAAGGCAGGGCTTCTCCAACTTTTCGAGTTACCATATTTTGGGAAGCCGAGCGCTTGTACCAATGGTTGATGACATGCGTACATGAAGACTTCTTCTGCTTCACAGGGTGCAAAATGTGCATAACTCCCCAACTAATTTCACACTTCACAGGCCTAAACTATGAAGGGGACACGCTCGAAGATGACCTCCTGGATGAGGAGGCAATCAAAGAAACCATAACATCCCAGGAATTGAAGAAGGGATCAAGGTACTACGACGTCTCGGATATCAGTGTAATCCGGTGATGAAGATGGCCACACACCTAGTCTCCAAGCTGAATGGACAAGAAAGGTGGACCCAGGTGAGCAAGCCCTGGCTAAATGTCTGCAGGAAAGTCATAGAGGGCACCATATACAACCTCTCCCAATATATTGTAGATGGAATCATAAGCAGTGTGGAGAAGGGAGGAAAGATCTTATTTGGAAACATTCTGTTGATAATTGTGTTCTCAGAAGTCGGGGTGCTAGATGCATCCGACAAGTTCATGTGGGAGTACCCTATTGAAGATCCTTTGCCTACGGAGAGGTTTCAAAAATACACATGTGAATCAATGATAGGGGTACACAAGGCGCACTTAGACAAATGGTATACATGCCTTAGGAACACATTTAGGGCTGAATGGCAGATCCCTGAACAACTCCCCACGGCGACCAAAGGAGAAGCAGAGTTCGCAGTCTACCAGCACTTCTATATTGGCAGGTTCATTTTGGTCGATGGAAGCTGGAGTCCATGGTGCAAACTCCCATTCTCATTTACTACCCAATTTTTCCAAGCGGGAGTAAACAAATACAAGGAGTTGAAGAAATTAAACCTTGACTTGTCCACCCTTGATAGAGAGCATAGGGAAATGAGGAAGAAGCTGGTCTACCTAGAGAAGCACGCATACGTTGAAAGGTATGTGTCACATGATGTGCATATTGTAAGGCCTTTGACCTTACCTATTGCTGGGAGCAATGCCGCAAGGATTTACCTACACATAAGGCCAAAATTTGAAAAGGGCACATACGTGGAGGATGAGATATCCATCCCAGATGACCCTACTGGAAGGAAGAAGCCTGCGCCAAAGCGTAAGGAGAGGGAAGAGAAAGAGGAACAAAGGGCGGTGGAGAAGCAGGATGTAGGTACCGCGGGGACAAGTACCTACGTCTGGAAGAAGAAGAGGACAGTGGTCAAGGAGAAGACCCTAGAACCTGCGAAGCCACCATCCCCTAAGGAACCCTCAGATGAAGAGAAGACCACATCCCCGACTCCGAAGTTTTCAAGTAAAGGAAGAAGAAAAGGGGATGGAAGAACCAGAGTCTGAGGATATAGATGACATGAACACCTATATAGGAAAAAAGGATGATGATGAAGAGGAAGAGCTGGAGGTAAATCAGAGCTGATTGATGTCCACGATTCGAGAGGAAGAGGAAGTAGAAGATGCAAATGATGCTTTCATCTTTGCAAGGAGGAAGGGTGCCCAAGGGGAGGAAGGCACGCAGAATGAAGAAAGGAGTGAGGGGGAAAGTACTAAGGAGCCAGATATGCCCAAGCTCACTCAGGAGGAGGTGGATGAGAAAGTGACAAGGGAGGTGGAGAAGATGATTAATACCTTGGTCGACGAGGAATTGGAGCACAACACGGAGCTCATGGTCAGTGAATTCAAGAAAGAGAAAAGGGAGAAGAGTGTGAGTAGGAAAAAATGCCCAACTCTTTCAGTGACTATTCCAAGGTGCATGTGCATGGGACGTAAATGCGCAGAGTAAGGAAAATCAATGATGGGGTATGTTAATGACCCTAGCAAAGTTTTGCGTGCATGCTTCTAGAGTACCGTGCCCACTAAGGAGCTCACCACCATGGAGTCCTTTGATCCTGAGGGTGGATACCCACGCACAAGAAAGATGCTATCGTGGGCATTCGACTCCCACATTGATGAGCCCGAGTTCAAGGTTAACCAAGGGGTGATACTAGAGCTATCCGAGACAAAGGGGGTCAACCCCATCATAAATGCACAACAACTATCGGATGAGAAAGTATGTAATGCACTCAACAAAGTCTCCGTGGAGGTAGAGGCAAGGCTCTTCTACAGAAATGATAGGGTTAAAGTCTTGGAGGACCTGATGGAGAAGAGGAAGGAAGAAATAGTTGAGCTAACAAAGGAACTCAGCCTTGAAAAGTTGATCAGCACTCAACTACAATGAGAATTACAAGAGGAGAAAGCTAAAGTGTACGAATTTTCCAAGAAGGTGGAGCTCATCTCCCAGGCTATTGTCATGAAGCACCCAGACCTTAACCCTCCCGCACAAAAATATGGTTCCCCTTGGAGTGTCTTGAGGACTTGACTCGGATCCTCACCATGGAAAGGCAACCTTTGGCCTTAGAGTTGGTAGAGGATGTAGCTGCGCGCTTGGAGCAGGAGGACAAGTTGAAAGTCATCACACTCGTAGCTGAATATAGCAAGGTGCTTGCTAATGTAAAAGTAGTTGCAAAAACCGCTGGGGTCGCATACGACCATTACACGGATCAGGATAAGGTGATAAGCATGCTACTTGCCAATGATGAGGCCGAGCTGAAGGACTTCAGGGAAAATAATAAAGGCAATAGAGCAGAGTGAGAAAATATTCTAGCCAAAGTAGAAAGAAAATCTGAAGCTATTGAGATCCTTCGGGTCTCAATCAAAACCCGATTTAAAGAGCTCTCCATGGTCATTATGAGCAATATGGATGCCTTGGAAGAACAAGCTAAGGAACTAGGAATGGGGGTAGATACCATAAACACAAAGGGGGAAGGATTAACCTTCGACAAGGTGAGTGCATTGGTTGGTGACCTTTGCAAGAGGGCATAGGATGAAGTCAACACTTGGAATACACTGGAGGCCGACCTGCAGCAGAATTTTCCCCTTCTTCTTCTTTAGGCAGTTTTCCTTCTATTCTCTCTCTTCCCCATTTCTTTATTCTTTCCCTCCATTCTTTTCCAAGGCAAGGCCTTGCCTTTTGTATTGCATTCTTTGAAAAGGTTCTCGAGGGTGGAGAATAGGTGAAGTGTGGGGTAATGTTGGGACCCTAATGTAGCTACCAAATCTTAAAGGCGCGTAGGTGCGCATGGCCGGAGGAAGCGTGCAAGTTAAGGCGCACAAGGTAGGATTCAAAAAGGGTTCTTGGAGAACCAAGGATGCGTGCCCACAAAGCACAATTTAGGACTTAGCCATTTTCGGCCTTTTGGATAGAACACATGAAGAATGTGTTCCATTTGGATAAGGTTCCAGCCTGGAAAAAGGTTTCTGGAAGGAATATACCTTGCGATAAGAAGATCCAAAAAGCTAATCATGACATGGAGAGGCATGCGCTTGAGGTGATCCACACCTTGACACTTGGGGCCAGATCTGAGGTTGCAGAGGAGTTTGTTGGAGATTAGATGCCTATATATATGTGCACCCTTAGAAAAGAGGAGGAGAACACGAGGAAGGAAGTGGAGCTCTATAGAATTACTGTGAGAACTATGGGATAAAAGAAGTAGATGATTATAGGAAGGACGTAATAAGGAATGGGGAATGTAAATTTTGTTTGAAAGTCTTTATACATGGATCCAGATATGGCACATGACTACGGTCTCCCCTTCTGTGATATTCTATAGTAATGCTATGAATGAATATGATAAGGTTACCATGATAATTGTATTAAGATCTTCTCTCTGTATTATCTACATATTTCTATTATGCTTTTGTTCTTGTATAATCATGAACCTTATTTGAATGTTAATTCTATTTTTGGATTTACAACTTCCTAGTCACATTAGTCATTGCTAAGCACTTTTACTTTTGATATGACCGAAAGGGTATAAAAGCCATTCGAGCTCTATAGATTTTTCATGTCCTTTAAAATCACTAATTCAAGATCATGAATGATGCCTTCCACTAAACTCACATAAAGAGAGACTCGGCCCCTCTCGTGTGCCTCGGATGAGCGCCCAACACCCACCCGGGTGGTAGGCCGACGCGTATGAGGTTCCCTTGTTCTTGGTGGGTACAAAAATGACTACACACTTCTTATTGTGTTTATTTTATAATGTGATCCATGTTGTATTATGTGATTGATTATCGTAAAAAAATTCAGATTTGACCCTCTTTGATATTTTCGCAATGTGGTCATAGGACCAAGAGAAATAAAATTGAAGAGTCGAATGTTTTCATGTGGTAAGATAATGAAATAATATGTTTTTGATTAGGGGCACTTTACCCTCCCAGATGTTAATACTATCGTTTTACATGAGTTAATTATTTAGCTCCTTGGTAAATCACCTCACCTTGGTTATACAATATCCATGTTAGTATATGCTAGTGAATTAAGTATCTTGGGATTTGTTTTATCCACTTGTGACATACATAGTATGGTCATATTGGGGTTTATTTGATAAAATTGGACATATTAATGTTGACCTTGGGGGTCAACCACCCCAAGACCATCATTTGGATTTTAAACCCCATTATTGACTCAATCTAGGGAAATTTTGAACTAGTACCGATAAAAATTCACTCCATTTTTACTTTGAGGAGCTGTGGGGTTGGTAGTTAGATATTTTTGTGGAGAATAGAGATGGTGGGAAATTAATGAAAACAAATGATGACATTCAATTACTCCATGGGAATTACTATGACTATTTTTATAAATTTTTTTTGGACTTTAAGCCCTTCCATGGGAAAGATGAAGATTACAATTTTTGTAATGATAATTTTATGGCATTGGAAAATCTCTGGTTTTGGAAAAATAAGGTTGTGGTGCAAGAAAGTGGAAGGTAATAATAAGAAAAAGGTATAGGTATTTCTTTCCATTTTGTTTCAAGAATTTTAAGCTAATGTTATTGAGTGTGTTATTAAAATGATGGTTTTTAGAGTCTTTGAGAATCACTTCTGCATGTTAGGTAGATGTAAATTATCCCCATGCATTCCAAATCCATGTGTTATATTGGTTTTAGGTTGTGTTTAGGTTTTTGCGCTTGTTTCTAATAAACAACTTGATGATTCATGCTCTGCTAGCCTTACATGCATTCCTCTTTGTAGGTTTTAGGTATATTTTCAATATATGTTAGATTTGATTGTGGGAGAAATCTTTGGTTGTGTGTGTGTTTAATTAAATGTGTGTATTCTAATTATGTATTACATTATTGAGAGGAGAGAGATATTTTATCTTGGATGTTAGTGTGACTATGAGTATTGTGTGAAATTCCTCCTAACATACATTTTATGGATGGGGAGGGTAGGGCCAATTTTTAGCTATCTACTCCAATGGAGGGCTCAATTTGACCCACCTTTTGGGTGTGGCATGTTATTTTGAAATTTCATGAAATATTTGTTAGAAACAAATAATTATGTTCTTCCATGTGAAGGAACTCAATATCATTACTAGGAAATAGTGTTTGTATATTATTATTGAAGAAGTTTATTAAATACCATTGTAGTGAAATTTTATATTTGAAGTTAAACTCCATTTGTAAAAGTTGAAGGCCTTGGGATTAACTCCATGACAACTCTATATACTATTGGTGATATAACATTACTATTTTTGGTAACATATCTACTATGGAACTATTGAGATTAGCCTAGTTATAATGCAATTAAATTTTAAGTTATGTAATTTAGGATCTATGTTATTGAAGAGTTATCCAAAATACATTGTGTAATAATAATTCTTTAATAAATCTTTATTTTCTTATATTTCTATGTGAAGGTTTTGTGATTATTGCCAATAAGGTTGATGGATGTGATGTTGTTAAAATTTGAACCAACTCTATCTATATTTATGAAGCAAGGAACCTCTATGTTGAAATGAAAAAATAACACATTGGTTATATATAGGTATAAATATGTGTAAATAGAAATATATTAGTTTATGATGGATTCCTTTTGGGATCTTTCTCTAAAAAAATAAATTATGGTATGCTATGTGGAATTTTCTCTTGTAACATATAACATTTGAATCAATTAATATTGATGAGTACTCTTCTTGTCTAAATTGTATGATAAGAGTGACTAATATAGTCAAGTTGTTATGTAACGGGAACTTTGTTATTGTGCAATTCTCCAAGTAAGTGTTGTGTGTTTGGGCACCGTGTCTGAAGTTTTTATACATTCTATAAACCTTAATTAGGGGGACATGCATCTTGAGAATGATATATGCCTTGGGACTAGGTAGTAAGCCTTGTATAAGTTTGTTACATATACGTATAAACCTTGTTTACTTCAAGTTGACATAGAAGGATTGGTAAATTATGTTTCTCTTCCTAGTAGAGAGTCATGTATGACAATGTGTTTCAATAGTATAAAATGGTTAGGTACTATCCATAGTTTTTGTGGTGTTTTCTTAATGTTTTTGAAGGGAAAAGCTATTGATATGTATATATATTTCTCTTTGCATGAGAGTGTGTAACTCATGTCCTTATGATGGAATATTGTGGCAAATCTTGGAAATATATGTAATTTATCATGTGGAGCTATTATATGGTTAAGTAATTAGTTTTTATGAATGTATTTCATTATCAATCCTATATAAAATATACTTAGGCCTATGACTAGATGGAACGTGGTTATCTTACTTTAGGAACACAAATGGTCCTTCGGAAGAACTATTTTGGGGCTAATTAAATGCTTGGTATTATGCCTCACTATCATTAAGAGGAATGTATTGTAGACTTGTGTTGTTGTATTATGATAGAGTATGATGACCTTAGTGGAAGACTCATATTTTCTATGAAGAATGCAATATATATGAGAGAAATTTTGTAATAGTGAGTTCCTTAGTGAAAATCTTGTCTCGATCATGATTGTGTTGTGCATTAGAATATGATGAATATCTTGAAATGTTGTTGGGAAAACTATGTGTCATTTTGGAAAGTGTGTTATAATGTGAAAAGTGGTAATGAATTGTAAAGTTTCATTATAATAATGTCAACCTAAATGTATTTTGATATTATTCTTATTACTTTATAACTTAAGGAGGTATAACAAAGGGTTTTTGATGGTATTTTGCATTTGACGGTCTTAGTCACTGGGTGACTAGTTACTACATCTCCCTAGGTTGGCTTGGGATGATTTATGATGAAAGGATTGTTTAGTTGTATATTAATTATGTGAATGTGGTGAGATAAAGCATTATAGCCTTATTGTATTCACTTATAAAGTAGGTACAACATTACCTTTGTGAAGGAAAACTTGATTTATACTTTGCGATGAATTGAGTTCTCCTTCATAGTGGTAATGTTGTACCTAATTTATAAGTGAATAAAATAAGGATATAATGATTTATCTCACAAAAATTATGATAATACCCTCTTTTTGGGCATATGAAAATTGTATGTGGTTATCTTTTAATGATTTATAAATGATACTTTGCTAAGATGGGTTAAAATGTTGTTTAGGAATGAAACTCTCTATAATTATGTTGGATGACCCATGTTCTTAGTATTCCTGAGATTGTTTTGATCTCAATATCATGTAATGGTAAAGTAATAAACCTTACATTGGGATCTTCATTGTATTAGGATATACATTTAACATGGAAAGTGGAAACTAGTATTTTGTTATTAAACATTTGGTAACTATCTCTGTTACCCTTCTCTTCTTCATCTCTAAGAATAATTATCTTTGAGTATTTTGATTAGTTGATGTGGATTAATTTCATCACTTAAACAATATTCTAATGATTATGATGTGTGGAATGCTCTATATAATGTTTACAATTTTGGTTAGTGATTTTTTGATAGTGGCATGAACTCGCCTGCTAGACTGTATTTGTTTGTAAGGCATGGATAAGGAATTGTGAATTACCTTTCCATGAGACTTAAGGTAAGAAGGAATAGTAGTAACTTTTTTTATTGTAGCACTAATTAAATTTTATATTTTTGGATTTTTATGTTGAAATTTCTATGAACAAGTTGAGAGGGTACTAAAAATAGTTGGGTAGTTATTACTTTTGTTACTTTTTCTCGGGGGAAACATATGGTCATATCACACCTAGGTGGTAATTGGAGGCTATGTATAAATGAATGGATTGGTAGAAAATGTTAAGTTAGGACAATTATGACCTAATATTTTGTTATATGGGTCCATGGGATCATATTCTATCATATTCTTCAAGAACGTGGTAATATTGAGACTATGGTATTGTGATGAATGATAGTTGACATGACTAGATTTATGAAAGTAATTTTTGATTTGAAGGAATATCTACTTGATATGATGAGAATGATTTATGGGTTAACAATGCAAATAGCTAGATAAGAAAAGTTATGGATGTTAATTTCAGAAAAAATGACACCTTCCATATTATATCAATAAGAGAAAGTGATTTTTTTACCTATTATGATTATGCTCTTGTTGTTAAAAATATACTTAAAAATGAAATTGTTATACCTAAATTTTGGAGATATTACATGAGGTATCAGAGCTAAGTGAAAACTCTAGGTAAATATGGGATAAACTGTATAATTTAGATATTAAAGCTTATGTAATTTTTAAAGAAAATGGTGAGAAATAGGAGTGGCATGGATGATGGTTCTCGGGTCGATGAGGAAGGATTCATAAAAGAAATATGGATCCTAAAATTGAACTTGAAAACAATAATGAACAACATAATAAGTATGGAATTCATCATGTAGACCCTAACCTAGCCTCTATATTAAAAAGGGTTCTTTAAAACCCATAATCATTTTGTCTTGGTTGGATGCAAAAAAGCATGTCCTAGCTGATCTTGTCCATGCTCATGAACATGAATACCAAGAAGAAAATCATTAAGAGTAGTAAGAGAGGTAATTTTTCACTCTCCAGAAATAATATCATATGTAAATAACTCATCAAAGAGAAAAATTGTGCAAGAACTAAAAATATAATACCTAAGTATTCAAGAGAAGAATTGGGGAACAAGGAAGAAAAATGGCTTATATGAATGAAAAAGTATTTTGGATTAAAGGGTACAACCTCTAATGTTTATGTGCATATCAAAATTTTCCAATCGAAAGAATATGTTACAATTTTTGGGAGAATCAATGTTTCCTTAATGGCTATGATATCATTGCCCTCATGTATGAATATAGTTTTACAAATGGTACCTTTTAACATATTTTAGAGGAAAAATCACAAAATTTCAAATATTACAACAAGGAGATTTATCAGTTGTAGAGTAGGTGGTCGAATTCCTTATCCACCTTTGGTATGTGGAATACATGTGGGGTAAGGAGACTAAGGTGACAAATTTTAAACTAGGTATTAATCCTATTTTGATGTGTGATGTGGATGTGACTAAACCCAAGATCCTATAATTTTATATGGAACCATCCTATAAGGATGGGGGAAAGGAAAAATCAAGAATGAAATAAAGAAAGTAGTTTCATCATAAGAAATCTCAAAATAAGTCCTACTCTGCTCCCTTAAATATTTTCATGAAAAATTAATTTAAGAAATATTTTGTAAAGAAGAAGAACACTTATAGTAATACGGGTTCTCAAAAAAGAGAAGGGTTCACATAAAAAATATATATAAAAGAATAGTTTTTTTAATAACACTCCATATTCTTGTATCAAAATATTACCCTTGGATTTGGTACCAATTAGGTACCAATGAAAAAATGAACATGTTGGATATGTGGAAAGACATGACACTTCAAGTAGAATTTCTTGGAGTGCTTGGATAGTCAACAATCTCAACATAGGATCTATGCATTAATGGAGAAAAAAATTTGAGAATCATTCCACCCCTATTGAGGCTAGATATATTTTATTCAGTTATTCCATTTATGTTATAATAGATTCGGAGAAAATACTAGTTTCATTTCTATTACTTTAGTTGTAAATTGTAATGTTGAACCATCTAAGTTGAGAATTTGAGTTTGGATCAGGGAATAAACATACATTTATTGATTTTATTAGTCATATCAAGTTAAATTAGGGATTTGAAAAATAGTAGCCTATAAACTTATCTGGGCCCCATATATATATACATATATCCTCATATAAAGATCCCTATATATCGGGGTTATCAATATATATCTATCAAGGTTAACCTACACATAGTTACCCTTGGGTCTAATAAGATAATTCTAAGTATGGATTGGTTAAATATATCAAGAAAATATGGATTTATTTGAGAAGAAAATGCAATGTTTATAAAATCAAGGGGAATGGGTAGTGTTCTTTTGTATCAAGAGGAGAAAGAGGCCTAAACATCTCTTTGATATACAACTTAAGTAAGTAGTGGAAAAGGGATGTGGATTATTTCTATTCAATTGAAGCATTAAGCTTCTAGGAAAATAAGATGATGGAGAAATTCCCCATCCTTGTCAAGTTTAAGGATGTATATCTTGAGGAAATCCTAGGGATGGCTCTTGTTTGTGTGTTTGAATTCTCAATAAACATCATGTCTAGAGAAACTCCCGCCTCTAAATATCTCTACTGTTAAACATGGCCAACTTCTAAGAATTAAAAGTGCAACTACAAAACATAATGAACCAAGGGTTCAATAGGCCTAGTGTTTTTTCCTAGGGAGATCCAATGGTCTTTGTAAAGTAGAAGTATGGTACCATACAATTATGTGTTGATTATCACATGCTTAACAAGGTAACCATCAAAAATTGATAATCATTTCCTAGGATAAATTATTTGTTTGATCAAATGAAGGATGCTATAGTATTTTCTAATATTTAATTGTGGGGGTATTGATAAATCCAACTAAATTAGGAATGCATGTGCAAGAATTATTTCAAACTTGTTATAGTCACTACAAGTTCACAATTTACCTTTTGGGTTAACTAATGTCATGTAAATTTTATGAACTACGATGAAAGTGTGTTTTGGGACTTATTGTACTATTTGTTAATTAGATAGGGTAAAAAGATGGGATTTGATGGTTCATGTAACCAATACAATGCTGAAAGATAGAAGAGAAGACTAAATGCAACAAAACAAAATCTAATGGCACCATAGGAAACAACTAACTAATGCTTATTTCACTAAATCTGGACTTATTCTAGTCCGAGCAGCAAAAAAAATACTGCCAATATTGGAATCCAAAATTACTAGTTTTGGATTCCAAAATGTTAAATATTAGAATTATATGGACTCCAAAATCACACATATTGGATTCCAATATCACATATATTGGAATCTAGAATCACATATATTGGAATCCAAAATCACATATATTGGAATCCAAAATCACATATATTGGAATTTACTGCACTCCAAAGTCCCATATACTGGAATTTGAAAATCAAAATATTAGAATCCAACATTGATTTGCAAAATAATAAACAGAACATGTATCTTTTTGTAGGAGCTAGCATCCTCATAGATTTAATTCTTCCTTTGGAATAAAGGTTCTTATTAGTTTTAAAATTTATTTAAGATTAAATTATGCAGTTGTTGGAAAATCATTTAATGATTTCAGGGAATCCAACATTGATCTACAAAACCATAAATATAACATGTTTCTATTTTATACGAGATGGTGGCCACTAGGCTTTAATTTTTCTTTGGAATAAGGTTCTTATCAGTTTTAAAATGTCATTAACATTAAACCATGCTAGATCTTGGGAAAATATTTTAATGATTTCATGGAAGCTAACATTTGTCTACAAAACAATAAACCGACCATGTTTCCTTTTTATATGGGCTAATAGCCACTGGGCTAATGAACCTTAATAAATGTGAGACACTTTCAAGTTCATTTACTATGATGTGATTGAACCTCAGTGTAACTAGAGAATTATTGAAGATATTCTGAAGAAACTAGCAAAGGGCGTCGATCCATACTATGAGAATATAATTAAATGTAATTTGTCTTATGATGCACATGGTAGTGGTGTGAAAAAATCATCGGCCCGATCGTTGAACTTATATTCTATGATCTTCTTCGTCTAGCTTGATGATATTTGGCGGTGGGAGAAAAAATTCTAGATCTTCATTATCCTAATATTCAAGCTCCTTGCATCTCACTTTGTTGGATATCATCATTTTCATCCTTAACTTAAGAAATAGGAAAATTCAGAAAATACTCACGGGTCTAGATTAAATTTTAAGGGTTTCAGACACACAAATTTCTCTATAAACAAAATTAAACAAACATGTTCGTTAAGATGGACACCTGTTGAGCTTAATCAATGATGAATTATCTTGATAGGTTTTCTTTAGTGAAAATAAATAAATCATTTTAATAAACAAGGAAATTCAAAATAAAAGGAGAATCGATGCGTCAAGTGAAACACAACTAATCATATCAACACTAAAAACACTACAAAACCTAAAGAGGAAATAAGTAAAAGACTCCATAGAAAGAAAGAAAGATGCCCGATTTGAAGTCTTCGTTACTTCAATTTAAAAATAAAGTATGCCTTGGAGTGGCCCATTTGAATCTGAGAATAAAATTATCATAACCATAGGCATTGATCTTATTGATAGCTCTAAGGCGTTCTTCATGTTGACAAAATTAACAAAACCAAGTCCCCTTATAATCCATCTTCTAATCCATGGCCATGTAGACATGCGTGATGTGTCTAAATGACTTGAAAAGCTCATTCACTTTGACATCCCTAGTGGTCATCCTTAGACAGACTGGTAACTTGAAAAAAAAATTCATTGTTTTTGCGGTGCATGTTGTTGCCAGAGTAGTCCACACCGCCATGAGACTGGGAGGCTCCCAACAACGGAGGTATCAGCAACACCGCTAGCGATGTTTCTGCTAGAGGTGAGGCCCTCGATGACGTTATCCCTTATTAAGGTGTATGTGGCATGGGCATGGGAGAGATCCTTGTAAGGGAATTTTGATGTGTAGTGATCACCCTTCTTACTATGCAGATATGATAAACTATGAGCACCGCACTTCCCTTGGAGTGAGAGAGGCCATACAACGCATCTTCATCGAACTTGGGATCATAGGCCTTGGATCCCATGGTGGCGGGGTCACTTAAGTAAGCTTCCTAGTTGGTAGAGACGTCAAACTTGCACCAATCGTGGCACTCGAGAGAACACTTGTTAAGGCACACTTTGGCCACTTTGTGCATGTGGATTGTAGTGGTGAAAGCGCCTTCTAGACTCAACTTGTTGAAATTGTATCAATGAACTTCATTACCCTCACTATTCAAGCTCCCCACATATCACTCTTTCAGACACCATCACTTTGTTGTCCCTAACTCAAAAAATGAAAAAATTCAGGAAATCCTCACTCATCCAGAGTAAAGCTTAAGGGTTTGCAAACACTTAAATCACCCTATAAAATAAAAATAAACAAACATCACCATGAGAAAAAATGTCAAAATAAATTTTAAGAATTAAGATTTGATAGGTTTTCTTTAGTGAAAACAAATAAATCATTATACTAAACAAGGAAAGTCAAAATAAAAGAAGAATCATTGCATTCAAGCAAAATAGAATTGATCCTATCAACACTAAAAACCTTACAAAACCTAAGGCAAAAATAAGTAAAAGAATCCATAGAAAGAAGGAAAGATGCCTTCTTTTAAGTCTATCTTGCTTTAATTTAAAAAAATTCTACCTTGGAGTGGCCCATTTGACTATGAGAATAATATTATCATAACCATATGCATTGAGATTATTGATAGCTCTTTCAAAGCATCCTCCTTGTTGGCAAAATTAACAAAACCAAATACCCTATTAATTGGTCTTTTGATCTATGGGCACGTAGACACGCGTGATGTGTACAAATGACTTGAAAAGCTCATGCATATTGACATCCCTTGTGGTCCTAAAAATACTGGTAACTCGAACCGAATTTTCATCATTTCTATGGCACATGTTGTCACTGGAGTGGTCCACGCCACCCATGATACTAGGAGGCCCTCAACAACGGAGGAAGCGATGCTTTCACTAGAGGTGTGGCCCTCGATGTTATTATCCATTGTTAAGGTGTCTGTGGCACCAAAAGGGGTGAGATCCTTATAAGGGCATTTTGATGCGGTGACACCCTTCTTACAAGTAGATACGAAAAACTATGAGCACCACATTGCCCTTAGAGAAAGAGAGGGAAAATAACATATCTCTACGAATTGGACTTGTCAGCCTTAGATCCCGGTGGGTGGGGTCATTCTAGTAGGGTTCCTAGTTGGAAGTGATGCCAAACTTGTGCCACTCATGGTGCTCGAGAGTGCACTTGTTAAGGCACACTTTGGCCACTTTACATATGTGCATGGTAGTGATGCAAACCACCTTCTGGTCCTGCTCATTGAAATTATATTTGACAATATTCTTCATCTATCTTGATGATATTCGGTGGTGGCAGAAGAAGTTCCAGATCTTCATCATCCTTCTAATCTCACTCTCTTTTAGATTCCATCAATGTCGTACCTAACTCAAGAAATGGCAAAAGTTGGGAAATCCTAACGTAGCTAGAGTAAATCTTATGGGGTTGGAAACACTCAAATCTCCCTACAAGTAAAAATAAAAAAATTTCACAATGAGAAAAATGTCAAAATAAAATTAAAAAATTAAGATTTGATAGGTTTTCTATAGTGAAAACAAATAAATAATTATACTAAATGAGGCAAGTCAAAATAAAAGGAGAATCATTGCATTCAAGTGAAACACAACTGATCCTATCAACACTTAAATCCTTACAAAACCTAAAGTAAAAATAAGTAAAAGAATCCATAGAAAGAAGGAAAGACTCCTAATTGTAAGTCTACGTTGCTTCACTTTAAAAAACAATTTTTCCTTGGAGTGGCCCATTCGACTATGAAAATAATATTATCAAAACCATAGGCATTGCACTTATTGATAGCTCTCTGAATGTCCTCCCTATTGAAAAAATCAACAAAACCAAATCCCCTTCTAATCCATCTTCTGATCCATGGCCACGTAGACATGCGTGATGTATCCAATCAACTTGAAAAGCTCATGGAGACCGATATTCCTCATGATCCTAGAAAGATTGGTAACTTGAACAAAATTTTCATTGTTTCTAGGGTGCATGCTCTCATCGAGTGGTCCATGCCTCCCTAAGAGTGGGAGGTTCCAAACATGGAGGTAGAAAAATCCCCACCAATGATGCTTCCTTTTTATATTGGCTAGTAGATGCTAGGCAAATGAATTTCAATAGATGTGAGACACTTCCATGTTCATTTAATATGATGTGATTGAACCTTAGTGTAACTAGAGAATTACTTGAAGATATTCTAAAGAAACTACCAAAGGGTGACGAAAATATCTAGACTATGAGAATATAATTAAATATAATGTCTTCTTATGCACATGGTAGTGGTGTGAACCACCATCTGGCCCTACCCATTAAACTTGTCTTTGAAAATCTTCTTCATCCATCCCAATGATATTCGACGGTGGTAGAAGAAATTGTAGATCTTCATTATCCTCTTATTCAAACTCCTTACATCTCACTCGTGTCAGGATGCCATCACCATCGTCCCTAACTCATGAAACATGAAAATTAGGGAAATCGTCACACATTTGAAGTAAATTTTAAGGATTTACAAAAACTTAAATCTCCCTAAAAATTAAATTAAACAAATGTGTTCGTTAAAGTGGATATTGTAGAGTGTAATCAATGAAAGATAATATTGTTTGTGAGTGAGTTACGTTGTATGACATTTCGAAAGGGTGTTGATCTTTGTGCGCATGTTAGTAAGACACTCTTACAATAACTTGTTTCTTAGAAAAAGAAAGAATCCAACTCAAGTCCTTTATAGTGCATCTATGTATTTTGCATATTTCGCGTACAACTTAATTTAAAATCCAGTCCTTTTATTATGGCATCATTATTATTGGGGGAACCATATTATAACTCATAGAATAGGTAAATATCCTTTCATATCATAGTCCTTCAAGAATCATATATCTAAAACTTGCACTGCTCACCATAGAGAGAAAATCAAATAATAATTGACTTTAAGAATGGTGGTACTTTCACATGATTTGATAAGAAGCATGTTAGAGCCAAAAAGCAAGTTTGGTCTACATTCAAGTTATATTGAACTAATTGTGAGATAAAATCTTTATTTTCAAGTACTATGTTAAGCAAATTTTCTAAAGATATAAAATAATACCTAAGAGTAAACAAACACATATTTTTTGTAAGTACACAAACGATTTCTCAATAGTAAAAGGTAAAATTAAAAGTTTAACTTTCAATTGTCTAAAATATATCATGAGAAAACTGTTATGATGATGTTAAAAAAGTAAGATTATGGATAGGTTTTCTTTAGTGAAAACAAATAAATCATTATACTAAACGAGGAAAGTTAACATTAAAGGATAATAGTTGCATTCAAGTGAAGCACAACTGATCCTATAAACACTAAAAAAACCCTATAAAGCTTAAATCGGAAATAAGAAAAAGACTCCATAGAAAGAACGAAAGATGTCTTCTTTTAAGTCTACCTTGCTTCAATTTATATATAAAAATGTTTTCCTTGGATTATACCATTCAAATTTGAGAGTAAGATTATCATAACCATAGGCATTGTGCTTATTGATAGCTCAATGAGCGTTCTTCCTGTTAATGAAATTAAAAAACCAAATACACCGCTAATCCGTATTTTGATCTATGGGCACGAAGAAACACATGATGTGTACAAAAACTTGAAAATATCGTGTAGATTGACATCCCTCGTGGTCCTCAAAAAGAATGGTAACTTGAATAGATTGAAAGGCTCGTGCAGATTGACATCCGCGAGTGGAATCATCGAATTTTGATCCCCTGAGGCGGGGTCGCTCTAAGTAGGGTTCCTAGTTGGTAGAGATGCCAAACGTGTGCCACTTGTGGTGCTCGAGAGTGCACTTGTAAGGGAATGAGCTAAAACCCAAATTCCAAGAGAGGAATAAATGTGCATTAACATCCCCTTAATAGTTATAAACCTAGATTCCAAGAGAGGAATAAACCCGGATTACAAAACATTAACATCCCTTTAATAGTTATAAATGCGCAAAAACATTCATCATCAAACCACCGCATCACCTTCTGCCATCCTTGCGTGCCTTGAAAGAAGGGACATGAAATCACTGCGGAAATTTTCCTCCCACACCTGACACTTTAAATGAAAATTAAAATGATCTTTACTCCCCTTGTCAGAGGATATCTTTTCGTAATTAAATATAGAAATGAAATAAATCAAAACTCCTTTTCTAAAGGTATAATTTTTTAAATCATTTTAAGAATTATTTTAATTTCATTGTAAAACTATTTGTCTCGCTTGAATCCCCAATTCATAGAATAAATCATAGCAATTTTTTTTTTTCACAATATCTATTAACGCACCGATTATTGAAGTGGTGAGAATTTTTAATTCCTTATATTCCTCAAACCGATGTGAACAATTTGTGCAGTGAGATAGTTTGAAGTCTAGAGGATAATACGACTTTAAAAAATAATAGTAAGAGAGTTAAAACTTAATGCTCGCTAGGTTATGCCATTGTAGCTTAGCTAAATGTTAGTACACTTATATATATATATATATATACATACATATATATATATAAATATATATATATATATAATATAAATAAGAATTCACATATAAATATAAAATATTAAGTACACTTTATTGTATTATAAAATTACTATATAGTAAGAGTTAAATCTATTATCATTTGAATCCTTTATTAGAAATTATAAAATTACTAAATATATACACATATTATATATATTATATATTATATATATATATATATATATATATATCTATATCGTTTGAATCCTTTATTTATTATAAAATTACTAAAGATAGTCACACAATTACATATTAACATTATTATGATAACCACAAATTATACATAATTTTTTTCTCAAATAAATTTAGGGATAAATTACATAATTTTCTTTTTAGTTTTCAGTAGAGTCGTTACACATTATCTTGAATGCAAGACAACAATTATCCTAGTGGCATCTAATCACAATTCTTTGTTATGTTACACCAACGCAGTGGAATAATCCACAACCTTATTGAACTTAGACCTTAGCGACCGCTAGGCTTAAAATTTCATTTCTAATTACGTGTCTTCTCTTATCTTGGAACATTAAAGAAAGGTTGTAAGCATCCACCCTAGTGGTCACTAGTCTTTGAAGATAGTCTTGTAAAATTTAAATAAAACAATAGAGCATAGTTAGTTTTTTAGTTGAGTCGTTACTACTTGTCCTGTAAGCAAGAAAACAAATATCCTACCAGCTACTAACCTCAAGTATTTGTGATTTTCCACCCACGCTATGTAATTATCTTCAACCTTAGCAACCACTAGGCTTGAATATCCTGTTAGGCTAGGAATATCATGTAATAGATTTCAAATAGCATGTTGAACTCAGTGGCCACTAGGCTTGAAATTTCATTTGCTACTTATCCTGTTTGCAAGACAACAAATATCCTAGTAACCGCTAACCTTAAGTCTTTGTGATTTTCCACCAGAGCTATGAATTTCATGCTAGGCTAGGAATATCAAGTTGAACTCGGTGGCTCTGCTAGGCTTAAAATTTTGTTTGCTACTTGTCTTGTATTCAAGATAAAAAATATCCTACGGGCCGCTAATCTCAAGTCTTTGTGATTTTACACCCGCGCTATGAAATTATCTTCGACCTTAGAAAGCTGTTAGGCTTAGAATATCATGAAAACATAGGAATATCCTGCAATAGATTTCAAATAGCATGTTGGACTCAGTGGTTGCAGTAAGGCTTAGAATTTAATTTATTCTTGGTCTTGTTTGGAAGAAAAAAAATATCTTAGTGGCCGCTAACCTCCAGTCTTTTTGATTTTTCACCAGAGCTATGAATATCATGTTAGCTTAGAAATATCATGTAATAGATTTCAAATAACATGTTGAACTCAGCGACCGCTAGGCTTAAAATTTCATTTTTAATTACGTGTCTTCTCTTGTCTTGGAACATTAAAGAAAGGTAGTAATATCATGTTAGGCTAGGAATATCATGTAATAGATTTCAAATAGGATGTTGAATACCAGAGCTATGAATATCATGTTAGGATATGAATATCATGTAATAGATTTTGAATAGCATGTTGAACTCAGTGACCACTAGGCTTAAAATTTTCATTTGTTACTTGTCTGTATGCAAGACAACAAATATCCTAGTGGCTGCTAACTTCAAGAATTTGTGATTTTCCACCCACGCTATGTAATTATCTTTGACCTTAGTGGCTGCTAGGCTTCGAATATCGTGTTACACTAGGAATTTCATGTAATAGATTTCAAATTGCAAGTTGAACTCAACATTCGCTAGGCTTAAAATTACATTTTAATTACGTGTTTTCACTTGTCTTGAAACATTAAAGAAAGGTAGTATGCATCCACCCTAGCGATCCTCACTAGTATTTGAAGATAGAATTGTAATATTTAAATAAAATAATGGAGCATAGTTAGTTTTTTGGTCAATTCATTACTACTTGTCCTATATGCAAGACAACAAATATCCTACCTTGCTAACCTTAAGTCTTTGTGATTTCCCACCCACATTATGTAATTGTCTTCAACCTTAACGTCATTAGACTTTGAATATCGTGTTAGGATAAGAATATCATGTAATATATTTTGAATAGAATGTTGAACTCAGCAGCTACTAGGCTTAAAATTTTGTTTGTTACTTATTCATTTTGCATAAGATAAAAAATATCCTAAAGTAGCTACTAACCTCAAGTATTTCTGATATTCCACCATAGCTTTGTAATTATCTTCCACATTAGTGGTCGTTAGGCTTCTAATTTCGTGTTAGACTAGGAATATCATGTAATAAAATTTGAATAACATGTTTTACTCAACGACCGCTAGGCTTAAAAATTCATATTTAATTACGTTTCTTCTCTTGTCTTGGAACATTAAAGAAAGGTTGTAAGAATCCACCCTAGCGGTCACTAGTATTTGAAGATAGTCTTGTTAAATTTAAATAAAACAATGGAGCATAGTTATTTTTTCAGTCAAGTCATTACTACTTGTCCTATATGCAAGACAACAAATATCCTACTGGTCGCTAACCTCAAGTCTTTGTGATTTTCCACCCGCGTTATGCAATTATCTTCAACCTTAGCGGTTGTTAGCCTTTGAATATTGTGTTAGGCTAGTAATATCATGTAATAGATATCAAATAACATGTTGAACTCTACGACCACTAGGCTTTAAATTTTGTTTGTTACTTGTCTTGTTTTGCAAGACACAAAATATCTTTAAGACCGCTAACCTCAAGTCTTTATAATTTTCCACCAAATATTTGTAATTATCTTCAATATTATCAGCCACTAGGCTTTTAATTTCATGTTAGGATAGGAATATCATGTACTAAACTTTGAATAACATGTTTTACTCAATGACCGGTAGGCTTAAAATTTCACTTTTAATTGTGTTTCTTCTCTTGTCTTGGAACACTAAAGAAAGGTTGTAAGCATTCACCCTAGTGGTCACTAGTCTTTGAGGACAGTCTTGTTAAAGTTACATAAAAAAATGGAGCATAGTTAATTTTTCACAGTCAATTCGTTATTACTTGTCCATGTAAGCAAGGCATCAAATATACTATTGGTCACTAACCTCAAGTCTTTGTGATTTTCCACCCGTGCTATGCAAGTATCTTCAACCTTAGTGGATGCTAGGATTTGAATATCTTTCTAGACTATAAAAATAATTTAATAGATTTCGAATAACATGTTTAACTCAACGACCACTAGTCTTAAAATTTTGTTTGCTACTTGTCATGTATGCAAGAAAACAAATATCCTAGCAGTCGCTAACCTCAATACTTTGTGATTTTCCACCCACGCTATGAAATTATCTTCGACCTTAGCGTCTGCTAGGCTTCTAATATCATGTTAGACTAGGAATATCATGTAATATATTTCGAATAACATGTTGAACTTAGTGGTCACTATGATTAAACATTTGTGTTGGAGCTTCATTTAGATTTAATTTTTTAGTTTTTAGTAGATTCTTTACACATTACCTTGAATGAAAGACAAAAATTATCCTAGCAGCCCCTAATCTCAAGTCTTTGTTATGTTACACCAACACAGTGGAATAATCTACGACCTTAGTGGCCTCTAGGATTCAAATATCATGTGATAGACTTAGAATAACATATTGAGCTCAATGGCAGCTAGGCTAAACAAAATTTTTCTTGATTGACTTTGCAAAAAGGTACATAAATATACGAGTACAATCTTGTATTACTATATTTCAAAAAATTCTATAATCAACCAATGAAATGTAGCACAATAAAAAATATATGGCATAACATAAGATCCATAAAATGAAATATATATTTATAAATAAAATGATTAAAATTATATTTAATAATATTTATGAGTATATATAATGTTCTTACCTTTTATCAAACATAAAAACCTTCTTTAAAGATATTACATTTAACTATATCTACGTGGGAAAATGAATATAATTAACTATATATATTTATGCGGTAATAATGTAAGCATTGAACATTGAAATAATTAGTCATGAATATTTCTTTCATATTAAAAAACATTAAAGGAGGTCAAAATGATTACCTAAACTATAAAAATCAAACCATTATGATTTTTTGAATAAAATGAATATGCGACTTGTGTTTTGCAACTGGGGATAGATGCCACCACTTACGGGAAATAATAAACATGGAAAGGAGAACAAAAATATGCAAAAATTTACTAGAGAGACACATAAAAGGGCTGAAAAGGGAACCCATTTAACAAACACAAATACATGTGCTACGGTTGAACATAAAAATTTGGGTTTTCTGAAAGAAAAATTTTTTTTTTTAAAAGGGATTACAATTTCTTTAGTCAAGGCAGGACAAAAATGTGGTTTCGAGACAAAACAACAAATTTTGACAAGAAGATGATACATAACTACAATGGCGGTGGAGGGAAAGACATGGACGGATTGTGGTGCAAAACATAAGAACTAGGTGAATACATACCCACTGAAAGTGTGCACCATCAACTATGGTACACATACAATAACATAGATGCTTTTGATAAATACCTGTTTTAGTAGTATCTAAAATTTTTACGTGCTTGATAATGACTGTTAAAGCTTTGTATTCTCTCTTAAACAAACTATCTATGAGATTCTATCCACAACCTATTTTTCTTGTCTCTTTTGATTATGTCCTTTGTGGGCCTCTGATTTGCACTTGTACTCGTGATCTATCCACAATCACTATTTTTGTCTCATTTGTGCACCCTCGAAGATATTATAATCACTTCCTCAACTTTTCATTCCAAAAATGGCCAAGAATCGAGCACTCAAACTAGTAAATTAGTGTTTGTGCATGTTGTATTCTGATTTCAAGAGCTACTTTTCTACAATTTCAAAATAAAAAAGAAACCTAATATATTTTTCCCAATACATTCAACGAAAGAAATTCCAAAAACTAAAAAAGGGGGATTAGGAAAATTTTAAAATTTAAATTTCCCTTCATAAAGCAAAAGTGTGGGATTTTGAAATTTCAAATATTTGCATTTAATGTGGGATTTCACATATCAAACTTTGAATATACCCTCATTAATATTTGCATTTAATTCAGGGGATAACGTGGGATATGGGGAAATAAAATTTATTAATTTTACTATAGAAATAAGTGGGACAACGACAATTGTTTCTTTGTGAACTCACGGGAAAACGAAAATATTTTTTAAGCATAATAACTTTTTTTAGAAAATAGAAGTTGTCAAAGCCACGCAATTATTATAATTTTAAAAAAACACCTTTGATAGCTTATAATTTTTCAATATACATATTTTCTTTTTAATTTTGAAATCATATTTTTGCGGCATTTAAATTAAGTATTTTTATTATAGCGAAATTTAAGGTGACCTATTACTTGGGAATAAATTCACCATTTATGGAATGCCTATGTGTCACCATTTCATTGGTTACCTTTTTTATGTAACTTGATGTGACTTGCTTTATTGGTTGGTTTATATTTAATTTATAATTTTGAAAATGACATGTGGTCACTTTAAGTGAAACAACTAATGGTACTTTCCCATTCACGGTCATTGGCTCATACATGGTCATTAACACATTTATTATTAATTTTTATCGAATGCGAATTTGATATTTTTAAAATATCGTTCGCGTTAATTTAAAAAAATCCAATAAAATGTGAGATCTTGCAAGTTTGAATTAGTTAATTACACAAATATATAATTGACACATTTATTAAGAAATTTTTAATTAGCGATAGAATTAAAAAATATTTTTTACCTATAAAAATGCCATATTAAGTGTGTAATCCATTAAAATTTTTAAAAATATTGCAATGAAAATATTGACATTTATAATTTCTAATATTTATTATTAATTTTTATTGAATTTGAATTCAAAATTTTAAATATAGTTATTTTAAAAACTATATAATGTGCAAGTTTGACACATTTTAAAATAAATTTTTAACTAGCCCTATAATTAACAAATACTTTTAACCTATAAAGACTCGCCATATTAATTTGTGAATGTCATCCATTAAAATGTTGACACATGGCATGAAATTTCTAATATATCTTGTGATCATCAATATTTTGGTGTTATTTATGCTTTACTCTAGAAAAAATAAAACATAATTTTATGCTTCACAATAATTTGAGAGTACCTTAAAGATAGGAAAGAAAATAACTACCACTAAGCTCTATTAGAATGATATTTTTGCAACACAAAATTCAAAATAATAAATACTTAGATTTTATAGGGGACCAAGCTATTCTTTTTAGTACGTGGTAATGAACAACTCGCATGTCGTATGTTGTCCATCTATTTGTTGAGAAGAAGCCTAGTGGCCACTAGCCTCTACTCCTAGATTTCCTTTCCAGCAATGTAAATAAATAACTCTACAATTTTGGATTGATAATATTTTTCATTAACTATAATCATATATTATTGGCTATACAATCCCTTACATAACCAAGTGCGGCACTACATACCCTTGAAAGATATCACAACTTCTATATTACTCATAAGTTTTTTTGTGTCTAACACATAATTTATATCGGTTCGTATCTAGTAAAATACTTAGCATGACTACTAAGCTCCATTACTTGAACAAGATCAATCAAAAAGTTTCATATTAAAGAAAATGCTTAGTGACCACTAAGCTCAAATACTTATAGAAAGGAATGATTGTGTGGAAAATAGGGTAAAAAATTTCTTATTTTTAACATAGTGCTAGAATAAAAATCATAGTAATAGATATTAGTGGTTGCTAGGAATTTTCCATAATATATTTCAATGATAGATATGTGAGATATGGAAAATTTTTATTTCGAAAGCTATGGAGGTATTTGCATAGTCGGGAAGAAATATGGTTATTAAAAATGTTTTCAAGGTGCTCAAATAACAACATAGTGACTCTTAGGCACACACCTTTGCATTTTCTTTTTATTACACATCGGTGGGCATCAAATTCAATGAAAAATCTTAGCGACCGCTAAGCTCCACTACTTATTAGAAGGAGTAGATTA
Organism: Taxus wallichiana var. yunnanensis; assembly: GCA_018340775.1. Classification (NCBI taxonomy): domain Eukaryota; kingdom Viridiplantae; phylum Streptophyta; class Pinopsida; order Cupressales; family Taxaceae; genus Taxus; species Taxus wallichiana. The sequence continues at coordinate 358,296,588 of CM031243.1, read as the reverse complement.
GCAGCCACTAGGCTCAAATGATTTTTAATTTCGAATATAGAGTCAAACAACAGTTTGTATTAAAGAAAATGCTTAGCAACCGCTAAGCTCAAATACTTACATAAATAAATGATATGGTAACAACTAGGCTAAACAATATCTTATTTCGAACATAGTGCTCTAATAACATATCATAGTAATATATATTATCGTTATATACATTTTTCATAATATATTTAGATGATAAATATGTGAGATATGAAAATTGTTTACTCTTGAAAGCTATGGAGGTCTTTGAGAAAGTAATAGATTAGCGGCCTCAAGGCTAAATTGTTTATTAATTTTGAAAATAGAGATAAAAAATAGTTCGTATTAAAGAAAATGCTTAGTGACCACTAAGCTTGAATACTTACAGAATATAACACTCTAGGCTTATTGTTTATTGTTTATTGAGAAAGGAATAGATTAGTGGCCTCTAGGATAAACTATTTCTTAATTATGAAAATAGATATAAAAAAGTTTGTATTAAATAAAATGCTTAGTGACCGCTAAGCTTGAATACTTATAGAACGTAGCACTTGGAAAACATATCATATGAATGGATAAAATGCATGGTCACAAGTCATTTTTCATGTCGGTTTGTATCAAAGAAAATGCATAGTGACCACTAAACTACATTACTTACTAAAAGGAGTGGCTTAGTCTCACTAGGCTCTATTGTTTCTATTTTTTAAAATATCGACCTAATAAAAATCACTTTCTACTTTAGCAACAAAGATAAGAGTTAGAGCATAATAATAGAAGTACATATTTTAAACCTGAAGACATATCCTGATTATCTTGGCCCTGCATATTTCCAAAAATAACTCATTAAAAAAATAGTCCTAAACAATTTACTAAAAATCGAGGGTGAAGATGAACATAAATATTTCTCAGGAATAAATGATCCGAGTCATGAAGAGAAATGCATTTTTATGTTTACCAATTATTCATTGATGAGAAGGCTATCGGTCACTAGCCTCTATATTGTTGATGAATCCATTTTAACAATGCAAAAAGTAATCTCAACATAGGTTTGTTGTCATTATTTGTAATTATATTATATTTAATGGACTATCCTTGGTAGATCCAAGTCCTTGAATACATACCTTTGAGAAGGTTGACGCCTTATGTAGTTCTCATTTGATATATTGTGCATAAAACGTAATTCATATCTTTTTCATATAAACAAAAAATTTTGCAACCAATAAGTGCCATTAGTTAATGAAAGGGAAGGCTTTTTTATTGCTACAATCAATAGTTTTTGGTAATAAACATAGCCACATAGTATGGAAAGGTTAGATCATAGTAATAGATGTACATCATTTAAACCTGAAGAAGTATCATGTCTGTCTTGGCCTTGCATATTTTCTTAAAATAATCCTTCAAAGAAAATAGACCTAAATGATCTATCACATACACATGGTGAAGGAGAAGAGGATCTCTGCAGAGGATTAAATTATGAAATTCTATTGTATTGATCTAATCTTATTGATATACTATTATTTTATTTCCATTTATATGGTTTCTATTATGAGGATCCCCAATTGTATGTTTGATAAAATCAACAAAATTTTGTTGGCTTATCTCAAGGAAAAACTCTTAAATGGGTTGACATTTCATTTTTTAAAGATCATGGGGAGTAGGGATTTTGAACTTGGAAAAACACAAATCTTGGTCTAAGTGCTAAATGTGTGTGGCATCCTCTCTCCAATCCTCAAGCGTGTTTTGCAAGATAGTAAAAAAGGTGACCTTCTTCCAGAGGATAATCTCATAATTAATAACATGACTAATGACTAGAATTTTTGTAAATTAATAAATGTATAAATCAATAAATTAAAGTGCTAGAATATTTTTGGTCCATGGCTAATGAATTGAATAGTAATGAATTAATTATTGGAGGTGAATCTCATATTATTGTTAACCTCGTAATAAAAAATCTTGTTTGAATAAAATTCCTTTTTATTGTTTGATTAATTACAGATTGGACCTTAAATCTTATATATTGGGAGGTTACTAAAAATGTGGATTTTATAGAAAATCGAGGGACTGACCAAGAATTTTGTGATAAGATTGGTAATAAAATGTGATTGGTCGGACTCACCACCTTTTCCAATAAAGGTTTATATTAAAGCCCTAACAAGCTTGTATTAATTATAAGCATGCGATGGCATAGTCACTCCATATATTTACCGATCCCCTCTCCCATATTTTCACACCATTAGGTTTTAATTCACTAGCTTTCATTTTTCTTATCATGCCTTTCCAATGTTTCCTTTCATGTAATTTTCTACGTTGATTCGTGAAATGATATTTTATACCAAAATTTCACATCATCGTTTGAAATCCATTTTTGGATTGAATTAGAGAAAGACATGGTTGTTATTGAGGGAGTTCTTGGAGATTATTATCTTTCTCTAGAGGGACATCCGAGGGTAAATTTGGAAGTTTCTTCAACATTCATTTGCCATCTTCTTATCATACATCCGATGAAGGATTGGGCTTTGGAGATGGTTCGTCATTGGATCAAGCCAGTGTATAGGGTTGGCATGGAAGTAGAAATGGAAAAAACTTGAGTGCATCATGGACCTTACTTTTTTAAGGCTCATTATATATAGGAAGTTTTGATGGATGTGTCTATTTTTGGAGATTTGTATACAATCGGTTTGACATCCTAATGCATTTCATGTTTGGTGTGTCTAAATGGGGTGAGAGACCGAGGGCGGGACCTAGTTCACTCCACTTTCCTAACTGGATGATATATTTTCCACTGTAACATGAATCGAAATGTTGGGATCTTCTTCAGGAAAGGTCATGTGGTGTATAATTGGATAAAGAGTTAGCTTCTATCGCTACTAGAAAAGAACATCTTTTTTTGGAACCTCCTCATGGAAACCGTTTTCATCCCCGTTAAAGTGGAGGTTACGGATGTTTCATATGATTCAGTTAAATAAGTTCTTCTAAAATCATCAATTTGTATCTTTGTTTTGGTTTTTTTATAGTGTTTTTAGTTCCATTGTTATCGAATCATCATGTCTGTCTTATTGGTCTAGTGTTTTTTGTATTCCCAACCACTTGTGTTTTTGGCATAGGCCCTTGCATTTTTTCAGCAAAGTATTGATGGATCGTTTGAGTTTTTAGATTGATCCTCTCATTATATATTTACTGTAAAGGGAAAGGGACCCTTCAACCCTCCTTTAGTTATAAAAACAAGAAATCATTAATAATTTTTTTTGTTATGCGTTGCACTAAGAAATTTAAACAATTAATCACTATTAAATTTGGTTTGTTTGAAGTTGTCAATTTGTTGCACAAATTTTCTCTATGGACCAATTCAGTTTTGTTTCTTATGGTTTTGGATATCAACAATTAACTGATGCAAGAAATAGTATTTATTTTAAATATCTTAGTTCCAGAGACATTCTTCTATTGTTATCAAAAATTTGGCAAACTTGGATATGTATGATGTTGTGTAACAAAATTGTGGCCCAATGCAATGAACAACATCCATCTCAAAACTAAAATTTTTTCATCTATTTGGGTTTAGTACTACTATTATAGTTGTGTACCATTCAAATCATCCAAACACATTTACAAAAGGCTCTGCAAACAAAATGGAGCAAGGTGTTAAAACTAATATGACTAGACATGATTTCATATTGTATAGATTATCAAACAATAAATCAGAAATCAATATCTTATTACAATTTATTTATTGACACATCTATTTGTTACATTTAGGTTCTCAAGGTTGGTCATATTGCACATTAACATGACTCTTTACATGTACAATGACATAATGAAAATAAAAAAATCTAAATGAGAAATATGTAATTGGATATGGTGCTAGAATCATTGTTTATAAATGTGATCTAAAGAATTCTAATCCAATTTCTATAAATATAATGTACAATCACTACCAACTAAGCTTGTCTTACATTTGAAACTGATGTGGAAACATTTGGAAGCATCAAACATCAAGAATCTTGAGATTTTGCATGGATATTAATTTTCTCCACTTGGAAACATGTTGTTTTATGATTACATGGGAAATGGGAGTCTATGGGACATCCTACATGGTGAGTAAAATGATTATGTTATGAAGAAAAATGGATCTGTACATTGTAGATTCATATTTTGAAATAGAAGCATCCAATCAATCTCTAACCTTCATATTAAAATGGATTGTTGGAAAATCTAACAAGTGTTTTATTAATTTTTATTTTCATATAGGATCATCAAATAAGATTAAGCTAGACTGGAACACTCAACTAAAGATTTCTCATGGTGTTGAAGAAGGATAGCCATATCTTCATTATGATGGTAACCCACACATTATTCATAGGGATGTGAAGACTTCTAACATTCTTTTGGATTATAATTTTGAGGCACATTTTTTCAGACTTTAACATTTCCAAGTGCATTCCCTCGGCCAAAAACCACACCTCTACCTATGTTATGGGTACCATTGGTTACATTGACCTAGAATATGCAAGAACATCAAGGCTTAATGAGAAATATGATGTATACAGTTACAAAATTTCTCTTTTAGAGTTGTTGACTTGAAGGAAGTTGTGGCCAATAACTCAAATCTGCAAGGGCCTGACACTTTTACAAGGCTAAGAGAATGGGATACAAGAGGGATACTTGTGAAAACAAATAGAAGAAAAGTGCTATACCACATTAAGGGGTGTGATGCAAATGTAGCTCATTCACATGGACCAACATTGGGAAAAAGTGTTGGCATTTCTTGACTCACAAAGAATACAATTGTGGCACAATGAGTCTTTTGATTGATGTAAACTATAAAATATTGGTTCAATGTATCTCCAAGGGCATAAGAATACATTTATCAAAACATTTTTTGCATTGTGTCAAAGGATTATTTCATTTTCTTGCTCATGGAAGTGACTCATCATTTATATGGAGAATGGAACAATTTACAAGCATAAATTCTACTATCTTTCACAATAATAGAATTTTGATATACAAAACTCCCAACTATGTTGTTTTATTTTAATGATTACTTAGAGATATAGTTTATAATAATAAACACTAGTGAACTTAATGTCGTGTATAATCTAAGAAAACAATACTTGAGTTGTTATGTAAATTTATTGTAAGTTCCACTAGAAATCAAAATAACACCACTAGCATTTAAGGCCATGTCAAATTTAAGGATATGTACATAATAAAAATTGAAAGTGTGAACCTCGTACTCTAAATGTCCTTTTTCATTCATCGTGTGAGGCTCTCAGAATTTTAGAAAGTGTGGATCACACTTTCAGAGTGCGGGTTCACTCACACTTTCACACTTTGCAGTGGGGGCTTGTAAATAAGTTTTATGTGTGAGGCTCGCAGCTTGGACAATGTTTGTTTGCACTTTCAAAGTGTGAGTCTCATATTTTTGAAACTTTGAAAGTGTGAGTCTCAAAAATTTGACAATACGAGGCTCACCATTTGAAAGTGTGTGGTTCACACTTTGAACTTGCTATTGCATAGGATTTATTGTTAGTTTTTATTTTTAATTTAATACAATTGGATCATGACTTATAATAGTTAGGCCGCTAACCTCACATCGAGGATTTTGCACTTTATTTTAATACAACATGATCATGACTTATAATAGTTAGCAGCAACTAACCTTACATTGAGGATTTTACACTTTCATTCAATACCACGGGCTCATGACTTATAATAGTTAGTGACTGCTCACCTTACATTGAGGATTTTGCAAGAAGTTATTGTTAATTTTTTTTTATTAATCCAATGGGATCATGCCTTATAATAGTTAGTGGCTGCTATCCTTACTTACTCCCAACATGAAAATCTAAAAATGGAAAAATTTGAATCCAATAATAACAATATTGGAATCCATTAATAAAGAAATTGGAATCCAATAATAGTGAAATTGAAATCCAATAATACTGAAATTGGAACTCAAATAATTCAAATAATGACAATATTGGAATCCAATATTGTTACTAATGAAATTCAACAATAGTAATAACAAAATCTAGTATAGAAAAAACAAAATCCAATATAGGCAAAAATGGTGATAGATTTCCTCCAAAAAATGTAATCTGGAGTCCAGATTCATTGTAATATGTTGATTTAGTGAAATAAGCGTTAAATTCTTGGAAAATTTTGTGTTAGTTTTCCTAAATGAAATTTTAATTTACTTGAAGATTGAATAGGAACATGATCACTATTTTTCTTAGTATTGTAGAGGCTAATGAAACATAAACTATATGGTCAATTATCCAACTATTCCTTTTCCAAGAATAAATCCATTATCTAGGGCATGTTATATCAAGGAATGGAATTTCAAAGTTTATAAATTGATTACTTTCCTTCAGTCAAAGGATGAGAAGTTTGATTGGACCACGAAGTGTGACACAACATTTCAACAACTTAAGGAACTGTTAACTTCAACCTTGATTTTAATCACTCCTAACCCAAATGGTGATGTTGAGATTTGGAAAGACGCTTCCCTAAATGGTTTGGGAGGAGTTTTAGATCAAAATGAGACAATTAGTTTCCTATGAGTATAGGAATTTGAAAAACCACTAATAAAATTATGCTCCTTGTGATTTGGAGATGGAATTAGTTGTGCATGCTTTGAAAATGTGTAAAAATTTTCTAATTAGAAAACCATTTAAATCAAAAACTGGTCACAAAATTTTAGAGCACATCTATACATGGGATAATTTAAATGCTCGCCAATGCTAATGGTGTAGACATAAAATCACGCACTTTGGGTGATTATCTAGTCTCAATAACATGCTACTATTCATATGGTTCCTAAGTAAGAAAATTACTAATTAGACCATGCATTTTGCCACCTTTCTTTACTTTTTGCTTATGATTTTAGTATTACACTCTTACTTTCTTAGTTTGTCTTTTCACCTTTCAAAATTGTTCATTCTAGACACTAAATCCAAACTAGGATGTCAACGCCAGAACCCCCATCCCCTCTGGGTGCCCTTGTCCTCTTTCAGACTTTGTGGTCACACTTTTGGGTCCTTTCTATTCATTTGAGAATCTTATCTTTTTAATATTCATCCTTTTCAAGGTTAATTATGAAATTCAAGCAAAGGGAATCATATAAATATAAATTTATGTGATCATAATAAGGGATCAAACACTAAGAATATACTATTCCCACCCAAGGTTGCATCCATCAAAGGAATCTATAGCTCCGTTTGCATCCATCTAGCTCCATCATAAGGGACAAAGGCTGGTTCATCTACATCACACTTCATAGGGGAGTTTATTGTTTCCATGCACACATTATTTACATTCTACATCTAGTTACTTTCTCACTACTCACAAAGTATGATTGGCACAAGAGAAACCTAGGGCACAATTCCGTATAAACACATAAATAAATTGGGTCGGAGATGTAGGCGCAACGCTTTCAGTTATAAGTCCATCATTTTGGTAGTTGAGGATAGTTTGAACCCTTCATTTGCATCTTTCATTTTTAGGGTTTTGATGCTTTGTTTGGGGTTTTGTAGGTGATTCATTCATTCCAGATTTGTAGGTACTTTGGCGACCTTACAGAGATCTCAAGGCGATCAAAAGTGAACAAGTGTGGACATCTTGCAATACCTAAGAGGAGGGTTTTTGATACACATACTAGGGCACCCAAAATCTAGACCAAGCCACCATGGGCACCCATATTCCTCTCCGGGCACCCCAATCCAGTGAAATCTGCTAGACCTGCAAGTTTTAGGGATTATGTGTGATGATCCTCCATTTTTGTTTAGCCATTCTCCATTGCAACATAGTCCAACAACCTTTCCAAATCCGCTAAGGCTCTTCTAACCCTCTTTGTACACTAGGTTTCATATTTCCTAGCTTAGTTTACGTGGGTATATTTTCTATATTGCATTATTCATTTATTTATTCATTGCTTTATAACATCTAGATTAGGCTATTATATTACATTTTAGTTTAATTATTTGGATGAACCTAAACTCGATCTTCACACTCTTGGATCCCCATTATTTTATTTTCTTTTTCATTGTAAAATTTTGTCATCATGAGTATCTCAATTAACAATTTCTTACTTGCAAATCCAGACTTAAGACATATAGTATAACATATTCTTGCTACTACTTGCATTCCTATTGATATGCATCCATATTTTTATATAAATTTTTTGTTGATGAATTTTATCAACATATAGCTTCCTCGCCTAATCCTCGTACTAATATTTCTATTTATGACAATGATCCACCCTTGTATATCATAATTCACATATATAATGTCAACATCAATTGTACTCTAATTCATAATGGATTTGATCTTAATATTTGTACTATGTCTTTCCTCAAAAATATTGGTCTTTCTACTAATAATGTTAGTCCATCATGTCTCTCTCTTTGTGCATATGATGGCTCTATTTGTCCATGCACAGTCACATTGTTTTACTTATAATGGTGGGGCCAAAACCCTCAACATAGTATTTCGTCATTGAATAATGTTTAGCTTTTTGGTAGGCCGTGGCTCCATGCCATGCAAGTAGTAGTATCTACCATACATAATTGTGTCAAATTTCTATATGAGGGTGTCGAGTATATTATTCTTCGTGACCATCATCCATATAAATATTGTGACCATGATCCAAATACTACACTTCCTATTCCAAGAGATGACACTACTGATGACCCGCAACCCATAAATGAGCTACCACATTTACCACCACTTGAAGGTTTTATTTTCATGATAGATTTCATACCAAGTACACTTATGCATTCCCTTTCTTCTATGACTCCCATGATTTTTTATAAGGGGCCTACCTATATAACAGATGCCACTCTAGCTACTCTACATTATCATGTACCACCTCCATCAATACAACCTCCTTTCACATGTAGAATTTCCATGAATGATTCTTATTAGGGTCATATTTCATTCGATCCTACTTGTGATGATATAGTATGTACACATGATGGCTTGACTCGGATAGGATTCAATTTTGAGGATCTATATCCTCCGCCGCATTCTACTCACCTTTATAGGCATTCGATTCCATTACTTCCGCTTATGGTATTCGTTTATTTCATCTCATAGTTTTTCTTGTGTGAAGTCATCACTCTTTTCCACTTACATTAAGACAATATTGGTTTGATTATATTGGGGGAACATTAGATCCTGATCACATTGATATATCATTTCCCATGCAATTTGGTCGTATATTCATTTGCAATAGTTCCTTTTCTAGTAATATGCAATACCTCACTCATTGGTATGCAGATGGGTGTCCATTACCACCCTTCACTGATGAGGAGTATGCCATGGGTATGTATAAATTACGCCTCAATAGCTCATTATGTGATCAACCAGACACTATTTCTTACCAAGTCTCTAATGCTTATCCATTTGGCTTTGACCCTGATACCGATGACCTTCTAGATGACATTACATGATTGTATTCTACATCATACACACTTGGGGGCATCACACTTATTTCCCCTAACATTGACATACATCTTACACTTCCCTTAGTATGTACCTACCCTCTCACACATACATCTTGACACACACTAATATCGTAATTACCGATGATGCACTCTTGTGATTTGGTTCACATTTATTGTTGAGGGCATCCTATATACATGAACCTCACACATTGCATAGTCGACACTACACATCACACATCTTCACACATCTTACATACATACATCCTACTTCCTACATTTTACAAATTATGTCTTACATTTACTATACATCTACACATATTATGTCATCTACACATCTTGCATTACCTTCTATACATCCTACATTACACACTACACATTACACATCCCATACGTGGTTTCTCATCCCCACATCTATTACACATATTATGCATTTTGGACATCTACTTTTATGCATTGCACTTTGTACCCTATGCCACACTCTAGTCTCATGGTCCATACTAGAGTGTTGAGGGTATACATCACAAATGGACCACATAATACTCACACATTCAACCATTCTATATTTTTCTCATACAACATTCCTAGACTTGTGATATACTCTTTAAGCTACACCATCACTTCTTCTAGCATCCTTTAGTGATATACGTTTTAGGCTAAATCATCACTTCTTCCGTTATCTTGTTGTGATATACACTTTAGGCTAAATCATCACATATTATCACACCTCATCTATATGTCACATATCATCATTACACATTCATCACATCACGTTACACACAACATATAGTTTGACCATTTCCCGATGACGCACTCTTATTTACGGTTCATTCTTGACTGCTGAGGGGGCATAAATAAATGAACCTCATTACATACAATTCCATTCACTTAGGGGGCATGTGGCTCCTATCATTCACTCTACATTCCATTCCATCCATCCACACAATATTGCATATCTTGGTTACATTTACTCTTACTTGCATTTACTTGTACATGTTCACTTTATTACACATGCTAGATATATATCTTGTATGTCATTATATTTATCATACACACATGTGCGTTCACTTTATTTCTATTTGTGATCACAAATTCTATAGATATATTACATGCAACATGGATGTTTGGCGCAATACCTACTACCATTCCCACAACATCTCCTAGCGCATCCACTTTCATACACTATAGGTGTTATTATTTCATTTTGTTTCATAGCACACTACTTTATCAGATTATACATGATTTGACATAATTTTTATCTCTCTAAAATGCTAATGGGTGCTTCATGTGTAACATTTTTTTGTAAGACTATTTGCCACCATGGTTATCTATTATATTGCTTGTAATTTCTTGTCATTGTTTATAGGCTTTTCCTTTGTCTTGTATGCAAACTTGTTTTATTTTGGATTTATTCTCCTTGATTTTCTTGCAACATTGTGAGTGATGTCCCATGTTTGTAACCCTCTTTTCACGGTTTACATTGTCTTCTTATCTATTCTAACTTACACATTGTTTGTTTAGCTTACATTTATTCTTATACATGCATGCATGTCTTTTCTTGTAGTAACAATGATCTTTGAGCCACTTGTTTGCATGTGACTTGGTTTCTACCAAGAACATCCCAATAGTCTCAACTTTTGGTTCTCTTTGGGTCACATTCTCCTTCAAAGCAATGTCACATGTTCCCCCAAAGAGGAGGGAATAATTTTTTTGAATCAAGAACTACATACAACAGTTTACACACTATACACAACACACCACGGTTTCAGTTGTAGACAAGGCTTAGAATCGACTTGGGCTCTTAATACAATGATGCCTTTCCTAGAGCACTTATAACTAGGGGAAATTATACATCGATTGGGTTCAACACAACCCTACGAACTCATACAAAACATCTTTTACAAGGAAAATTTTCCATAGCACATGCATTACTACACACCATATGCAATGGTGTTTTATTCTTGGGAGCAGTTAAAGGTTAGAGAATAACACAATACCTTCCTCTTACACTGCTTCTTTCGTGGCATCGGATCACCCAAAAACCAAATAGTTCAAGGATCTCTATAGTTTTAGGAAGAAGTTAAAGGTTGGAGATGACACTGCACAATTTCTCCCTAAACTTATTCCATTGCATTGGCGTGAGATTTCCTAAAAACTCACGCACATAGAAATAATCTACAAGATCCTTTCTACACTATTTCCTCATCATGGATTAGGTACACATGTTCCTTTTTCACATTTTCATCATTTTCTTTTACATACTTCTTACACAATTTTTATACATATATATGTGTATTTGACTACTTGATTGTATTTTATTTTATAGGTCTATCTCGCATGGGAAGATATAGTCATAAAACATCACCAAAGACATCACACACATCAAAACTAATAATAGGTACATCACACACATCAACATATATGCATGTGTTTCTTCCCTAGGTTCATTCTTATCACCTTTTCACAATTCCGCATCTTTAGTCTCCACTCTCCATTTTTTATGACTCCATACTTTGTGTAGTCCCTCGGCACACTTTCTACATTAATTTACATGAAAATCAAGTACACATCTCTATTTACTTTATGTTACCTAAAATTATACTCACACCAACATAAAGTGGGGGAAAATGTAGACACAAAATCATGCACTTTGGGTAATTATCTAGTCTCGATTGCATAATACTATTCATATGGTTCCTAAGCAAGAAATATAGTAATTATCCCATGTCTTTAGCAAAATTTATTTCTTTTATGCTTCGATTTCAATATTGTACTCTTACTTTCTTAGTTTGTCTTTTCACCTTTCAACATTTTTCATTCCGTACTATAGCACCAGCTAAGACACTAAAGTGTTAGACACCCCCATCCCTTCTAGGTGCCCTTGTCCTCTTTGTACTTTGGTCACACTTTTGGGTCCTTTCTATCCATTTGAGCATCTTATATTTTTTTAGTTAGCCTTTTCAGTGGTTAATTATGAAATTCAAGCAAGGGAATCATATAAATATAAAGTTATGTGATCATAATAAGGGACCAATAACTAAGCATCTACTATCCCCACCTAAGGTTACATCCATCAATGACATCTATAGCTCCATTTACATCAATCTAGCTCCATCGAAGGGAAAAAGGTTTGTTCATCCGCATCACACTTCATAGGAGGGGATTCTATTTTTTCCATACACACATTATTTACTAAATCTGCATCTATTTACTTGCTCGATACTCACAAAGTGTGACTAGATCAAGAGAAACCTAGGGAACAATTTCACACACACACACACACACACACACACACAGAAATACATTGGGTCTTAGATGTAGTGCAATGTTAAGTTATAATTCCATAATTTTGGTAGTTGAGGACAGATCTAAATCCTTCATTTTCATCTTTTGTTTTTAGGGTTTTGATGCTTTGTTTGGGTATTTTCAAGTGATTTAATCATTCCATATTTTCATGTACTTCGGTGACCTTACAATGACCTTGAGGCAATCAATAGAGAACAAGTGCAGACATTTTACAATACTTCGAGAGGAAGTTTTCTAAGCATCCATGCAAACTTGGGCCCCTAGAATCCATACCGGGGCACCCATGGGTGCCCTTATCCCTCTCATGGTGCCCTAGTCCATTCAAATCTGCTAGATATTCAAGTTTCATGGCTTCTATGCGACACTACTCCATTTCTGTTGATCGGTATCTATTGACACATAACAACAACCTCTTCAAAATAAGTAAGGCTCTTCTAACCTTATTTGCACATTAGGGTTTCATATTTCCTATCTTAGTTTTCTTGAGTATATGCTCAGTATTGCATTATACATTTATTTACTTCTGCCATAACATCTAGATTATGTTATTATATTACATTTTAGTTTAATCGGATGGCTAGAATTGCTAAATGACTATGATATGGATATATCACATGTCAAGGGTAAATAAAATTGAGCCACCTATGTACTCATCCAACATTTTCACTTTACCATTTATATAATCACGTCTAATTTTAAAGACTTTTTATAGAGAAAAACTATAGTGTGATTTCTATCGGGAAGTTTGTACGAAATTAGCCAAGAACCCCATAGAAGCACATATTATGGGGTATTGGTGAGACCAAGATGGAATCCTCAAGTACCAAGGAAGAATTTATGTGCTAATTTTAGGTGGATTAATCAAGAAAATCATGAAATAAGTTCATAAATATTCTTATTTTTCTCACCATGAAGTTGTTAAAATGATTCATGAGCAAAACATTTTATTTTGAGCCTAGAATGTGTAATAAGGAGGTAGGTTTATCACTAGGTTTTTGTAATGTCAATGGATTAAGGTTGAAGAATCCCATATGGGATGAATAATGTATCCTCGTGACATCCCCAAAGATAAATAAGATGTCATTTAAATGGATTTTATATTTTATTTCTTGCTAAATTATCATAAACATGATACTATTCTTGTTGTTGTGGACAAGTTAACTAAGGTTACACACTTTATTCCATGCAATATGATACCCCAATTTTATCTAAACTTTTAGTTAAGGAAATTGTTTGGTTACATGGAAATCCAAAGATAATTATATCTTATAGACATAAGCTCTTTACTTCTAGGTTTTGGAAAACCTTAACAACTAATTTTCATTGCAAGTTCAATTTTAGTTCTACCTATCATCAAGAAATGGATGGATATATCGGGAGTATAAACCATGTCTTCGAGAACATGTTAAGAATGTAAATTATGTATAGAAAAACAAAATGGTAAGATTACCTTCATTTATCGAATAATCATATAACAACATCTATCACTCATATCGAAGATGAAACATTTCAAAGAAATATAGGGAAGGTAGTGTAAGAATCCTCTTGGTTGGGATGGGATAGATAATAGATGCATATAAGGACCAGTGGTACTGAATTATTATGATGAGAACATTTTCCTCATAAGGAAAGGCTCAAGGAAGCATCGAGATAGATAACAAATTTATACTAACCTAAAGAGGTCTCAAAGATAATTTAGGACATGTTATAGGATATTTTGGAGGCTAAACTCTCAAAAGATTTCCATTAAGTTTGGGAAATATTCCAATTTAGTTCCTAGATTTATTAGGAATTTTGAAATATTGGAAAATATTAGTCCAATGGATTATAGGATGGATCTCCTGTTTAAGGTGAATTTCGTTAGTTGTTATTATTCTAAAAGACCAAAAACACTAAATAAAATAGGGTTTACTAATACTTGCATCAAAAAACGCAATGTCGGGATGATTGGATATGAGCAATGTAAAAGAATCATCATTTCTCCAAGTGAGAATACCTGTATACAAAGAAAACTAGACAATATAAATATGAGATAAGGATTTAACGAGTTGCTTGGAAAAGGTCGATACTAGGAATCCAAAAGGCTTATTTGAAGGGTGTCAAATCATGTTGTACAATCAATTGATTTGGTAATGATAATAAGATAATGACAATAATGAAAAAATTAGAATTCAAGAGGGATGAAGATATCCTTATCTACATTGTAGGTGCCCTATGTTAGGTCTATAATGAGCTTGAAGTCCATAAAATAGTCAAACCAAGCTTATTCCTTTTCGTCTTGTATTTCATGTTTCACTTGATTTGATCAATGTATTTGATTTATGGTATGAGTGTAGTAGCACACGGTGAGCCCATATGAGATATCAAACTATTCCCACATGAAAGTTTTCTAGATGATTGGGAGATTGTATAACCTTTTGATGGGGTGTGAGGTACCTAGAATAATCATCTACAAAGAACACATCTTGTAAGACAATAAATTAGGAAAAACCATATTGATGAAAGTATGATAATTTATAGAAATGATTAAAAATGATAGAGATCAACAATGATCGGGAATTAACGGTGATCGGGACAAAAAGCATTATTTTGATAAAAGTTAATAAAATAGTTTGTAATTGACGCAAAGTGAATTTCGATGATGTTAAGACAGCTAAGGGGACTCTAGAAACATGTGAGCTTTAGAAAATATATCTAAATGTGTTTGAAGGATTGATGAAGAGAAAATGTGAAAATGACACCAATAGCGATAATCATGGATCGACCACGATTATTGTTAAATTGGTAAATATAATAAAAATCGATTAAAGAATTAAATGTGAAGTGGCTATGGAGGATGATGTAGACGATGGTTGATAGACTACAAGTGATGTAAAATATGACTTAAAAGGATAAATGCAAAAATATTAACCTTATTACATGCTTCTAAGGATTACATAGCTCCAAAAGGCTAATAGATTGTTTGACAAGATTTATTTAAGGACTAGAAATAAAGTGTTGATATCTTCTAGCGTCATGATGTCATATAGAGGTGAAAAAATTCATTCCCAAATCAAATATTGGACTAACATGTCTAAATGTGAAAATGGGTAGGAAGGTGGTTTATATAGGATTGATGGCATCTGCGTGATGATTGCCAATAATCATGGATTATTGTCAATTTTTCCTGGAGATTTTAAAAAACAAGTAAGGAAAATATGGAAATGGTTAAAACCAATTTCCATTAGAGGAATAAGGTTGTAGTTGTCACTTTGAAATGCACCCTTGGAGAATGGTGTGATAACTCTCCTTTCAATTGAAAAAATGGAAACACTCCTAGGTTATGGGTGACATGTATATTAGAGTGAGTATCTCAGAGAGGGTTGGTTCCCCTAGTGTAACACCTAAACTATTTCTATCTCCTAAGGCTAACTCTACTCTACCAAAGCGCGAGGAAAAGGGATAAGGAAGGTAAAAATAAAACTAAAAAATATGGTGATACACCATAATGTTTTAAGGATCTTAGACTTATTTATATTACAAGGATGAAGCAAAGGAGCCACACACACCATACACTAACTACAATTGATTGTATCAAAGAAAAAGTGATTCATAAAAGGGTTTGGAATGAATTATCACAAGACAAGAAGGGGCAACAAATGGCTACACAACAAAATCTTGCAAACAACTGTTAAACAAAATCTATAACTTGCAAATTGAGAAGAATGCATAAATGCATGAGAGATTACATTGATAAAATAAGGATAAATGTGTATCATAAAATAAAATCAGTCCAAAACAAAGTATCCACTAAAAAAAGATTATAGGAAGGTAAAAACACTCCTTTATTGCTCTAAGAGGTGGAATAAGTATATAAAGTCACCCATGACCCTTGCTTTCTCACTTAAAAAACTCAATTGCTCTAGAAATATGAATGCAGAAGCCAAAATATTTTTTACAATGTGTTCTGAAGATTTTGTAGAAATTTGAGAGAGAGAAAGAAAGGAAGAAGGCAAACACATGCAAGTTTGAGTTCTAAAAAAGAAAGCACATGTGTGCTAATTTAATCTATTAAAAATAAATTTTGCATTTTTATTTTATTCAGTTTCAAATATAAAAACTTCATTTCCTAAAATAGAAAAAAGTTTTCCTCTATTCTTGCATGTGCCGCTCTATTATTAGAACTTATGCTTTCATCTATCTTTATCTTGTCATGCATCGTTCTTAATGAGATATTCTAAAATTCTGTATTTTGTGGGCATAAAAAACCCCATGTTTTAACCCACATTCAACTTACAAGACTAATTTGGTACCATGAAGGTCCATTTGCATAAAATTTTTGTAAAAATAGGTCGATGAATTATGCCTAGCGACCTTGGCTCTAAAATAGGTCACCAAAATTCCCAAAGAACATATAAGATCCAATATTCTCCCTCTTAACTCCACAAAAATTGAGTATGATTCTTCCAAGTTGAAGTCATTGATGAGAGATTTCTAACGGTACCAAGTTTCCTGATTTGGATTTGTAGAAAGAAAGTTATCACGATTTGAAGTTTGCATGGTTGGGTGAAAAGTGCCTATGCGATTGTTAACCTCCAAAAATAGGTCGGAGAAAGTGCCTAGTGGCCACTAATCTCCAAAAATAGGTCAGAGAAAGTTCTTAGAGGAAGTTAACTTCAAAATATCTTAGCGAACACTAGCTTTGAAGCATCTTACTCGGAATCCTGTGAATCCCGCTAAGTTCATATTTGATAAGTTAACCAAATTTGTAAGGGGTGCGTATTTGCGATAACAATTTGGCGACCTCTAGGGGAAATCTTCCTACTAGATGATGAAGACTAGTTTCCTTGAAGCATCCATTGGGCATGGAGTTAAGCCTAACCTCAAAGAAACTAATTTTTCCTTTGAAAATTGGTCTCTTGAATTTATATTAACTTCACTAAAATTGGAACTTCCTAAAATTGATATGTGAAGCTTAAAATGAAACTAAGAACTTCTCCAACTATATGATTTTTCCATTAAATATGCTTGATCTTGGAGTCAAGTATTGCTTATGTAGTTTCTAAGATGATTGTTTCCCCACCCTAAAATAAGTAAAGAAACCAACACTTGTGTGCATCCAATGCAGTTATTCAAATGATCACCATAAGGACTGATATAAGGCACTCAATCAATGAACATTACATAATGAAAGAAGGAAACTTCCAACAACAAAAGAATCACAAAGAAAGGAATTCATACATGATCCAACTAGAATTGTGCAAAGTTTGCATGAATACTTATTAAGAAAGAAACAAACCTAACCTATCCTAATATAAAAAGATAAACAGAGAGGATAAACAAAACCACATACTAGTTGGGAGAAATAAATTCCTTTTCTCGAGAAAGTGTAACCATGAGATCAATTTGGAAACTAGATCACATGGTGAAAGTGAAGGAATCGTTTACACCTTTGATTTTCTCAAAATATCAGTCTAGAAAAGGATAAACACCTATATGGGATGTGCACGTGGTTTTGGAGATGTTGGGGCTAATTTTTGAAAAATTGAAGCTCTTTCGTATGCTCTTAATTAAGTACAACTGATGAAAATTACTTTGGTTCTAAATTGGACAAGTACCTAATTGGACATGGTTTTCTCATAGTTGATAAAATAATATTTCTAATCTTCCTTATTTCTTCATTTTCCTCTTTATGGTGGATGTTTGCAAGCTTATTTTGGCTTAGGTTGTTTTCTCTTGCATAAAATTTTGTTTCCACTTTTTTATTCTAATATATTATTCTTCAAACAAGAAATTTGAGAGCTCAAAATCATCCTCCTTGAAATATTGAGGGCCTTCCTGGTTCATTGCAGTGACTAATGATGCTCTTGGTGTATCACTGCACTATTTCAAAAGTGCAGCAAGTTCTAAACATGCAGAGTAATAAGGATAATTGCATTTAGTTGTAACACCTTACTCACTTGGAATCAATTCTTCCTCTCTTTCATGGATGGGACTAGTGTTTAAAACACTTCCTCTTCTCCTTTATTTTCAATCTTCTACTCCTTCACATATGCTCTATTTGTTTTTATGTTCATCCCCCTTTTGTATGGTTTTCACATTCTCATCCTCCCAATCTGAATAAAACCGGTCCTCAACCGATATGAGACTATCATTTTCGATGGGATTGGTTAGAGAAGAAGCATAAATAAGGGGTTACCGATTTTATTCAATTTCAGGTATGGATGATTTGGGATCAAATAATCTAATTTGATTAATTGGATAAGCCAAATGATCCTCAAATATTTGTTTCCTAGTTTTCTAATGTGACCTCTCCAAAACAACTGCATGATTTTACATAAAAAGCGGGTGTTGGTAGTTTCTTATAGGTCGTTCCTTCTCTCCAAAATCATAACAAACATCCTTTTCTACCAACATTGTAGGATAAATTGGTTTAGTGAGTGTTGGGTAGAAGATAGGGACAACATGTGGAATACCACAACTTCTGAAAACATTAGTGCAAGGTTTAGGGAAGTTGGGTAATGCCTTGGGTGGAGATGGGAGGGAGTTTGGAAAAGTATGAGGAGTTATTTGGGCATGATAAAATTGTGGAGCATCAAATGAAAGAAAAGGAAGAAAAATATTTTCCTTCCTTTTAAAAAAGAACAATGGATTTTTCATTCTTTGCATAAGGGGAAGGAAGAATTTGAGATGGTGAGGGAAGAATGGAAGTAATGGAGATGGATTTTCTTTTTCCATCCTGAATGAGCATCTTCTCGGCTTGAGATGTAATGGAAAAGGATTGGGGAAGAATATTACATCCTAGGGATTGAATTGAAATAGATAAATCAACATCATTGGACCTTAAATAATACAATAATTCCATACCTCATGAGGGTCTCGAATTATTAAGGAATTATATTCAATTCGTTGTGAATTTGATGTTGAAATTAGAGATAAACTCCATTACAATCGCTTATATTTTGTTGAGGTGTTCCATGTAAAAATAACATTTGCATTCCCTTGAACTAATTATCTAATTTTTCTCCCAACCGATCCCATGCAAAAATGGATTATGAAGATAAACTATTATACCAATATTTTTAGTGGTAATCGCTAAGTTTCCATTTAATGGGGATGGGAGCAGAAACAAATTTTTGAATGCAGTGAAGTGGGAAACCCTGGTTTGAGTATTAGAAGCAGGAGGGATGGAAGCCCTTCTACGGGTTTTGTGGAACCCGAGAAGCCTCATAGGCCATTACAGGAGCATGTGCTTGACCCAAGTAAGGAAAATAGAGTGGAGCTAGTGGTGGAATCCACAGGTGGAAATATTGGTCGGGAAAAAGCTAGACAAAAATGCCTTGGAAGGATTGGAGCCTTCTAAAGATAAGGGCCTTCTGGCCCTTAAAATTCTTGACTCTCTCTTAGAGCGAGCCAAGGAAAATATGGAAGGATATTTATTCACCAAATGTTTGGGATCTCGACCCAACATTGATTTTTTCCGTAGTTGGGCCAAGAGAATATGGGTATAAAATGGATCTATTGAGGTAATTGCATATGCGAATGGTTTTTTCTTAATTTATCTTCCTAGTAAATACCATGTCTTAAGAATTATATCTAAAGGGCCTTGGTTCATTGGTAAGTCCCATGTGGTTGTGCAACAATGGGAACCAACCTTCAACCCCTTTGAAAAAACTGTCTCTGAATATCCTATCTGGGTGAATCTCTGTAATGTCCCCTTTTCTACGCCTAAGGCTAAGGGTCAAGTCAAGTCCAAGCTGGGTCATACCCAAGGGGCTGCGGACGTTGGGGGCTACTGAGAAGGGGCCACATGGTATTAATAGTTGTGTTTGGCATTTGGGGGTCACTTTGGACCTTGGTGACTTAAACGGGAAAAATTAACTTTAGTTACTTTTAATTTATTGACCCCTCTGTGGAATGAAATGTGACTTGGTCTATTGGGGATTTTTTTGCCTTGGAAAGTATATAAGGAGCTAGGGGAGAAAGAGATGACAATTTTTGGATATACATTTTATTGACCCCTTCATGTGCAGCTACTATTGTTGCGCATCTACAACTTGTGGAGTCAAATCCCATAGGGACCCTAGCTTCGGTGGTGAGAGACCCATCCCTAGCTAGCAGGGAATTCTTTGGTAGTGAGAGATCTACCCTAGTTTGTCATTCCGGATCCATTTTCAGGGCTGTGTGGCAGAGACAATATCAGAGGTCGCAGAGAAAGGATTTCGTAGATATTTGGTGGCATTGGGAGAGGATAATCAGTGGGCTCCAGATCCGAATCCCAATAGCAGATCAGATCCATGGCAGCCATTTGGGTAGAGCGTGGCGTTCGTTGGAGGCATCTCGTTGAAGGATTTCGCGGGTTTTGGGGCGTTTGGGGAAGACAAGCAGAGGGGCCCAAATCAGATTCACGATAGCCTTTTGGGTTGGGCGTGGCAACACGCTGAGGCACGTCCATCATTTTCTAGTCAATCGTTTCAGAATCAGTGAAGGTGGAAACATTATTTCTGTATCTATTAATGTTATTTCTAAAGACCCTTATTTTTTCTCTTGTATTTAGAGGGTCACGAACCTCTGAAGTTTTCCAGCTATCTAGGTTCGTTGTGATTTCCTGGTAGCATTGTACTCTGTAATATTCCAAAAATAGTTTCCCTTTGTCATTTATAATAATATCAAGCCCTCTTTATATTTCCAAGTAATTTGGGTGGTCATTTTGGGAAATATTAAGTTTATTTAGTTTGTTGTCCTAACTGTAAAAATCTGGTAAAATCAGTATTTTATGTGGCTGCACATTTTCAATATTTTTGTGCATTTTTAAGTAGTATCCCATTGGGGATATTTTAGTGGTATCAGAGCAGTTGTTCCTCCAACCTGTGTTGGTTAAATATGGCAGTTTGGAAAGATCTCAAAGGGGGTTTTATGAAGGAAATGTTCACCAACATGGTGAAACAACAAGAAGCCACTAACCTTTATTTGAGCCAGCTCACTTTGAATGTGAATCAAAGCAGATCTAGGGACAATAAGGAACATGGTGAGAACAGTGATAGAGGGCGGCCAATAGGGGTGAGTGATGAGGATTCTTGTTGGAGGAAATACCAATCTTTGAGTAAGGGTTTTAGAGATAATATGCCATTTCCAAATTATTGCATGATGAAGATTGGTAGCAAGCCCAAACGATGTCATCATATGCCAGTACCTGAATCACAAAGGAACTCATTTGTAGAAGAAGCTTCTAAACAAAAGGGTATGATTTCCATTGAGAAAAATAATTGCATTAGGGAAAATTTGCTTGTTAGAGAAATTATTCCAACTCAGGAGAAGAAACTTGTTTGTGCAAGCAAGGAGGATGTAATGGAAACTCTTAAAAAGTGTGAGGAAGGGAATAACAAAGCTAGAGCTGCTAGATTGATAGTGACTCAAATAAGAGTTCAAGGAAATGATGAGGGCCATTGATGCAAGAAAGACTACACCCTTGAAAGAAGACTCTATGGAGTAGCTAGGACATGAGGAGGAGCCTCACATGGAAACTGGTGTAAAATTACACCTTCGTTGTAAATTTCAAAATTTTGATCAGCTTTTAGATACTTTCAATAGGCACTCAGGCAACAATGTTGGGGGCAGCTCAACATATGTCTATCTTGAACACACGGAGGACATTGATGGCATTGAAAGGTATGAACAAACATGGCTGGTTGGTTGCAAAACTGAAAAATATATTTCAATCCAAAGGGTACCTATCAATCCTCCAAAGAATAAGTCATTATCATATGGGATGGATTTACCAAGCAGTAATGAGCATAAAATTGTGAAAGGTGTTGATTCTTGTTCCATTGATTCTCCATCTAAAATCATGAATCACAATAGGGATGGTGTTGTTTTGGAGGTTTCTAAAGCAACGATAGAAGGTGAACCTTTTGATAATCTTCTTTATGAGGAGATACAAGAGAAGCAAAGATGGAAGACCTTACATGATACAAGGGCTCAGGGGCATTATAAGCTATGGGATCCTGGTAATATGTGGTAGTTATCCAAAACTATTAATTTTTATGTTAAAAACTTTGTGAATTATTTCATAAGCCAAAGAAGGAATTCAAATGTGTCTTTTGGGATTAAAAGTGTTGGAAAGCAAGTTTTCTTCATTAGAGACTCCGGTGCAAGAAGGGAGAGTACCTCAAGGTACTAGCATTGGTTTTCTGATTGCAAAAAGGGATAGGAGAATATTTTTTAATCATATTTAGCTTGCCGGATGTGTGTATAATAGTCATAATGAGAGGAGAAAATAGCAATATGGGACAATAGGGGAAAAGAGGTGAGAGTGGAAATTTGGGGTAGTGACCTCCCCATTCTTCGCTCGAGCAGCATTGGGGCTTCACGAACCATTTTTCTTGAAGGATCCGAAAGTTAACCAAGCACAACAACCCGTAGATATGTTGGATGAGGAGTCTTGTTGGGAGACGTACTAGACCTCGAGTGAAGGCCTTCGTAACAACATGCCAGTCCAAGAATATTACGAAATGAAGGTTGGCAGTAGACCCAAGAGAGATCAATAGACAGGTACCAGAGATGCAAAGGAGGTTGGGATAAATTTCTGTTCCACATTTCGATGGTTCTAAGAAGTGTACTGCACAGTATTGGGTGCAGAAGTCGAAGACATACTCGACTCAAATCCTATGCATGAGGAAGATGTAATTAATTTTGCAAGCTCGCATCTTGAGGGAGATGCTCATGATTGGTGGCATCATGGGCTGATTACACAGGGACACATATAAATTACAAATCATGTAGAGTTCATGTAGAGGCTGGTGAGAAGATTTGATAGGAGGGACCTTGATAGGTATTTTAGGGAGTGGACTCATTTGAGACAAACTGGTCCCCTGGATCAGTACATCGCAGATTGTTAGAGATTACCAGTCATGGTACCTGATGTCATGGAGAGGAGGTTGATTTCACTATTCATAACAGGTTTGACTGATGCTTTCACTAGATTTGTGAAGGCATTTGAACCTTCTTCTTTACATGGGGCTGTTAGGAAAGCTCGGGACTTGGAGTTATCCACTCCAAAACCAAGGGCTCCACCTCGTGTTCAACAAAGGGAACCTCCATCTGGATTAGATGAATGTCAGTAGAGGGATCCTCCACTAAGGAAGGAGGTGGTTAAAAATCCAATCATTTCTGAGAACATAGAGATGAGTTGAGGCGAAAGAAACTATGTTTCGATTGCCACACACCTTAGATTCCAGGACATGATTGCAGAGGTAGAGGGAAGGCTCAATTCATTGAAGTATTTGAGGAGAGCAAGGGTGATAGAGGTGAGGAGTTAGAGACTCGTGAGATGGATGATGGAGATGGGGTTGCGTTGGATAGTGCTGATGTGGGGCAGGAGGAGAAGACTCTTCCTCGGGAGATTATAACTACATTGCCTAGTACTTTGATGTACAAGGCATTTAGGATTAGAGGAGTTATGCAGGGTCATCATGTTGGGGTACTCATTGATAGTGGGGCAGCCCACAACTGTATTGATGCCTCATTGGTTGAGAGGCGAGGACTACAGATAGAGGATTTTGAGGGCCTCAACGGGGTTGTAGCCAATGGAAAGTCTTTGAGGTGCACACGGTGGGTTCCCCAAGTGAGCATCACGATGGGTAACTATATAGTTACCAATGATTTCCACATTGTTGGAATGGGAGTGACCAACATAGCATTGGGAGTGTAGTGGCTCCACTCTCTTGGAGCACCAAGGATGGTTACGGCTAAGGGGATGGAGAGGATGATCTAGCATGGTGAGGAGTTTTATTATTGTGGATCGATGTGGAGTATGATGGATGTAGGTGTGGCCAAAAATGTTACACATGATATCACATCGAGGTCGGGATTATAGGTTCAGATCATCTAAGCTTATCATTATGCTGGTTATCTGAAGTTTCAGTAGACTGGAGACCTCATTTGTTTGTTGAGTACTCCAAGAACCGACACATTGGTGAGATTCTAGATGGTCACATACAGGATGACAAGCTACAAATTTGAGGATGAGATGATCTTCTATCAGGGAAGATTGAGCCTTGTGTCAGATTCATGGTTGAGGATGGAGATATTGCGACATGTGCATTATCCTTCCGTGACTGGGCATTTGAGCTGCGATGAGACCTACAGGTTCATGTCAGAGAGGTTCATATGGCACAGGTTGAGGGAGGATATCCCCAACTTTATACAGGCATATACGGTTTGTCACTGTGACAAGTCAAAACCTATGGGTTCATCATTTTTTGAATCAACATTGGATAACACTCCTATGTATTTTACTACTTCTATGCCCAGTGAGCACTTCACCCATGTGTTAGTTAGTGGAGAGACGTATTTGACTCATGGTTATTTAGTAGGTTCACATTCAGCGTAGGAGGTGGACTATGTGGAGCCGATATTGCCGGTTGACTGTCTACTGGAGTCTTGGGACTTTCCCTCCATGGGACACATTGAGATACATTATGAGGAGCCTTGCTCTCACATGAGTGCAGGTCATGTGGGAGAGTTAGCACAATTTTTGCATATATAGGTTGTTCCACAGGTGGATTCAGGGACTCTATGGGACCCAAAATGAACTTTCATACCCAAGAGTCGATTGGAGAGGCAGTGAGTGATCAAATGATGATAGCGTTGCATCATCGGTAGGGATTGGACATATCAACACTTTTAGCATGGGTACCAGGGGAGAGTCGGTGTGGACATCATACTACTTTAAGAGCAACATTTTTCTCCACACGACATGGAGAGCATGATCACTACATTGGGTGTCTTGGTTACTTTACATCACACCGATCATCAGTTGATTGCAGGGTGAGGTGGAGAAACTTGCGGCGTGGTATTCAACCTCCATAATATGATAGGATAATGCTTGGGGTCAAGAATTTCTCGGGAAGGGAGGACTATAATGTCCCCTTTTCTATGCCTAAGGCTAAGGGTCAAGTCGAGTCCAAGCCGGGTCATACCCAAGGGGTTGTGGATGTTGGGGGCTACTGAGAAGGGGCCGCATGGTATTAATAGTCATGTTTGGCATTTGGGGGTCACTTTGGACCTTGGTGACTTAAATGGGAAAAAGTAACTTTAGTTACTTTTAATTTATTGACCCCTCCATGGAATGAAACGCGACTTGGTCTATTGGGGATCTTTTGCCTTGGAAAGTATATAAGGAGCCGGGGGAGAAAGAGACGACACTTTTTATACATACATTTTATTGACCCCTTCACGTGTAGCTGCTGTTGTCACACATCTACAACTTGTGGAGTCAAATCCCACAGGGACCCTAGCTTCGGTGGTGAGAGACTCATCCCTAGCTAGTAGGGAATTCTTCGGTAGTGAGAGATCTACCCTAGTCTATCATTTGGATCCGTTTTTAGGGCTGTGTGGTAGAGACAATATCAGAGGTCACAGAGAAAGGATTTCGTAGATATTTGGTGGCATTAGGAGAGGATAATAAGTGGGCTCCAGATCTGAATCCTCGGTAGTAAATCAGATCCATGACAACCATTTGGGAAGAGCATGGTAGTTCATTGGAGGCATCTCATTGAAGGATTTTACATGTTTTGGGGCATTTGGGGAAGACAAGTAGAGGGGCCTAGATCAGATTCATGGAAACCTTTGGGATGAGCATGGCATCACGCCGAGGTGTGTTCATCATTTTCTGACCCATGTCCAAGCATGGTGACTGCTGACCTCTATTTGGGGGTTTTTCCAGGTCATCGTTTCAAATCAAGGTGGAAACATTATTGCCCGTATCTATTAATGTTATTTCCAAAGACCCTTATTTTTTCTCTTGTATTTAGAGGGTCATGAACCTCTAAAGTTTTCCACTATTTAGGTTTTCTTTGTGATTTCCTGCAGAATTGCACTTTGTAATATTCCAAAAATAGTTTCCCTTTGTCATTTATAATAATATCAATCCCTCTTTATATTTCCAAGTAATTTTGGTGGTCATTTTGGGAAATATTAAGTTTATTTAGTTTTTGTCCTAATCTGTAAAAATTTGGTAAAATCAATATTTTATATGGATGCACATTTTTAATATTTTTGTGCATTTTTAAGTAATATCCCATTGGGGATATTTAAATCTCCTTGGCTTACCTCTTGAGTTCTAGGAACCTGAGGTCCTAATTAGTATAGCCAAAATTCTTGGAACCGCGATAGCGATTGATCCTGTTACTAAATCTAGAACCAATCTTATGCATGTGAGGTTTTGCGTTACTATGAAAAAAGAAGTTGCGTTGGAAGAAACTATCACTTTGATCTCAAAGTTTGGGGATTGGGTGAAAATATTTGAGTATGCTTCATCCCCTTTTTTTGTTACAAATGAAAATCTATAGGGCATGATCCTCGAAAGTGCCCAACACAAGAAGAAGAAGCAAGAAACAAGAACAAGAGTTCATACTGTGGCTCCTAATAAAGATAACACAGAATGGAGAAAGGTGGGGAAAAATGGAAGAACCTTTAGGCAGGACCCTGGAAGGGATCAAGAGGTTCCAAAGGAGACTATAGTTGTAGAAACACAAGTTGTGGCTGAATCTGAAGCTGAAGAGGAAGATCCAAAGAACAAGGTTGAATGGGGTAAAGTAGAAAATGAAAATATGAGCAAAGAGGAATTTTCCCAAATCTAAAACAGAAGGAAGAAGAGTATCTATCGATTGAAGGAACTATCTGCTGAAAGTGGATCAAGGACTTTCCCTTGAAGATCTCGCTTAATTGGAAAGGTCTTTTGGCCGAAGACAAGAGGAAGGAATCTCAACTTCAAATGCTTTTGATCTCTTGATGGGAGGTATTGTTCTGGATTTTGTTGATCTAGTTTCCTCCCCTTTCAATCCCACAATAGGGTCCAAGCATATTACTAGAAGTAATTTCAAGGTGACGTGGGTAAAGACTTAACTCCAAAAGGGATAAAATCTAACAAGGAGAAGAGGGAGACCTTGGTAAAGAAAGATATGGATAAAGGGATACAGAAACCTCTTAGGTTTCCTCAATCAAAGAATAAATGATTTTACTCTCTTGGAATATTAGAGGGTTGAATAACCCCAGTAAGCAAAGAATCTTGAAGGATTTTAGGAACAAATACAAACCTGATATCTTGATGATACAAGAAACAAAGATGAGTATGGAAAGATTCAAAGAAGTGGGAAAGATGGTCTAGAAAGAATTCCTTTGGGATGGGGTAAGCTTGGAAGGGGCTTCAGGAGGCATTTTCACCCTCTAGAATCCCCTCTTGGTTAAAGGCTTGGTGCTCCTATCTTTGACCAACCACCTAGCCATGGGTTTTACTGATTTAGCTTCAAACAAGTCTTGGATTGTATCTAATATCTATGCCCCCAACTCTGTGGTTGGTAGAAGGAATCTTTGGGAGAAATTACTAAGGGGAGGTTCCTGTTTAAAGATGGTGATTGGATTTTGGAGGAGACTTCAATACCCCTCTTTCCGCGGGGGAAAAAAATGTGGATCCATTTCCTATATTGATAGCATGGATGAGTTAGCTAATTTTTTAGTAAATAATGATCTTGTGGACCTTGAGCTTGGAGGGTCCAAATTTACTTGGGCTAACAAAATAATTGGTCAGGACCTTCTAGATATTAGATTGGAAAAATTTTGGTGATTCATTCTTACATGCTTAATCAACTCTACTCTCTATCCACCTTTCCTAGAATTGGATCTGACCACAATCTGATCATTCTCAAGCTAGGTATGGCTATTCCTAAAAAAGATAGACCTTTCAGATTTGAAAAATGTGGCTCCAACATCTTGACATCCTCTTGAGAATTTAGGATTGGTGGGGGATCACGGTCCATGGGGTACCAATGTACAAATTAAGTTTTAAGTTGAAACATGTTAAACAAAATCTGAAAACTTGGAATAAGGAAATTTTTGGGAACATATTTCAGTCTAAGAGCAGAATAGAGGAAGACTTAAGGACTATTGAGGAAATGATGGAGGAAGATGGGCTCAACCAAGCACTTAAAATTCAAGATCAGGCTCTCCTCATTGAATACCATGATATCTTGGCCAAGGAGGAAGTCTAATGGAAGAAAAAATCTAGAGTTAAATGGATAAAAGAGGGTGATAGAAACACTAAATTCTTCCACTTCTCTACCACCTCCAAGAAAAATCATCTCAAGATCAAGGAAATAAGGAAAATGATGGTACTCTCACAAAAGATGAAAAATAAATCAATGAAGTTATTATCAAATATTTTAAGGACCTCTTTCTCCCTAGGGCTGATCCAAATAGAACTTCTTGGGAGAAGGCCCTTGGACTCTTCTAGAATGTCATTTTGCAACAGGAAAATAGAGATCTCATGCTCATTCCTAGGGAGGAAGAAATTAGATATGCCATTTTGATATGGAACCGGATAAATCTCCCAGACGAGATGGGTTCTTGACTTTCTTCTTCAAAAATTCGGGAAGTGGTCAAGAATGAGGTCATTGAGATGATCCAAAATTTCTTCAGTAATGGTTAGATTCTCAAACAAATCAACAACAATTTCTGGTCCTTATTCCCAAGATGATAGGGGCCAAGGATGTGAAATATTTTATACCCATTAGTCTATGCAACACCAACTACAAATTGATTACCAAAATTATCACTTTTAGGCTCAGGAAAGTGCGTTGGCCAATTTTATCTCTCCTAATCAAGGGGATTTTTTCTTGGGAGAAAAATTCTTGATAGCATTGTGGTCATCCAAGAAGCCATTCAATATGTAAAAAGTTTAGAAAGATCCACCATGTTTTTCAAGATGGATATGCACAAAGCTTATGATAGAGTTTCGTGGGCCCTTCTCCGTGCCATTCTGACCAAGTTGGGGTTTGATGCCTTCTTTATCAACATGGTTATGGTATACATTTCTTCAGCCAACTTCTCTGTTATGATCAATGGTAAACCAGAAGGCTTCTTTCAAGCTGGTAGAGGACTCTAGACAGGGAGATCCCCTCTCCCCTTCCTCTATACAATTTTGGTGAAAATTTAAGAAGACTCTATAACCAAAGCGGTTTCCTTTAATCTCTTGCAAGGTCTCAAAATTTCTAATGGCCTTCAACCTACCTACCTCAACCAATTTTTGGATGAAAATTTCTTGATGGGGAAGGCATCTATACAGGAAGCCTATATCTTCAAAGAGGTTCTGAATGAGTATTTCTAAAAAGGCTACTTTCTCCATTAATGCGAAGAACATTTCCAAGAGAGACTGGCCCACATTTTTGGTGTAAGATAAATAATTTTCCAGATTCCTATTTGGGAATGCCCTCATTCATAAAAACTGAATCATTCCATCTGGAACACTCTTCTCAAGAGAGTTTCCAATAAGTTGTCTTCTTGGAAGGGGATTCTCCTATCTCAAGATGGAAAAATTCAACTCCTCCAAATCTCTCTTCAAGGTGTTCAATCTATGTCATGTCCCTTTTTTGGCTCTGGGTAAGATTTTGGAAGCTCTTGAAAAAATTCAAAAAAGGTTCCTATGGGCTGGTGTTGAGGAGAAGTTTAAATTTCCTCTTGTGGCCTGGGAAAAAGTGACCAAGCCTAAGGATTGTGTGGGCTGGGATTAAAGAATATGAGACTCATGAATGAAGCTCTTATGGCTAAAGCTGGTTGGAGAGTGATAAAGGAAGAAGGCCTATGGATTGATATCATCAAAAGGAAATATTTAAGGAATACTAGTAAAATCTTTCTGCAGGACAATATCCCTAAGGGATCCTTTTTTGGAATTCTTTTCTCTCTTCTAGGGAGATCCTGAGTAGGGGTATTAAATGGAATATTGGGAAAGGAGATAGAATTCTATTTTGGAGGGATTGTTGGCTCTTTGATAAACCTCTAGTGGAGGAAGATCCTAGGAGAACTGTGGCGCAGTTCTTTGAAGACAATGGTAAAGTTTGGGTTAGGGAATATTGGAGCTTCTCTAATAATCTTGTTCTTTGGGATAAGGTGCTTCCCCTCCCAACTTCATTGGGGACACTCAAATTTTTGATGATCTCAAATCTAAGTTAAAGAATATTTATATTCCACTCTTCCAACAGAATGAGGATTCTATTATATGGAAGGAAGAGGATTTTGGAAATTTCTTTGTTAAATCTGCATACCTCCTAAACTTCAAGAATTCTAGCCAAAAAGATTACTAGAGTAAAATTTGGGTAAAATACATTCTACCTAAAGTTAAAATTTTCCTTTGGTTGGCTGCTAGAAAAAAATCCTCACTGTGGACAATTTGAGGAAATGTGGCATGCTCCTCCCCAACAGGTGTGTGTACTTTGTAAAAAAGAGGAGGAAAGTGTCAACCACCTCCTCATCTCTAAGCGGTGATGTCCAAGGTGTTAGAGATTTATAAGGTTCAATGGGTCTATCCTAATTCCATTGAGGAATGTTGGTTACAATGGGATTGTCCTTTTAGGTATCCATTTCTTATGGCTACCTAGAAAATGGCCCTGCCCCACTTCATCTGGAGCTTATGGAAGGAAAGAAATGCTCTCATCTTCAGAAATCAGAAGGCCAATATCAGAAAGGTCAGTGCTGGTTTGATTTCCTTGATTAAAGAGAACTCCAAACTCATTAAGGTGAAGACTAAAAGGTTGTTTCTAGTAGAGAAGAGGAAGTGCTCAAACAGTTTGCCTTCATTCTGCCTCAAGTCATTTTTGTCCACTAAAATTAAGTGGTCCAAACCTAAAAGGGAAATGTCAAACTTAATTTTGATGGGGCTTCTAAAGGCAACCCTAGCCTAGCTGGTGGAGGAGGCATAATCAGGGATCATAATGGGGACTGGATCTTAGCCTATGTTGGACCTTTGGGGACTCAGAGCAACAATGTGGCCAAAGCTCATGCTCTTCTCTAGGGTGTTAGTCTTGCTAAGGAGAAAGGAATTAAACATATTCTTATTGAGGGGGACTCTCTTCTCATTTTAAATGCAATCAGCAAGACTAGTCACAATAATTGGGTCTTGGGTAATATTATTAATGATATTAAAGAGCACCTTAAGTACTTTGATTCCCATATCATTACTCATATCCCTCGCATCGACAATACTTGTGCAGACATATTGGCGAATGAGGGAGTTCAAAGTAATGATTACAAAGTGTGGCAAAAAGGTGAGGTCATACTGTGCATATTAATGATATTATTAATCATGAAAATTTGTAAGCACTTCACCTTAAGCAGCATGAGGGAGAATAATGGGTTCATTTTCCAATATTGCAAAAGCGATTTGGCTTAAGCTATTCTTGGAAAGGCAAGTCTAATTTCAAAAATTACACCTCAAAGTGTTGTGCATTGGAGTAAAAATTTGGCTACCATGGGCGGTGATAGAACCAGAGTCGAGTCGTCAGCCATGGGTGTATTGTGGAGGATAAGTCTATGTGGCACCTATTTAGAATTGGGGTTTCAAGAACTTTATCACCAGACTCTAAGGGCATGATCCCTTGCTTACTATGGAGTTCAAGGCTGGCGTGGAAGGAGGGGAAAGAGGTGATCCGTGGCATGGAAATTGATACTACTGGAGGAAGAGATTCCCTGTGTCTTGGCATGGACATGGAAGGTCTGAAAATATTCAAGGATAGGAATCAGAGAGAGTACGAAATCAATACTTTCTTTGTGGGAAAGGAAATTGTCCATTACTTCACCGATGGCATTGCTTGTTCCTATATTCCTAGGGTGTAGAGAGAGGTATGCCTGCACATCATGAAGTATTTGACTCTAGAGGGTAAATATCGCAAGATATATACCCACCACTTGTCATTTCTAAACATGTTTAGACATAAGAAATTGCTTAGTATTCCCTTCTATATTTTCATGTCTCTAACCACCTCGGTGAGGGATTTCCAATGGAGTAAGGTGGAGTCTCCCATCCATGAGGGCCTCATTCTTCTCATGTTCGCAATGGGAAACCGGACCGGGATAAAAAAATGCCCTAATTAAAGATGAGGAGGATATTACCCTGGCTGAGTTTTTGTCCAAGATGAGGGAGGGAAATTTAGGTTTTAAGTAGATGGGTGAGGGGAAGAATGTGGAAGGGATGAAAATTAGGAAACTAGTTCGTCGAAAGGGGAAGGATAAAGTTACCCTAGAAGGAGAGCATGGTATTGATATGTGGAAGAACAAAGTTCAGTACTTGGAGATGGTGGTCCAGGTCCTGGAAGAGACTAACTCAGTGGTGAGAAAGGGCATGATTGATAGTATCAAAGCCACCAAGAAAATATGCTTGGCCCAGAAGAACATCCGAGGGGATATCAAGTAGTTGGATTCTCTGGTTCGGGATTTGGGTGCTTGTCTAGATGTTGTGGAAAAAGAGAAGTGGAAAAGGAGGTGGATCAGTTCTGATGATGTTGAAGAGGAGGAGGAGGAGTCTAAGGAGTGTGAGGAGGATACGAGGAGGACATCAAGGAACCCCCAAAAGAAGCTGAATTTTGATTCTAGCATGAAAGAAGAGACCAGGGAGGTTAAACCCTCCAACAAAAGTAAAGCTAACTAATGGAACTTCTTCTAAACTATCTCTGCGGACTTTTGAGGAAATTTATCTATTTTTTCTTGTTTAATGGCTTAGTTCTCTTCTGCTCGTTGTTTCTTGGACCCCCTTCTCTATTTTAGAGTTAATTTTGTTTAACTTTAGGGTTCATATTCCTTTTTTGTTTAGCTTTGTTTTTTCACGATGTAGTCTTTTTGTACTCATCCTCTGGGAGCCTATCCCTATTTTTTACCGTATCTAATAAAAAATACCAATATTTTTCTCTCCCTCTAAAAGTTAAAACAATAAGTATGGGGAAAATGTTCTCTTCTCTATTTTCATGAACATGACACAATGATTTGTTATATCCTGAATGTGATCAATGAGAGATTGATCTCCATTTCCACATAAGAAGGGTAAGTTTTTAAGGGATGTTTTGGGGATATCATCCCACTGCTGCAAATAGAGGGGGCTGAAACTAAAATGGAAGAAATGAAGATCTCTTTGGAGAGCCATGAGAAAATGGGGGCATGTAAATGAAAGAGAGGATGGAGGAAAAGGTATGAAACTTGAGAAAATGAGTTTGCTAAATCAGTGGAGTTTCCATATGTGTTGAGAGATTACTCCAAAGGCTTAATACTAACAAGAACATATCAAACTTATTGGTATGAAGTTATAAATATCTTCAATAATGTCCCACCAAGTGTTCTAGAAACTATTGTCACTTTGAAATGCACCCTCAGATAATGGTGTGGTAACTATTAGTTCAATTGAAAAAATGGAAACTCTCCTAGGTTATGGGTTGTATTTACATTGGAGTGAGTCTCCAAATAGGGTTGGCTATCCTATTGAAAACTTGAAACTATTTATATCTCCTAAGAATAACTCTACCCTACCAAAACCAACTAAGAAATAGAGAAGGATAACAGAAAACTAAAACAGATGGTTATACACCTAATTTTTTTGAGGACGTTAGACTTATTTAGATCACATAAATGAAACAAATTATCCCCACACACCATAAAATAATTACAATTGACTAAATCAAAGAAAAAATGATTCATAGAAGGGTTTGGAATGAATTTTCACAAGACAAGAAGGGGAAATAGATGCCTCCACAAAAGTCCCACAAACAACCTATTAAACACAATCTATGACACCTAAATTGACGTAAAATTACATAAAGTCATGAGATATTAAACCGATAAAACATGGATAGACATGTATCACAAAATAAAATCAATCCAAAATATAATATGCATTAAAAAATGATTGTAGGAAGGTAAAAACATATCCTTTATTTCTCCAAGAGGTGGAATAAGCATAGAAAGTCATTCGCGACCTTTCCAACTCACTTAGAAAACCAAATTGCTACATAAGTATGGATGAATAAGCTAGAATATTTTTACAATGTGTTTTGAAGCTTTTATATAAATTTGAGAGAGAGAAAGAAAGGAAAAGGAAAACATGCAAGTATTAGTTCTAAAAAAGAAAGCACATGCGTGCTACTTTCTTTGTGTTAAAAATAGCTTTTA
Organism: Taxus wallichiana var. yunnanensis; assembly: GCA_018340775.1. NCBI lineage: Eukaryota > Viridiplantae > Streptophyta > Pinopsida > Cupressales > Taxaceae > Taxus > Taxus wallichiana. Next base: position 358,261,873 of record CM031243.1, on the reverse strand, counting down.
CGTTTTTCTTTTATTCAATTTTAAAGATAACAATTGCATTTCCCAAAATAGAAAAAAACTTTCCTCTATTCCTGCATGTGCCACTTTACAATTATAATTTATGCTTTCATCAATATTTATCTAGTCATACACTTTTCTTAACTAGATGTTCTACAAAATAGAATTCTATATTTTGCGGGCATAATAAACCCGATGATGTTCGACTCACCTTTGACTTATGAGACTGATTTGGTGAAGGTCCATCCACAACAAAGTTCTGCAAAAATAGGGAACTGAATTATTCCTAGAAGATGTTAGGCTGCAAAATAGGTCACCGAAAAATACCTACGGACCACTAGGATCCATTTGTATCCCTCTTAACTCCACCAAAAATTGATTATGATTCTTTCAATTTTAACGGCTCGATGAGATATCTCCAATGGTAATAAGTTTGCCCACTTTGAAGTTGTACAAAGAAAGTTATGGCAATTCGAAGTTTGCATAGTTGGGTGAAAAGTGCCTAGCGGCCGCTTAACTCCAAAAATAGGTAAAACAAAGTTCCTAGCATTTGTTAACCTCTAAAAATTGGTTAGAGAAAGTTCTAGTGATTTGCTAACTTCAAAAAATATTAGTGTACACTAGCTTCAAATCATCTTACTTTAGAAGCCTACAAATCCGGATAATTCCATATTTGATAAGTTATCCAAATTTGCAAGGGGTGTGTATTTGGGATAACAATTGTTTCATGAGCGGTGGTAGGTTAGGAATCCAAATAGGAAGAGGTTAGGGGAAAGTATGGGTACGATAAATTATGCTAGGTTGGTTTTAGATGGGTAGGGGAGGGTAAAATAATATTATATGTGGGTAAACTAATATTTACAATGGTAAATTTGATTATAAGGATGATGGACTTAGGATAGTGATAATGATGTTAATATAATTAAAATGTGTCGAGTCATATAAGGGTAAAAGGTGGTGTCTACATTTTCTTCATTCTATTGATATGTCCAGTAAGCACAACTTTTGAGACAAAACTAGGGTTGAGATGCCCCAATTTTGAGATAAGGATACATTTTCCCCCTCAAGCCAATGGCTAAATTTATTGGTCATTGGATTGAAGAGAGTTAGATTGATTGGATAGGTTTTCTTACAGATTCTACATGGCTTGAGTGTAGTTTAGAATGACCATGCCATAAGAGTTCGTAGAAATGGTAGTAATCTTGGAAATACTTGGTAGGGGACATCATATGGCCTCATGAGGGTGATGCTAATGGGGACATCCCATAGAAGTGTGCTTCAAGAACACCACTACATGGAGAGGATCTAGTGGGTGCACTCTCGTGAGGATGTGTAAAGTCGTGGGACCAAAGGGACAAAGGTACACATCCATAATGTGTGTAAAACTTGATATATGGTAAAGAAAAGAGTTTTGAAAAGGTGTTGGTCATCAAAGAAAAGCAATATAATATCATGATGGCATTATAGTATGTTTGAAAAATGTGTAGGTGACCGAAATTTATATGGTGTGTAAAAGGGTTATAATCATCGACGATCACAAATCGTCAACTATTAGGTTATACAATCGGTAGAAATTTTTGATCACCGACGATCATAGAAATTAATATTATTAAATCCAAGTGGGGCACACAAATGGATAGTTTGTGACATGTTAACTTGTGATTCGAGAGCTCGATTTATCGATTTTAAGATTTTTGAGAGATGGAGGTGAGTGGAAGTGGTTGGAAGAGGCGTGCGGACAAGGAGAGGAGTAAGTAGGTCAAAAATTTTGTAGTTTGATTTGATTTTGTATTTAATTTATAATTTTTGTGATTTTGGAAAATATTTAGGTGGGAAATCCTAATCATCGGTGATTGTATGAACAATGGTGATTGGGTGGATCATTGTCGATTTGTATAAAGAAAATGTCATCGATTAGCAATTGGTGATGATTTGTTTAGTTTTTGATAATAATGTTAAGTGATGTGATATTTTTTATTTTGTAGGCGAGAGACACCATCTATCTTAATGATAGAATCCTGAGATGCTTAAGACATTAGAGGAGATGTGGTGGTCTTTGAGTGGGAAGATTTGAATATCATTGGTTTGGGAGAATTCTACCACTACCAATAGATTCCTAGAGATTTTTAATTAATGGTTGTATTGTTAGATAGATGGGATTTGAGTACATGGACATTCTAGTTCCGCACAAGTGAGATGACTAGTTTGAGGTTGTGTATAATATTTTGAGATTACTTATCAAAGGGGAGTGGATAGTTCCTATCATCTAAGAGGCCCATATGGATACAATGAGAGAGTTTTATGGAAATGATGCACCTGCTATCAAATACATGCCAGGGGGTTTCACATTGAGAGATATTACGATGTAGATTTTCGAGTAACCGGATGATGTCAATGGTCATGTTTTCTATATCTTGATATACACTTCCATAATCGGGAGGCAATAGATTTCCATGGACTCTAGCTGGTATCTTAGCTAATATTATGGAACATAGATAATGTATGCATGGGGGTGTGGTTTGCTAGCCAAGGTGTACCCTGAGCTATGGATGTTAGTGATTGGTCGAGGTTTGGTTTGTATGTGGATTTTTGTTACATTATTGAGCATATGAGCACATAGCTATAGTGAGGAAACTATGACTATCTTGGAAAGTCAAGGACCCATCAAATTATGTGGTGGGTTTCATGAGATGGAAATATGATCGGATGCATGATGATGGGGTGAAGAGGCATTAGACATATTATCCGATCGTTTGAGAAATATTTTGGTGGATGATGTAGTCGAAGGCCGTATGTGAGATCTCCAAAGATAGCTTTGGTGTAGATGTGAAGTTGGAGGGTTGAGGTAGGTGTGGTGGATTCAAGGGAGGAGAGCAGATATGGTTGAGGCTAAGCAATTTCCTAGGGTTTGTAGGTAAACTAGGATTCCACAAAATATACAAGGTGATTGGATTGTATCTTTTCAAGATGATTCATATAGGGGCTTGCCATTACCGGGAAGTAGATGAGGCATAATGAGATGATGAAGAGGGGGAGATAGAGGGCATAAATGTTGATGATGTCGAGTTATAAAGGGTTTTAGAAAATGGTAGACACAATAGTGGGCATCCAGGGAGATAAGTGCGGTGGAGATAGAGGGTGGGGAAGTGGAGGAGGAGGGTGATGGAGATAAAGATTTGGCTAGGTTATAGGAATATTTTGATGCATTGTAGACAAATAGGGATAGATTGATAGTAGAGTGGGATGCAACTCATCGGGAGAAATATACTTTGCACTAGGAGTGGATCGGGCATATTAAGAGCATGATACTATGTAGTAGCAAAGGGACAGATACCTATGGTAGCAGGAGGCACAAAGAGTGAATTATGGAGAGGTAGGGACATATTTAGAGGAATCATGGAATGTGGCATAGGAGAAGGGCCAAGTATAGGGCAGGTAGTAGTACCTACAAGAGGATATCCGATAGTAGTAGGTGGAGGACAGATGAGGCCTCCAAGTTTTTTTACTATAGAGAATTATCACGCATTGGGGAGGAGATACACTATTATGAATGAATCTGACAGAGTGTCTCCTTCATGCACCTCGATATGTAGATCAAAGGGTGATTTAATATGGATTGGATTGTCGAGGACACTTCCGCGATTACTTTCAATGTCACACAAACTCATAGAGATCCGAGACCCGATGGAGGAGTGGTGGGAGGCCAAGGTGGTGATAGAGTATTTGATTTTGATTTTACTCCATAGATGGTAGATTTGTTTTATCTATGATTCACATGTATATGATTTTGTATATGATCCCTTTTAGGAATTTTGTGTGAAATTTATTGATGAGAGATATATGATTATGATTTTGATTTCATGTGTGTGTGATGGGTTTAATTTTGATGAATTTTATGGTGTTATATTGAGATGTGATTTGGATAGATTAGATATATTTGTATGATGTAAATGTGTGTATATGATGTTAAATGTTTTAATGTGACATGAATAAACATAGTGATCTTGATATATGTTTCAAAATGTATTTTATCATGGCTAAGAAAAATGTGAAATTTAATATTTTGGACTGGATTTGGTACATATATGATATGATGGTAAATTTATTATGTATGATGATGCACTTGAGGCATTGTAACAAATGCTAACATACAAATAATCACGTGGAATCATGGGTATAGATGGAAATAAACCTTATACCTTATTACAACATGGAAGGTTTCAATGCGGTATTTTGGGGAGTAGGTTCGCTTTGATTGCTTTATAGGCTTATGCCCCGGCTTGTATTTTTATTGTGCAAATTGATCAATGCGAGATGTTTGATTTTGGAAGGAAAGATGATCGATGCGGGAAGATTTTTTTAATGATTATGGTTAGTCATCCTTTAAGGGAGTGGTCTAGACTTTTCATTTTATTTTTGATTTTGGATATCTGCCCTTCACGGGACCCATGTATATATTGATTGACATATGTCTATTGAAGGATCATTCTATATTTTGATATTATGATTAATATTTTTCCTTCAAGGGATCAGTTTATATTTTGTATAATATGCATCCAAATTTATACTTTTGACTATATCTTAAGTTGAGGGAAGGCCTAATAGACCATTTGAGCAGGGGAAAAGGTGTGTGTACAAACTACACATGTATACCCCTAACATGTTTTCATTTGGTAGATAAAGGTAAGAGGGAAGTAATGATTGTGGGGTTTTGACTTACGAAGAGGAACTCTTCCATATGGAAAATGTGATGAACAGAGCTGTGGTGCTCATCTTTAAGGTTGTAAAGATAGGATATTGACATATGACCACATAATTCCAAATCATTACAAAGGTAAGTGGAAGGTTGGTGATGGAGTGAGATCCATTATGAAAGTATATGTGTTAACAATAGAAAGGCCACAAGTGTAAATTTTAGAGGTTCCTTTTTAGTTTTACCATCAAGGGATGTTAAGTGATAAGCTCCTGAACCATATCTATGAGTGATGGCATATGAACCAATTTGGTTTGAAGAAAACTTTCCTCATTTATTCCTTTCCGAGTAGTGACATTTTGATTTTATTTGAGGAAAAGATCATCAATGTTGAAGTCATGTTATTTGAAATGTTTATTGTATACTCTTTAAATGAGTTCTTGATAGACATGATGATGTTTAAGGGTTGTTAGGTGACACTCGTCTAATAATTCAAGCTGTGTTAAACACTCTAAATGATAATCCCTATTAGAGATAAAATATCCGAGGGACACGCGAGAGGGATGGAATTTTAACTTCAAGGGGTAGAACCAAATCGGATATGTAGACTAAATAAAAGAGAGTAGCACATGTAGGAGCACAGATGCTAGTTCGATAGGCCCAGAGAGAAAACAAAATTTGGAGATGCCAAATTCTTCCGATTAGTCAAATGTTTTCATGAGGATTTTTTGAGTGTTTTAGTAGAATCTTCTACTTGAACATTTGTTTATCGATAGTAAGGATATGAAAAGCTAAGCTTGATGTTGTAGGCATCACAAAGTTTTTGATTTTTTTGAAAGATTTGCCATTATTTATGATAATTTTGTGAGGAATACCAAAGCGATAGAAAATGTGAGTGTGGATGAAGTCAAAAATCTTATCGGATTTAGCAAAGATCAGGGGAATAAATTCCACACATTTTGTAAAGTATTTAGTAGTAGTTGTAGACAAAAATTACACATCTAGGTACATTTATAGGTCTTAATCGTATAATCAAATTTATATGATTCCTAAGAAAGAAAACTATCAATTGACTATTGTCTATGGGCTCTTTATTTTATTTCTTTCTTTCTCTCTAGTCTTGCACACCCCAAAACCTAGTTTGATCTTCAATTCTTTATCTTTCTTAACTCTAGACACCAGTTCCCAACTAGGATGCCAACACCTGGGTTCCCTCATCCCCTTTGGGCATGTGAAACTCAATATATCTTACTATCCTCTTTTGGCCATCTTTTATATTTTGGGCATCTTATTTTATTATGGGTTAAAATTTTTGTTTTCAATTACAAAATTCAATCAAGGGAATCATATAAATACAAATCTATATGACCATAATAAAGGAACAAGCTCTAAACATCTACTATCACCACCTAAGGTTGCATCCAAAGGAATTTTAAGAGCATTAAAGCATCCATATTATACTTGAACGCATAAGAAATATTTTGGTGGATGATGTAGTTTGGAGGCCGTATGTGAGATTTCTGCATGGCCTGGTATGAATGTGGAGTTTTAGGGGTTGAGGAAAGTGTGGTGGATTCGGGGAGATGAGTAGAGATGATTGAGGTTGTGTAGTTTCCTATGGTTTGGGGGTAAAATGGGCTTCCACAACATATACCAGGTGATTCGATTGTATATTGGTGAGATGATTCATATATGGGCCTTCCATTACTAGAAGTGGATCAGGCACAATAGGATGAGGAGGAGGAGGAACCAGAGGGTAGAAATGTTGATGAAAATGTAGTTGTAAATGGTTTTAGAAAATTATGGACACAACAGTGGGCATCCCATGGAGATGGAGTGGGGTGGAGATAGAGGGGTGGGGAGGAGAGGAGGAGGGTGATGGAGATGGATATTTGGCTAGGTTATAGGAATATTTTGATGTGTTGTAGATGGAGAGGGATATATTGATAGTGGAATGGGACACATCTCATTAGGATAAATATACTCTATACTAGGATCGGGATTAGACACGTTTAGATCTTGATACTATTTAGTAGCAAAGGGAAAGATACCTACGGTAGTGGGAAGAAAATATGGTGAAGTATGGAGAGGTAGGGAAAAATTCATAGCACTCATGGAATGTGGCATAGGGAGTAGGGCCAAGTACATGGCAGGAAACAATACCTACAAGAGGAGAGATGAAAATAGGTGGATGATAGATGAAGCCTCTAGGTTTTGTTATTATAGAGAAGTATCACATGTTAGGGGAGGAGATACACTATTATGAACGAATCATGATAGAGTGTCTCCTAAATGCACCTTGATATGTAGATCACATAGTGAGTTAATGTAGATTAGATTATGAGGCCACCTCGGTGAGAAATATTAGTGTTGCACAACCTCACGAGAGATCCGAGACCGATGGAGGAGTGGTGGGAGGTAAAGGTGGTGATAGAGTATTTGATTTTGGTTTTACTACATAGATGGTGGATTTTTTTATCTATGATTCATATGTATATGATTTTGTATATGATCCCTTTTAGGTATTTTTATGAACTTTATTGATGAGATATATATGATTATTATTTTGATTTCATGTGTTGTGATGGATTTAATTTCAATGAATTTTAGGGGTTGAGGAAAGTGTGGTGGATTCGGGGAGATGAGTAGAGATGATTGAGGTTGTGTAGTTTCCTATGGTTTGGGGTAAAATGGGCTTCCACAACATATACCAGGTGATTCGATTGTATATTGGTGAGATGATTCATATATGGGCCTTCCATTACTAGAAGTGGATCAGGCACAATAGGATGAGGAGGAGGAGGAACCAGAGGGTAGAAATGTTGATGAAAATGTAGTTGTAAATGGTTTTAGAAAATTATGGACACAACAAGTGGGCATCCCATGGAGATGGAGTGGGGTGGAGATAGAGGGGTGGGGAGGCGAGGAGGAGGAGGGTGATGGAGATGGATATTTGGCTAGGTTATAGGAATATTTTGATGTGTTGTAGATGGAGAGGGATATATTGATAGTGGAATGGGACACATCTCATTAGGATAAATATACTGTACTAGGATCGGGATTAGACACGTTTAGATCTTGATACTATTTAGTAGCAAAGGGAAAGATACCTACGGTAGTGGGAAGAAAATATGGTGAAGTATGGAGAGGTAGGGAAAATTCATAGCACTCATGGAATGTGGCATAGGAGTAGGGCCAAGTACATGGCAGGAAACAATACCTACAAGAGGAGAGATGAAAACAGGTGGATGATAGATGAAGCCTCTAGGTTTTGTTATTATAGAGAAGTATCACATGTTAGGGGAGGAGATACACTATTATGAACGAATCATGATAGAGTGTCTCCTAAATGCACCTTGATATGTAGATCACATAGTGAGTTAATGTAGATTAGATTATGAGGCCACCTCGGTGAGAAATATTAGTGTTGCACAACCTCACGAGAGATCGAGACCTGATGGAGGAGTGGTGGGAGGTAAAGGTGGTGATAGAGTATTTGATTTTGGTTTTACTACATAGATGGTGGATTTTTTTATCTATGATTCATATGTATATGATTTTGTATATGATCCCTTTTAGGTATTTTTATGAACTTTATTGATGAGATATATATGATTATTATTTTGATTTCATGTGTTGTGATGGATTTAATTTCAATGAATTTTATGGTGTTATATTGAGATGTGATTTGGATAGATTGTATGATAGATTAGATATATTTATATGATGTTACATGTGTGTATACAATGTTAAATTTTTCAATGTGATGTGAATAAACATACCGATCTTGATATATGTTTCAAAATGTATTTTATCATGGTTAAGAATAAATGTGAAATTTTATATTTTGACTGGATTTGGTACATATATGATACGATGGAAAATTTATTATGTATGACGATGCACTTGAGGCCTTGTAAAAATGCTAACATACAAGTAATCATGTAGGATCATCGGTATAAATGGAAAGAAACGTTATACCTTATTACAACATGAAAGGGTTCATATATAGTTTTTATTGGGGAGTAGGTTCTCCTTTGAATGCTTTGAAGGATTATGCCCGATTGTATTTTTATTGTGCAAATTGATCAAAGCGGGAAGTTTGATTTTGGATGGGAAAGATGATCGATGCGGGGAATACTTTTGTAATGATTATGGGTAGTCATCCTTGAAGGGAGGGATCTAGACTTTTTATTTTATTTTTGATTTTGGATATCCATCCTTCGCAGGATCATTCTATATTTTGATTGACATATGTACTTTGAGGGATCATTCTATATTTTTATATTATGATTAATATTTTTCCTTCAAGGGATCAATCTATATTTTGTATAGTTTGCATCCAAATGTATACTTTTGACTGTATCTTAAGTTGAGGGAAGGCCTAGTAGAGCATTTGAGGAGTGGAAAAGGTGTGTGTAAAAACTACACATGTACACCCCTAACATGTTTTCAGTTGGTAGATAAAGGGAAGAGGGGAGTAATGATTGTGGGGTTTTGAATCATGAAGAGGAACTTGTCCATATGGAAAATGTGATGAATAGAGCCATGGGATCATCTTTAAGATTGTAGATATAGTATCTTGACGAGAGGACCACATAATTCAAAATCATTACAAAGGTAAGTGGAAGGTTGGTGATGGAGTGAGATCCATGATGAAAGTATATGTGTTAACAATAGAAAGGCCACAAGTGCAAGAAATTTAGAGGCTCCTTTTTAGGGTTAGCATCGAGGATGTTAAGAGATAAGCTCCCAAACCATATTTGTGAGTGATGGCATATGAACCGATCTAGTTCGAAGAAAACTTTCCAAATTTACTCCTTTCCAGAGTAGTTTCATTTTGATTTTATTTGAGGACAAGATCATCAATGTTGAAGTCATGTTATTTGAAATGTTTATTATATGCTCTTTAAATGAGTTCTTGATAGACATGATGATGTTCAAGGGTTGTTAGGTGACGCTCATCTAATAATTCAAGATGTGTTAAACACTCTAAATGATAATCCTCGTTAGAGATAAAATATTTGAGGGACATGCAGAGGGATGGAATTTTAACTTCAAGGGGTATAACCACCTCAGATATGTAGAATATAGAAAAGAGAGTAGTATAAGTAGGAGTACAAATTGTAGTCGATAAATTTGAGAGAGTAAACAAAATTTGGAGATGCCAAATCCTACCCGATTGGTCAACTGTTTTCATGAGGATTTTTTGAGTGTTTTGGTAAAAGATTCTTCTTGAAAAATTTCTTGTGGGTTGTAAGAAGATGAAAAATAAGCTTGATGTTGTAGGCATCACAAAGTTTTTGATTTTTTTTGAAATATTTTCCATTATTTATGACAATTTTGTGAGGAATTCCAAAGCAATAGATAATGTGATGGTGGATGAAGTCAACAATCTTATCAGATATAGTAGAGATGAGGGGAATAAATTCCACCCATTTTGTAAAGTATTTAGTAGCGGTTGTAGACACAAAATCACGCACTTGGGTACATTTCTAGGTCCTAATCACATACTACTATTCGTATGATTCCTAAGAAAGAAAACTAGTAATTAATTTCTATCTTTGGGCTCTTTCTTGTCTTTCTTTATTTCTCTCTAGTATTGCACACCCCACAACCCAATTTTATCTTCATTGATTTATCTTTCTTAACTCTAGACACCAGTTCCCAGTCAGGACATTAGTGCCGAGGTTCCCTCGTCCCCTCTCGGGCACCCTAACCTCTTTGTATATTACTCACCTCTTTTGGGCCTCTTTTATCTTTAGGGCATCTTGTTTTCTTATGGGTTGAAATTTTAGTTGTCAGTTACAAAATTCAAACAAGGGAGTCATATAGATACAAATATATGTGACCATAATAAAGGACTGGACTCTAAGTATCTACTATCACCACCTAAGGTTGCATCCAAAGGCATTATAAGATCATTAACGAATCCATATAACACTCACTCAAGGGACAAGGGACTACATTTTTTACATGCACACATAGGAGGGAAGTTCATTTTCCCATCCAAAATCTATCTACATTGAAACATCTAGCTATTGCTAGATATCAAGTGCATCTTGCATAATATCTTCCTAGGGAATGATTTCTACACACACACACACACAAGAACTACATGGAGTTTGATATGTAGTACAACACATAGTCGTAAGTTCACTAGGTCGGGTGATTTGCTAAGGTCAGTTTAAGTCCCCATTTACATCTTTTCCATTTATGATTTGATGTGTTTTGGGATTTTGCAAGCTATCATTTGATTTTTAGGTTACAACAAAACTATGTGATCATTAAACGACATACAAGTGACCAAAAACTATTGCATAGGTTCCCAAAATAAGAATCGAGTTGTGAAGATCTTATGTAATTAAAGGCACCTAGAATAGGTATCTATCGAATTATTTCCCTCACCCCAAGGTATAGGTGCCCTAGTTCAACGTCATCCGGAAGTTAAGAATTTTCTAAGTGTGGTTGTAATAGTTTCCTCCTCCTGTTCATTAGTCTTCCAATCTAGAACACTTCGAATTTGTTATGAAATCAAATAAGTATTCTATTCCCTCTCTTACACCTAGGGTTTCATATTTATTTATCTTATTTCTTGTGTCATACCTATGCTTCATCGTTTATTTATCATATGTGGCTCTGTAATACATTAGGGTTTTACATATTCCATATTTGTTAAATTAGTGATGACGATAGAGTGATGTCGTTGTGATGAATGAGGGTTGATGAGGCTAATGAGGTCGAGTCCCCATTATGAAAAAATCCAAAATCCTAAGCGGGTTGTAATTTCTAACTTGGAATATGAGTAAGGTTGGAGTGTAGCTAGTGCTAAGAGGTGAGTGTGAGCTAATACTTAACCATATTTTGGGATTTTGTTCAAATTTTTCTTTCCTTCCATTTTTGAAGGTCTAGTCACTAAATCACACACTTTAGACATTATTTAGTCCCATTATCATACTCTTTGTTTAAATAGTTTTGAGTGAAGAAAGTACTAATTAACCCATGTATTTTGGTCATTTTACTTTTATTTATGTTGTCACTGTCAACCTTCAACACATACTTTCTCATTTGGTGTTTGTTGTTTGGCATAATTTTACTTTTGAATGGGGTATCCACTCAATACTAGGGTGCCCTAGGTGCCCTGGTCCCATTTAGGGCACCTTGACCCTTTCTACACTTACCTGCCACTTTTTGGGAACTTTTTGACCATTTGAGCTTCTCATGTTTTTAGTGGTCAACCTTTTTAGGGTTAATTACAAAATTAGAATAAGAGAACCATATAAATATAAAGTTATGAGACCATAATTAGGTACCAAAAACTAAGAAATACTATCATCACCTAAGCTTGCATCCATCAAAGGCTCCATTTACATCCATCTAGCTCCATCACAAGGGACAAGGTGGTTCATCTCGCATCACACCACATAGGAGAGAAGTTTATTCTATTCTATTAAGCATTATATTATATTTTCTACACATAGTTATTGCTCACTACTTTCACAAAGTACGACTAATATAAGAGAACATAGGGTATGATTTCACACACAAGAACATAGAACTACATCGGGTATGATATGTAGTGTAGTGATCAATTAGTAAGTCCACCATTATGGTAGCTGAGGTCAATCTAACCCCTTCATATGCATATTTATTTTTTTAGGGTATGATACTTGTCTTGGGGTTTTGCACGTCTCTTCTTTGTCATTGATTACCAACGACATACAACCGAGTATAGTGAAGTTGTAATAGGAAGTGAAGGCAGGAAAACATCAAGCGACACCTCAGAGGAAGGTCTAGATATTTTTCACATAAAATGGCACCTATATCCCATACCAAGGTGCCCACAATCACCCATGTTCCTTTCCAGGCATCCTTGTCCACTCAGATTGCCTAGATCTGCACTTTTTGGACTTCAACATACTTGTTTCCTCATCTTGTTTCTCTAGCCATCTGTTTGACACATTTTAGCAAGCTCGTCAAATCAACTAAGTTCTTTCTAACGCTCTTTTCACTTTAAGGTTTCACATATCTACTTTCTTAGTTGTTTGGGTCATTTTACTTATACATTCATATGTTATTTATTGATGTTTTTAATGTTAGATTAAATATAGAATTACCTATAAGTATACATTTTAGTTAATCATTTTGGTGAATCCAATGTATCCAACCCTTTCTTCTGATCATGTATTCACCTTATCAAGTCATGAATCAATCGTCTTATCCTACTTTTGTGCCTACTAAGGTTTCTAGTATAGTGACTACTGCTGCTGATTTTATGTGTATGCATACTCAACATATTCCCACTTTGTTACGCCTAGGGATGATCCATCTATTAATGTAGTTACTACTTGTCGTACTCATCTTAATCTACCTACGGCTTCACCTACTTCTACCCCTCCTACCATTGCTTCGATAACTCCTCATACTTCTTCTAAGTGCTACAACATCATTGAGAAAATTAAAAATACGCCCACCAAGATTTCTCTTTATGACTTATTGTGTAATGCACTAGACTATCATAACACATTAGAAGCTACCCTTCATGCTATTCATATTGAAAGTGATAACTCTATGGTGGCCTTTACACATATCATATAATCTCTTCACAATTTTCCACATGTCATATCTTTCACTGACGAGATCTATCACCTTTTGCTAAAAGCAATCCATGTGCACCTTTTCTCATTACTGTCGTCATTAGCACCACTTGTATTAAATGAGTACTTATTGATAATGGATCAACCATCAACTTATGTGGTCATTCTCTTCTAAAGAAGCTATGTGTTAGTGATACTCATATTTCTAGAAATTCTACTCTATTCCAAGGCTATGACTCTACCACTCATATATGTTAGTGAACTATTTAATTACATATTCAGGTTGGGCCTAATATTGTTCTCACTTATTTCTATGTTATAGATGCTTTATTTCAATTCAATCTATTTTTAGGTAGACCTTGGATTCATGCAATGCTAGTAGTTCCATCTACTATTCACGAATGTGTCAAATGTTTGCATGGTGGTTATGAACATATTATTACCGCATATCTAGAGCCATTCAAATATTGTCGCATAGACCCTATTATTACTATACCCATTCCACCTTTGCAACATATTCCATATAGTATCCTTGACACATATGATATTGGTCAAGTATAGTGCTTCGCTACCTTCTTCTACTACTACGCATACTCCAATTGTTTCTAATCATACTATGACAATCATCTCACCCACCATACCCACTCCAGTGACCACTTCTTCTTCATCTATTGAGGAACCTTCAATTCCTCCCCCTAGTGTAACTCCTAACAATATACTCGACAAAGAAATACAACACGACGATGCCCACATAGATGATTATAAGGACTCTGATGATGAATTTGACACTATCAAACTCATTGATGACGCATTAGGACAACTTAACTTTACTCCTATAGATGTAGATGACTCTTATTTTGAAGAAACCTTTGTGGCCGATGGCCCAGGTGAATATAAATTCAAGACCCCTCCCTCTACTAATGCTATGGTACTATACTAGGGGTCTATAAATAGTGTAGACACTATTTCATCTTCTCCTCCATGGGTTGCAGCTCTGTTGCCTCCTTTTACATGCACATTATTTATTAGCAAGCCCTTTGGTAACACATCCCAATATTACCATCTTACCATGTCTTCATTAAGTGTCATGCCAAACCTAACCACATCTTACCACGTCTTCATTCACCACATCTTTATCATGGCTATTTTCACATTATGGCCGCTTATGGCATACATGTTTTCATTTGACAATCTTTGTTATCATTGACGATGGAAAAGTAACATGTGAGCATGGGAATCTACAAGTACCTCTTCCTCGTACCCGACCTCTTGAGGTCGTGTCGAGATAGCCGGTGAATGTTGAATGTGGATAGATATAGACAAGCTAATCAGGTAATCTTAAATCCTCAATACACAATAATGGAATCTACGAATCTAAGGCAAAGAAGGCCCTCCTAACCTGAATTGGTGTAATGGTTCACTCAGATATAATGGCTGTTCGGAGGCTCCAATCAATATCAAGCTCTGCCGAGATTCTGTTTCTTGGTTGTTGGATACGTGGGAAGTGACCTGTAGGAGCTTCGTATATATCTCAAACAAGGTCATGAAATGGTGATAGGTGGCTTAATAGATTTGTAGTGAACTATGGGTGGTTTTCTAGTCTAGCCCAGAAAATATTAGATTGATTGGATTCTATGTTTAATATGAAGAACTGTGCTATAATATCGGCGGGAGTGGTGAAGATCTAAATACCAGTGTTCGCAAGCCGGTGTCAATACTTGACTAGTTTGTTGGCTCGTTGGGTTGTGGGACTTGGGGATCGACAACCATGAGTTCATGGTTGTTGTGGACCTATTATGGTAATGTGAAGAATCAATCCCTTCTCCCACATATCCAGTAATTGTATGCCTTTTTAGCCTCTACGTTCATAACTAGAAGTTGTATGATTTTCTTGAGTACCTAACAGGTGTTCTGGAAACTTGAATACGTAAGCTAGCATCTATGTCAACGAGGAGGTCTCCCGCGTTAGGCTGTGGAACCAAAGGATCGCAACCAAATGTTTTCTCTCATTTGAACCCTTGCACGGTCATTCAAGTGTTTTATCAAGGCAATCTATAGTTTGGATGGTTTGACCAGAATGTGTAAGCTTTGTCGTCTTGATATTCAGTCCTCTTAGTTGCTCACTAATTTCTTGTAAGTTTGTTGTTGCTCGAAAGACCTGTATCCTAAGGTCCTGATCTATATCAGCTAAAGTTGTGGGTAGATTTGGTTGAGGTACTATGGGTTCAAATATATATCTCTCTAGGCTCTCTAGGTCCTGTGATTGTCATACAAAATGTTTCAACTTTTAACTAAAATTAACAAACTGATTACGAAAGAGGTATTTACACTATGCAAGCATCCTTCTATTTTTTTGTATTTTTTAAATGACGTATTTCAATGAAATTGAAGAGCAGCTACTCTAGTATATTTATAAAATGAACAACTAATCTAGAAATAGAATAAAAACAAGCAAAGTAACCTGGTATGGCTATTTGCCTATGCAGTTGTGATTTTATCCTAAATATCTAAGCAACTAAACATATTAAACTGAAAGGCTCTCGATCCTACCTCAGAAGTGAGGAATGAATCATAGTTTCTCATAAACTATCAATCCCCACAGCTTCCCTGGTGATATCGAGAGTGAACTTTTAACTGAAATGAAATAATTCACTACTCTATTTGATATGTTTGTAATTAGAACTTTGATAGCTCAAACCTAGCATTTACAGAATAGTGGTAAATCTAGTTGTTTGTGATTTCATCCCCTTAGTGTGATCTCCTCATTCCTTTGTGTCCTCGTGAATCCAGAAAGTGTGTATATGATAGTATCAATAGAAGATAGCAATCGAACAATGAGCTTTGGATATAGACCGAATATAATGTGAGTAGGAGAGGGATAGCGCAAGTGAATAGAGCTTGACTATGCAATTCCTAGTGGGATTTATTGTGGGAATACAACACAAGTGTACCAAGAGTTTTAGAAACTATCCTTGTGACAAAACAAAACCTGCAACTTTAATGGATTCTAGTCTAGAAATGAAGCTATTCTATGCTAAACTGATTGTATGAAGCAACAATGGAACAAGACTGAAACAAAGAGATTATATGACTTCTAAAAGACCAACAATGGAAGCAAAACATGAATTGACAGAATTCTAAGCAAGAAATTGAAAGACTGAATAAGAGAATTGAGAAGATGAGGGGCCATTTGCTTGAAAACAAGCTGGCTATTTATAACCAATGCATTTACCAGAGGGTAACTCCCATTTGATCTCTTTTACTATAAACAAAGGAAAAACACTATTCCTAGGGAGCAGAAACATTAATGCAATCCAAAGTGGTTGGAGAAAGCATGTAAATTTGAAGATTTACATTTGACGTGACCATCGGAAGAATCTAGAAAATGTGAACAAAACCGCCGCCATGTGCGGGCGGGTGGCGATTACTGAGATTGTTGCCACTGTCTCGGCGGGCGGTGACTTTGTCACTTAAGACAAAAATGCAAGAAAAAGGGGGGAAAAGGGGAAAACAAGGAACATGGAGGTTGAACGGGGCATGTGGGGTACAATCGTATACATGGTGAGCCTTTCTGGATTCCGAAAACCTTACAAGGATACTTGTATCATCATTGGGGCATGTGTAACATCGTTTTGGCGGTGCAGTACCCTATAATTTTGGGTACATACATATTGCCCCTCAGAGAAGCGTTTTAGCCATGAAGAGGCGTAAAATGGTGGATCCGAGTATGGTAGTACGGAAATGGGGAGTTAGGAGATATACCTGACACGCCCGTGTGCTAGAAAGTCACCATCCAAGATCCTTCTACCTGCAAAAAATGAAAAGGGGACTCAAGTGCAAATAGATAAAACAATTTGAGAAATAAGACTGAATTGACATGAAAAGAGGACTAACCATCTATGTGGGGTTTTTAAAACATACCTCCGTCGGTGCTCGACCTTGCAAAAGACATTCAAAATCAAATTAAGAGGGTTATTTATATAAAACAAAGTCATTTTACTATTCATTTACGTAGATTGATTTGATAGATTTTTGAGCTCTAGGACCCACGGTGACGATTTTCAACGAGAGTATAGTCAAAACGTTCGTTGTGAGATAGTGATCATGCCTCCGAGAGTGGAACATCGACCATGAAGTCTCAGGTTAGTTCTTCTCGATTTATCATTTTTAAACCTAAAATGTGGAAATGATGAAATCTTTTACTCGGGGGGATTATTTTTGAAAATGTTAGTTTTGAATGTGTCTTGGGGCGCCCATAGGGTAGGTTTTTTTTTGTTAAAAGGTGTTTTTGCTTGTTTTAAAGCATTTTTAGGGCTTACGACCCGTTTGGTTTTGCGGGATAGGAC
This sequence comes from Taxus wallichiana var. yunnanensis, assembly GCA_018340775.1. Lineage (NCBI taxonomy): Eukaryota > Viridiplantae > Streptophyta > Pinopsida > Cupressales > Taxaceae > Taxus > Taxus wallichiana. The sequence continues at coordinate 358,244,240 of CM031243.1, read as the reverse complement.
TGCCACCCTATGCAGGGTGGTAGTTATGGGACCGCCACCTTAGAAAGGCGGAGGTTACGGAACCGCCACTCTGCACAGGGTGGCGGTCTGCGACAGAGGACAAAAATAATGCAAATTTTAACTTGTTTTTGCATGTATAGAATTTTTACGTGTTTTTACTAGTTTTTCAACTGGATTTCAGTACTAACTTACTCTTTTTGTGTTTTTGGGTGTATGTAGAAGAAGGAGGAGTACATCAGATGGATCCGGGAGAGGGAGTGTGATTGGCTCTCGGCAGTGTTGGAGGCACTCTCCCAGGCAGAGCGGGATACTCTCCAGAGGGCTGGTATATGGAGGATTGCACAGGTTCCTCATGTTACACCTGCTAGTCACATATTGTGTGACTTGTTCTCATATTGGGATGTGGATTGGAACACCTTCTAATTGCCAAGAGTTAGGGGTGAGTGGTCCATCACCCTGGAGGATGTTTACCATATACTGGGGGTTCTAATCCTTGGGCGGTGGCTGTCTCTTAAGACAGTAGTATCTAGATCACAGGTGGTTTAGTGGGCCACCTACATGGGAGATGCGATTGTATTGATGGGGTCGAAGAAGGGCGTGAACATCCGCTCTATTATTGAGTCAGACATTCCCTTGCTCCGTAAGGCCATCATGGGCATCCTTGCATCCAGACTGATTGGGGACAAGGGAGGGGACACCCTCTTATATTGTTGGGCCCCTATTATTGCACAAATTGAGGGCCATGGACATGTCTATGCTTGGGGAGCAGATATCCTCGGGACTACCTACCATGACTTATATAGGGTAGTCCATTTATAGGGGCAGTCACTGAGCCACCCAACTCTTGTCATGAGTTGGGTGTACGAGCACATTATCCCATATGGGAGAGGTGTAGAGGTGGAGGATCCCAGAACAGTCATCGGGGTAGGGAGGTGGATGGGGATGATAGTTCTTAGAGCACCCCACCAGCCAGTGGCTTCCCTGACTACTGCTAGACATGGAGGCCACTCCTTATTAGGCCATGGAAGGGGTATGGGGAGAGGAGACCATCACTTTGATTACCTGTCAGACCACCAGCCTAGTTGCTAGACAAGGCGGGGAAGTTAGAGATACACCCCTTTGTGAGTTCCACAAGTATTTTGGCCTCCCTAGCGACATGCTCCCTCCGGTGATGCCGGTGTATAGATCTATCATGCGAAGACTCGGGAGGTCCTAGAGGTGGGGTTGGAATATTGTAATGCCGGTACTTCTATTGCTGCTAGGAGGGTGGTACATGTACGAGGGAGAGTGAGTTCTCCTTAGGGAACCCTTACATCAGATTACCGCTGGTCTCACTCATAGTAGTGATGATACCATTGACGTGGACTCGAATCTGAGGATTTTACTAGGGGAGAGACCGAGGAGGAGACAAAGGACATGGAGATTAGTGAGATGGGTGGGGGATGATAGTGATCTGAGTGGCATGAAACCCGGGAGATCTCCCGAGGATGCCGAGAGGGTGGAGAGGAGCGCAGAGAGGGTGACTCTGGTTTTAGGAGAAGTTACTCTCTCAGGACCCAGGTGGAGATGGCGAGTCTGTTATAGGCCATCACATCGCCCCAGATGTGGGAGAGGGGCACAAGTCGGTGGTGGCATCAGTGGCGGGTGCGGATCCTAGAGATCCTTCTTGGAGGCCTGGAAATCCTAGTGAGTTGTCACTCTTCTCTTGACATTTGTTTTCATTAGACTCCTCTTAGTTTGTTATTTCTTTTTATTTTTTTACTCTTGGTTTTATCATTGAATGTTTTCTAACTTGTTTTATCCTTTGTTTGCAGTGATTGCTGATGAGTGGAGAGACTTGATTCACCGAGTGTGTACTGATACCTTGCTTCTCCCCTCAAAGAACACTCGTACTGAGCTTTCTGTGGACATGGGGGAGCCCTCAGTAGCCGAAAGGCACACGATGTGTTTGCCTCTGTCTAGCATGTAGTGAAGATCATGACTTCTCTCCACACCGAGGTAGCTAGATATAGGATGGCCAAGCGCTTGATGAGGAGGAGCCATTCTCATGGTGAGATGACAGCTACTGGGTGTGACCACAAGCCCTCAGTGTATTCGGAGCGACGACATAGCTGGAGTCCTAGGCATGGCTGTGCACCTTCTAAGGGATTCCATAGGGATTGAGAGACTATTTTTGTAGCATTTTGCTAGATGTCTATATGAGTGTTTTTGTACTTTTCGGGCTCATTGAGCATTTTGACCATGCCTAGTGCATGATGGCATTGTATATGAAACTTTATTTGTTTATATATGTATCTCTTTGGATCTAGACTCTTGTCATCTTGAATTTTGTGACTCATTTCTACATGTGTACTTAGATGCTTTTTAGAATACTATTTTCATGTTTTCAGAATGTATGTAATGGATAACAAATGATAGTAGATAGAATGTTTTACTCTGTATGTTTTTGTAATGTTGATATGAGATGATACTAACATATGGTAGTACTAAACTTTTGAACTCTTTGGGAAACATCAGTGATTTATTCTTATGTTGGCAAAACATGATGAATGCATAGTGATAAAGAGATGAACTTTCCCCAATCCCAATTCCACGCAACTAGTAAGATGTGAGGGCTCAACACCAAGAGTTAGGAAGGGTACATGTTGTATGAGTTTGATAGAATGGAACAATAAGAGACAGACAAACCAAGAATGAAACATTTTTTTTGGATCCACACACCTACCCTACCCAAAACTACCACCAAGCTTAGAAGGCCACTTACTTTTTAGTTTATCTAGACTTAGATTCATAAATGGAAATCTGGTTGACAAAATCTGGTTTTGAGGATTTGATCTCTTTGGAATTTGGATATTTGTTTTCTTTTAATAGGATTTGATTTGTGTTTTTAGCATACCAAGATTTGTTCATTTATGTGACTGGACCCCCTACACCCTACCTCACGCCACTAGTAAGAAGCATGGGTTTGTCACCAAAGGCAAGATATAGGCGAGTAAGGGCACTTCTTTCCTTTCCCAACCTCACACCGCCAGTAAGAGATGTGGGCTTATCACCGAAGGTTGATGGGGTAAAGAAGTGTGTAAAATAAAATATTTTGTTAACTTGGTTCTTTTGATTTCATTTGATTTTGACTTTTCTGATCTATAAATTTGGGTTATCCTTTCTTTCAAAGAGATTTAAGAGGGATAGATGTGACACCAAGAAGCTTCTAGAACAAACCATAGGTAAGGACAACTTTACCTAGTAGAAAGAAAGAGCAAAGCCAAGTATGCAGGCCTTGGTATGGTTTTGTCAATGCTTGTCTGTCAAACTTGATGAGAAGATTTGAAAATAGTTGATGATGTTTGAAGAGATGTGATATGAATGCTTTTGCCAATATTTTTAGAAATTTGTAACAAATTGTTTTAAGAGTAAGCTCCTAGACTACCACTTTTACGAAATGGATAGAATGAAGCAGCTAAAAGACTAATGCAATGTAGGTAGCTATAATGTACAAGTAATGACCTTGATGTTTTATGTGTAAAACGCTTAAGATGCAAGGAATTGATAGTTTCACCGAATTCCTCACCTTCTAGCGTACACAAAAGATACACACCATTTCCGTAGTCCTTCATGACTCGGTATGGGCCCAACCATTTGGGCCGGAACTTTCTTCCTTCATTGGTTTTCTTATCAATCTGGTTGTCTAGTCTTAGAACTTGATCTCCTTCATATATTTCTCGCTCATAGAATTTTTTTGTACTCGCTAGCACATCCGGTCAACATAGGCTCTGTCACCGCTATTCAAAGCATTTAACCTGGCCTCATCAAGGTTTTCTAGTTGAGAGAGGCATGCCTCCCTGTAAGCTTTGTCATCCAAAATCCCTTATAATGAGATACGAAGACTGGGTATTTCAACCTCAAGCGGGAGAACTACTTCTGCTCCGAATACCAGTGAGAAAGGAGTTGTTCTGTTGGTGTCTTATTGAGGTTCGATGGGCCCACAAGGCTGGATATAGTTTTAAATGCCAATCTCACTTGTTTTCCTTGACCATTTTGAGGAGAATAGCTTTTAACGTTTTGTTTGTCACTTCGGCCTGTCCATTGGCTTGAGGGTAGTAAAGAGAGGCCGTATGATGGTTTATCTTGAATTTGCTACATAACTCATGGAATTCGTCATTTTTAAAGGACATGCCATTATCTAAGATAATGACTTGTGGGACGCCATACCTACAGATAATTTGGTTCAGAATGAATTTGGCAATTACCGAACCTGGTATTGTGGTGAGAGGCATGGCCTCCACCCATTTGGTAAAGTATTCCATGGCTATAATTATAAAATTATGACCATCGGTTGATGAGGGGAGAATTTCCCTATCAAGTCCAGCCCCCACGTGGAGAAGGGCCACGGGGTTGCTATTGGTTGCAGGGATCGTCTTTGGCATGTGAATCTCGTGAGAGAATTCTTGGCATTTGTGGCACTTACGCACAAATTCCACTGTGTCATGCTCAAGAGTGGGCCAAGAATAGCCCATCCAATGTATTTTATGAGTGGTGGCATGACCACCAAAGTGGCCTCAACATATCCCATGGGATTCATGAAGAATCTTCTTGGATTCTTCTATGTCGACGCATCTTAGAAGCATGTCGTTGAAGGCTTTACGATAGAGTACCTGGTCTAAAACAACATATCTAGTGGTAATAATGCGTACCTACATTCTTTGTTATGACGTGGCACCTTCCGGGTATGTATGGTCCATGATAAAATTGATGATATTAGTATACCAGGGACATGTAGAGATGGGGGCCTGGTTTCGACAAAGTATACACACTCATTGGGAAAGTCTAGATTTACCAAACTTGCCTCCATCTAGTGGATTGTCAGCTAAATAGTCTACAATAATTTTTCCCTTAACATATTTCTGGTTCATGAACGTTAACTCAAATTCTCCCATTAAGGTTATGAAATGGCCAACCTTTTTAGATAAAGATCCTTGTGTGAGAAATGTTTGTAAATGGTATGTCTTTACAATGACCCTTATTTCCTGGTTTAACATGTAATGTCTCAAACGTTTTGTTGCAAAAATTATGGCAAGGCATTCTCTCTCTGCCTGTGTGTAACATGTTTCATAATCGAGCAACGTTCGGCTAATGAAATAGACCGCGCGTTCTCATTTATCATTGTCTTCTTGAGCCAGCATGCAAGCCAGCGAGACATGAGTTGCTCATGAGTATAGGATCAAAGGGTGGTCCGGGTTGGGAGGCATTAGTGGGTGGAGACAACAAGAAGCATTTAACGATTTGAAGGCCTCACTGTATTCCTTAGCCTAATCAATGCTATAATCTTTATTCAATAGATTATTGATTAGATGAATGACAAAACTTAAATCTAGGATGAACCTTCGGATTGCACCGAGTTTCCCAAGAAATGACTTGATTCTAGACTCGTCTGATGGTGGGATCATTTTGAGAACAACCCATATTTTGGCTGGATCAACATCAATCCCTCATGAAGATATAATATAGCCTAGAAGTTTGCCTCTTGTCACACCAAACACACACTTCTCTGGGTTTAATGTGACACCATATTCGATTAGTCGTGAGAGGATGATATAGAGCACTTCCGGATGATCACAACATTTCTTGGCTTTGGCCAACAAGTCATCCACATAGGATTCCATGATTTTATGGATAAGATCGTGGAATATATAAGTCATTACCCGCCTGATATGTAGTAACACCAACGTTCTTAAGACCAAATGGCATGACAACATAGTAATATGTTCCCCAGGGAGTTATGAATGTGGTTTTGGCTTGATCCTATTTGATATTTTAATCTGATTGTACCTTGAGAAACCATCCATGAGGTACAGAAGTTCAAATGCTTGTTGCATCAACGATAACGTCAATGGATGGTAATGGGAAGTCATCCTTTGGACAAGATTTGTTAATATCCTGAAAATATATGCAAATGCATATTTTCCCATTCATTTTTAGGATGGGAATGATATTAGATACCCATTGTGAGTAGTCAATGGGTTTGATGAATCCTACTTGGAGAAGTTTTATTACTTCCTCTTTTACCATGAGAGCCACTTTTGGCTTCATTGGTCTTGAATTTTGTTTAATTGGCTTCACATCTCGGTTTATTGACAAGAGTGTGCACCACAACTTGTGGTACAATGCCCATCATTTCTTTATAATTAAATACGAAAGAATTTTGATGCCCTTTGAGGATTTGGGTGTATTTCTATCTCCTCCGAGTTAACGAGGATCCCAACTTCAAAAATCTTGGTTCTTCCTCCATCTAATGTTTATGTCAATGGTTTCTTCTATCAAAGAAGCATTACCTTCTTCAAATTTAGGTGGGGCTGGAGGTAGTTTCAAGCTTTCTCCATTTTATATCTCGTAGATATCGAGATCCTTTCATGGAGGAGACTCTACAATGGGATTTCCAAAGTAGGAAGAGGAATGAAGTATTAGGAAAGATCAACTATACGGTGAGCAAGGTGTAGCTTTGCATAGGCGTTTAGATATTCGAGAGTGATTCTATCATCGTCAAAGTGATCCATGATAGAAAAATCATCCTCATCTTCTCCATGAGTCAGGAGTGAGTTTGTTGGTATTTTACACACTAATGGTTCAGTATGAAGTGATACTATGAAATTTGTATCCTCCAACTCATTTTTGGGGTGAAACAGGAAGCTAAGGTTGTTATTAACTCTACGAGAAGGTTTTGCTCTTGTGGGATTGCTTCAATTGATATGAATTTGAATCCCTTGCTTAGATCTAACACCGTTGTTTTGTATAGTTTTAAATGTTCAGCCCTAGTTTCATATACCTTAGAGACTTGGTTTGTAACTAGTTGCGAGTCTCCTAGCACTCTAATGTCATTGACACCCATTCTTTTGGCTAGAATGAGGCCAAGGAGGAGAGCTTTGTACTCAGCCCCGTTGTTTGTACATTCAAAGTTTAATTTAAAGGTGAAAGGTAGGATCTTTCCCTAGGTGAAGTAAAGATTACTCCCACCCCAACTCCAAAATGACATCTAGCTCCGTCAAAGTGGAGAGTACAATACTCGCTTAGAAAAATGGTTGTTGGGATATATGTCATAGCTGTTTCTTTTGATTCGGTTACCTCTACCATAAAAACTTTGTCTGATGGAAGAGAAGCGATTCCCATGGTGTGTCCTATACCCATGGAATCAAACGATAGGAGAATAGGTAAGTCTTTCTCCAACAACTTGATAATTTTGTGGTGGTCCCTAGTGATACTACTTTTATAGCATTGGTCTCACTTTTGGGTACTGGAACGTCCTCAGTTGGATTTGAAATTTTCAACTCAGTGGTGGGTATCAGCTTTTCTTTTGGTTGTGAATTAGTTGGTTTGAAAAGTTGATTTGTTGGAAGTTCAAACTCAGAGTGAACACCTGGTCTTTTCTTCAAATCAGCTAGGTGTATATCGAAGGGTTCTGGGTCACCTTGTGCCACAAATATTTTCCCTAAGTGTAGAAATATTATTTCTTGGAATAACGTGGAAGGGATTGCCTTCATGCAATGTATCCATGGCCAACTAAGGATCATATTATAATTGGTTTCCAAATCTATAATATAAAACTCGGTGAGGACCGTTTTGGGTCCTAAAGTGATTTAGTAAAACTATGGTTCCAATCAAAGTGGCTTTAAGGCTATCATAACCTCTTAGCGTATTTCACATCATGGAACACTTTGTCTCCATATCCTAACTTTTGAAGGAAAGCGAAGGGGACTATGTTAACTTTTTCCCCATTGTCAACCATTTCACGTTTAACATAATTATTGTAGACCCAAACTTATAAATGTAAATATGGTTCACCTCTTGTGTAATTTCCGCATTTGTTGGCATTTTTCTTATATCGAATATAAATTCAAGTATCCTTATCCGGCTGCCCCGGAGGATAAATGTCAAAATCCACATAGTTTACCTACGTTTCCAGTGGAGGAGTGATGTTGATGAAATGGCCAAGGCCTAACACATCTAAGAGGGAAGCCCTGTGGGCGAGAGAGTTCTTTAACAAATCTAAGAAGGAGATGTGTGAGAAGGTTTTAGTTAAATCATTAATTAGATCATAGGTGCCTATAGGTTTTACCAATGTTTGTTGAGTTTTGTCCTGGCTATAATGAATAACTTGGAGTTGGTTGAGAAGAATAATCCCACGTTCTTATTATGGTTTCTATGGGTAGCTCGGCATCTAACTCTACTAAAGCAACTATCTTAGTTTGATGTCGAGTTCGTAATTGGGGGTGCGACTGGTGGATTTAATGAAGTTGAAGATTCATGATCATTATTTCCTGTCATGAAACCCTTATTTGTTTCGTTAGGATCTAACCTGTTGTTGTTAGAATGGTTTGGGAGAGGGTCATTAAAGATCTTGAGGGATGCATTTTTGGGAAACTACCCCCGTATAAGTGTTTGGTGTGGGTACTATAGAATTCACTAAAACCATATCTATAAAGAGTTGTTTTTGATCTTCTGGCAAACGTTGCATGAATTTATTGTATTCATGACAAGTCCTAGTATTGTGGCCTTGAATCTTGTGGAAGCCACAATATAGATTGGGATTATAATTTTGAGGCTGTTGATTTAAAACCTGTTGTGGCCTGAAATTATGATAAGGTTGCTGGTTGTTAGAGTTAAAATTTTGAGGTTGTTGCCTTTGGTTTTGACCCTGATATCCAGTTGGGTTTTGATTTGGACTTTATGTTTGGACTTTTCATTTGTTGTTGTTGCCGTGGTGGATGATTAAAATCCACTGCGTTGATTATTGGGGTAAAATTATTATTTCATTGAATATTAACAGGTGGAAAAATGTTTACAACATTTTCCCTTTTAGCTTGGTCGGATTACTCCATCTATTGTAACACCGTGATTGTTTTTAAGGATCTTAGGTCCTTGATTAGCATTCCCAGCATTAGGATAGGCCACGGTGTTTTGATTGGGAGTGGTTAATTTCCCATTTGTCCCATATGTCTTACGACCACTATCAATTGCTGTTTGGTCGATTCAGAGAGCACTCTCGAGTACTTCATCATAAGTTCTTAGTGGGAATTTCTGGACTTCTTCCTTTATCTCTCTATTAAGTGAATTAAGGAATAAATCGCATAGTTCCATTTGATCCATATTTGGAACACTCACTGATGAGTAGAGAACCGTACACCATCTTTGGATAAAATGAGAGGTGGATTCATTATGTTCTTGTTTGATATGTAAGAACTCCTTGTTTCTGTTCTTAACAATTTATTCATGTCGAAAGCTTTGATGAATTCTGACACGAGTTGTTTAAATGAATGTATCGAAGCTTCAGGTATTTTGTAATACCAATCAAGGGAAATACCTTCTAGGGTCTTAGGGAATATTTTAGTGACAAACCTGTCCCAAGGGAGTAACTCCCATATGGCTGTGGCATAGGCCTTAATGTGTGCATTCAGGTCTCCTTCCCCTTTGTATTTGGGAAAATCGGGAAGAGGTCTTGGAAGCATAATGCTTCGTATGGTGAAGTCTAGGGGTTCTTTCAAATATTCTGAGTAAGTCCCTACTACGTAGGCCTCAACCATCGACAAGGCTTGCTATGAGGGGGTTAAGGGGGATGGGTTGTTGATATGGCATAGCATATGCATTTTTAGGAACATAAGGGAATCCCTGTGGTTGAACGAACATCCCAAGAGAAGAGAACATGTCTCCTTGTGGTGACTTTGAATAAATGTTTAAGTAAGGAGGAGCATTGTTCTGGTACGGGTTGTTTGGTGCCAAGCCAAGAGGTGTCATGCTTTCAACTGGAGTGGCATTTGAAAATGTGGTCCTAGTTGGTGTTTGTTGTGGGTAAGTATAAGGATTTTGAGGAGGCATGCCTAACGTGCCTGTTCTTGTAAGGAGGTTGACTTGATTGGGATGATGCAGAGGGTTGGGGATTCCTGCTTGCCCAAAATATGAATTTTGGTTTGCTTGAGCAAGTTCTAGCCCTCTAACCTTCTCAGCTAAGGCTGAAATGACTTCCATCGGTGAAGACGCACAGTGCTTTTCCTTAAGGGTGTTTTTGTATAGCTTGAGGTTGTAAAGGGGTATGATACCCTGCTATGAATTGGTCATTAACCTGCCAAGCTTCACCGAGTGTATTTCCCATAGGTGGAGTTATGGGGGTGTTCTCCTGGAATAGGGCATCAGACTGTATTTGTAAACTCCCTATAGGTGGATACATATTTTGGAAGCATTGTTCACTTTTAGCGAAGCGTGCTAAGTACTCCTCATCCAAAAAGGGGAGTGGGTCTGATTGTCTACTGATCTATGGTCTGAAAAAGACCCGAGGAGATGAAGTGGATTCTCCAGTAAACGTCATATTGTTAGAGCCTAATGGCTCTAGCTGTTGTGTTTGTGCAAACTGATCAAACTCCTCAATTCGGAATGAAGAACTAGAACTAGTTCTGTGAGGGGGAGTTTGAGATGACAAGTAATTACTCGAATAGTTATCAACCCATGTAGAAAGTGAGGGCGATGGTTGTCTATTTGTTTGACTATAGTTTACTTCGAGACCTGAGAGAGGTCTGCCATATGCATCGTATCCTGACATATTTGAGGGGTATATGAATACCCGCAGAATAATGGGAAAGAGTGAAGGTGGATGGAAGAAATGAAAACAAAAAGAGGAATATTAGTTTGTTTCACATCGGGTTCACCAATTTTGTACGATGGAAAAGTAACATGCGAGCATGGGAATCTACAAGTACCTCTTCCTCGTACCCAACCTCTCGAGGTCATGTTGAGATAGTTGGTGAATGTATAATGTGGATGATAGATATAGACAAGCTAATCGGGTAATCTTAAATCCTCAATACACAATAATGGAATCTACGAATCTAAGGCGAAGAAGGCCCTCCTAACCTGAATTGGTGTAATGGTTTTCTCGGATATAATGGTTGTTTGGAGGCTCCAATCGATATCAAGCTCTGCCAAGATTCTATTTCTTGGTTGTTGGATACATGGGAAGTGACGTAGGAGCTTCGTATATATCTCTCTAGACAAGGTCATGAAAATGGTGATAGGTGGATTAATAGATTTGTAGTGAACTATGGGTGGTTTTCTGGTCTAGCCCAGAAAAATATTAGATCGATTGGCTTCTATGTTTAATACGGAGAACTGTGCTATAATATCCGGCGGGAGTGGTGAAGATCTAAATACCAGCATTCACAAGCCGGTGTCAATACTTGACTGGTTCATTGGCCCGTTGGGTTGTGGGACATGGGGATCATAACAATGAGTTTGTGGTTATTGTGGACCTATTTTGGTCATGTGAAGAATCAATTTCTTCTCCCAACTATACGAGAATCGTATTCCTTTTCAGCCTCTACGTTCAGAACTAGAAGTTGTATGATTTTCTTGGAGTACCTAACAAGTGTTCTAGAAACTTGAATACGTAAGCTAGTGTCTATGTCAAGGAGGAGGTTTCCGCATTAGGATGTGGAACCAAAGGATTGCAACCAAATGTTTTCTCTCATTTGAACCCTTGCACGGTCATTTAGGTGTTTTATCAAGGCAATCTATAGTTTGGATGGTTTGACCAGAATGTGTAAGCTTTGTCGTCTTCGATATTCAGTCCTCTTAGTTGCTCACTAATTACTTGTAAGTTTGTTGTTGCTCGAAAGACCTGTATCCTAAGGTCCTGATCTATATCAGCTAAAGTTGTGGGTAGATTTGGTTGAGGTACTATGGGTTCAAATATATACTCTCTAGGCTCTCTAGGTCCTGTGATTGTCATACAAAATGATTCAACTTTTAACTAAAATTAACAAACTGATTACTGAAAGAGGTATTTACACTATGCAAGCATCCTTCTATTTTTTGTATTTTTTAAATGATGTATTTCAATGAAATTGAAGAGCAGCTACTCTAGTATGTTTATAAAATGAACAACTAATCTAGAAATAGAATAAGAAAAAGCAAAGTAACCTGGTATGGCTATTTGCCTGTGCAGCTTGTGATTTTATCCTAAATATCTAAGCAACTAAACATATTAAACTAAAAGGCTCTCAATCCTACCTCAGAAGTGAGGAATGAATCATAGTTTCTCATAAAATATCAATCCCCATAGCTTCCCTGGTGATATCAAGAGCGAACTTTTAACTAAAATGAAATAATTCACTACTCTATTTGATATGTTTGTAATTAGAACTTTAATAGCTCAAACCTGGCGTTTACAGAACAATGGTAAATCTAGTTGTTTGTGATTTCATCCCCTCGAGTGTGATCTCCTTGTTTCTTTGTGTCCTCATGAATCTAGAAATTGTGTATATGATAGCATTAATAGAACATAGCAATCAAATAATGACAACTTTGGATATAGACCGAATACAATGCGAGTAGGAGAGGGATAACGCAAGTGAACAGAGCTTGACTATGCAATTCCTAGCGGGATTTATTGTGGGAATACAACACAAGTGTACCAAGAGTTTTAGAAACTATCCTTGTGATAAAATAAAAACTAAAACTTTAATGGATTCTAGTCTAGAAATGAAGCTATTATATGCTAAACTGATTGTATGAAGCAACAATGGAACAAGACTAAAACAAAGAGATTATATGACTTCTAAAAGACCAACAATGGAAGAAAAACATGAAATTGACATAATTCTAAGCAAGAAATTGAAAGACTGAATAAGAGAATTGAGAAGATGAGGGGCCATTTGCTTGAAAACAAGCTGGTTATTTATAACCAATGCATTTACCAGAGGGTAACTCCCATTTGATCTCTTTTAGTACAAACAAAGGAAAAACACATTCCCAGGAGCAGAAAAAAAATTAATGCAAGCCAAAGTGGTTGAAGAAAGCATGTAAATTTGAAGATTTACGTTTGATGTGATCATTGGAAGAATCTAGAAAACGTGAATAAAACCACCACCGTGCAGGCGGGCGGTGGTTCCGTCACTGAAGAAAAAAATTCAAGAAAAAGGGTGGAAAAGGGGAAAACAAGGCACGTGGAGGCTGAGTAGGGCATGCAGGGGTACAAGCGTATACATGGCGAGCCTTTTTGGATTCCGAACACCTTACAAGGAGACCTGTATCATCATTGGGGCATGTGTAACATCGTTCCGGCGGTGCAGTACCCTACAATTTTTGGTACGTAGAGTTACACGTACCCATCATGATTTTCCACTCACACTTGGAATGTCCTCACTTGACTATATTTGTGGTAGGATAGACGCTAATCATTCTTTGTTTACCTTTCCTACATATTTTGGCAATATCACTATTCCTAATGACTCTTCACCAACTTACGCTCCGAATATATCTTGTTGGCATGCTCATGGTTTTCCTCCTATAGCCTTTACCGATAAGGAATATGCAATGAATTTATAGACACTACACTCTAATGATTCTTTATATGACCCTCCTCACTATATAGCTTATCATGTTTCCGATGCTACTCCAGTAGGTTTCAACCACAATAACGATGATCTCCTTGATAGTGGAACATAATCACCTTCTTTATCGTACACTTGGGGGCATAACATCTAACACATCTGCCCTCCTCATATTCACATAGGCTTATCTCTCATCTTTGCATTATCATACATTCATATCCTCGCATAGGCCTATTCATCACACATTTTAGTATCGTTATTACTTGATGACATTATCTTGTGCTTTGGTTCACACTTGACTGTTGAGGGCTTACTACACATGAACCCCACACACTACAAAGTAGATTGATTCACACATTTTTCATCATATGTCTTGCACTTTACATCATACACTCTACATTTATTCTATATCATTTTGAAATTTGCATTTACACATCATACATCATATTAATCATCATTATACATGTATCACAATCTTAGGGTCTACATTATATGATTCTCATCTTACATACCATGCACCTTACAATTTTAGTCTACATACACATCTTGCATTGTGCATTCCTACATCATACATTGTCTACACACCATACTAGTCTTCATCATATGTGTCACACTCCTATTGTCTACAAGTATATCATTCCATACTCCTCATCTTGCATATTACATAATGTGCATCCTCACATTATTATTCTATCTACACACCTTGTATTTCATCTTATATATCATACACTACACATTTATACACATCATATGGTCATCTATTATCAACATGCATAGTACATTGTATTTTACACGCTGCACTCACTACCTTATGAAACACTTTAGTTCCTCATTCCATACTCAACTTCCGATGGTTTACAAATAAAATGAACCTTATCATACTTATACATTCATCATATGACCTTCTATAATGTGACATTACTAGGTTAGTTACATACGTTATAGTCTAAATGGTCACCTATCCCTTCATCTTGTAAGGGTATATGCTTGAGGATACATCACCACACAATATATTCATCTCCTAGTGATATATGCTTTACGCTACATCATCACTCTTTTGATCATCTTGTTGTGATATATACTTTGGTTATAAGGGTCATGTACACATCATCTCTAGGTTATATATCATCAATACACATACACACTTATCATAACACATTAAACACAACACACATTTAAATAATTTCCTAATGACCCACTATTACTTACATTTCATTATTAATCTGTTGGGGGAAAAATAAAATGAACCACACCGCATACACTTCCATTCACTTGGGGGAATGCTACTCCTACCATCTATCTTGCATTCCATTCCATCCATCCACAACATTCTACATATCATGGTTTCTTTTATAATTGTTTACATTTTCTTATATATGGCCATCTTATTACACATACTAGTTAGATATCTTGTATGTCATTTATCTATACCATACACACATCCGCGTTCATGAATTTCATTAGTTGTGATCACAGATACATGTATTTTGCACGTAGTACAAATTCTCACCTACATTGGTCACTGAGGGCATCCACATTCATCTCTCATAGGTGCTATTGTTTCATTTTATACTTAGCACTCTATATTACATGGTTATACACACTTTTGACATATTGGTTATCTTTCTAACATGCTAACGGGTGCTTCATGTGTAAAATTTGTTTGCAGGATTACTTTCTTCCATGGTTATCTGTTGTTTGTACTTGTTTGTCTACTCTTTGCTATGGTATGCGGTCCTTTCCCTTTGCTTTATGTGTAAACTTTTTGTTGTATGTGGACATAATGGCCTTGATGTATAGCGACATCACGAGTGATGTCCCATGTTTACTGACCTCTCTCGTGTGGATTACTTTGTCTTATTACATGTTTACATTACTTGTATTGCTTGGTAGCTTATACACTATTTGTGTAGATTACATATTATCTTATACATGCATGCTTGTTTGTACTAACACTTGTCTTTGGCTAGCCTCCTATATTTATGTGCCTTGGTCTCTACCAAGCGTATTCCTTCCCCCTCTCCAGGGGAGAGTTATATAGATCATGTGCTTGGTCCTCTTTTGGGGCTGCATTCTCCTATCAATGACATTGCATGAACCCCCAAAGAGGGGGCATCATTTTGGGTTTTACGTACTACACAACTCTTCTACACCAATTCGGATTCGGTTCAATTTCCATCCTTAACATTGTGGGTTATACAACGAGTGGATTTAGACCAAGTATACAAACCACGTACACGAGAGGATTTTACAAGACATGGTTTGTCCTTAGCATTCTAGGGAGTAATTATAGGTTATATGGCACAATGGATTTCCTTTGTACACTACTTCAGCTAGTGACTTTGGATCGCCCAAAAACAAGAAGTAAAGATATCTCTTCATATAACTTCGGGGAAGTAGTTACAGGTTGGAGAATAATACAACTTTCTCCCTACACTTATTTGTCAGGGGTGGCATGAGATCTCCCAAAAACTCGTAGTACAAGATATCCTTCTACACTTTTTCTATCGACATGGATCAGGTGCACATGTTCCATTTTTCATTTACGTATTTTACATTTACATACTCTTGCACGTATATACATGCATCTTTTACATGTGTTCTTTATATATAAATGCGTATTTTACTACTTGATCGTTTTATCCTTGTAGGTCCATCACTATGAGAAAAAAATAGTTAAAAAAAACAACTACACCAATGGGGGTAGCAAAACATTTTACGACAACACGCATGATACTAACCATTTAGGTACTATTGTCACCAAATCTTTGCACCCTCCAAATGGCCATAATGTGAATAGGACGTTGGTGTGATTGGGACACATGGGATCACCTCTCAAACTGTGGAACTTGGGCTTGAGGTGAACCTTAGGAGAAGGTCAGCTTCCTCTTCCTAAACTAAGTGTTTGACTACTCCTAGTGCAATAAAATGGTTATCTAGACCTATGCTAACATTGTCATGGGTTTTAGGGAAAGAGATTTAGAAATGAAACTATACTAGGGATGATGATGAACCAAATAAAGATTGTTTCCAGACTCGGGAAGGGTTCATTTGAATAGGGTGTGTGCACCATAATTCAACTTCACCTACTGCAACTTAGAGAGGGTAAAGAATACCATGACTAGAAAGTACGTGTTCCCTTTGTTAAATGTGACTAGAAAAGCAAGTTATCAGTCTCCCAATGAAGAAGGATGAACTTGAGAAGGGTGAATAAGCACCACAACTCAACTACATGTAATAATCCACCACTTGATAAGCACGAACTCTAAGAACCTACAACAGAAACGTGAACTTGCACAGTGTACTTGCAAGCATGAGAAAAGACACAAAGAAGTATAGAAGGATGAAAGGACCAAGATTAGTCACAAAACACACACTTTTATTACTTCAATAACATGCATAATGCATCATACATTCAAAAGAGGAAATGTTTTCCATTATA
Organism: Taxus wallichiana var. yunnanensis; assembly: GCA_018340775.1. NCBI lineage: Eukaryota > Viridiplantae > Streptophyta > Pinopsida > Cupressales > Taxaceae > Taxus > Taxus wallichiana. The sequence continues at coordinate 358,227,428 of CM031243.1, read as the reverse complement.
GTCTTGAAAAGGAGGATTGAAAGTTCTCTCAACATATAAGGATAACTTGCAGAAGAGAGAGGACTCTTGAAAATTTTGTACTTGTCTTAGAAGTCTAAATTTTCCAACCTTTCTCGACTTGTTGGAATGAGATCCTAGCTTACTTTTATAGAAGAAGTTGTGAGAAAGGAGAAAAAAGTCATAAATTCCCTTCCTAAATTGAAGGCACATGATTGTTCATTTATTACGGTTGGTTGAACCATTTGAGAAGGTTCCATCATGTTCCATCATGTTCCATCAATTTCTTTGTTGACCTAATCCTCTCAATTAATTAAAGGAATATTTAAATAAAATATTTTAATAATAATAATAAATATTATTAATAAAATATTTAAAATTAAAATATTAATTTAGTTAAAAATAATGGTGGGACCCCCATTGACTTCTTGCATTGCAGAGGGAGGGGTACATGTGAATGGCTCAAAAAGAATCAAATCGAGTGGTTGGCTCACCGAGAAAACTCACCGATTTGGTGTCGAGCTACTCCGGCCTTCACCGCAATCGGGCTCCTTTGCATCAAGCACTTCTTGAACGGCTCGATATTGCAACATGACTCCTCAACTGCTTCCAATGCTCACTGCCAAATTTCCAAAATGAGCTCTCCACTAAGCTCTTCCTATTCTTACCAAGCTCCAAAATTGACTTGAGCCCTTTGCATACACCAACGAGCTCCTTGTTGTCACGAATTTTGACTCAAATTGATCCATAAGAAACTCTTCTAGTTCCGAGCTATATCCATCATGGCTTGGCAACTTGTACTTATCACCTAATCGACCGATTCGGTCCATTTAATTTGGTTCACCTTAGCTCGTGTCTGAATCATCGAACATGAACTCAAATGTCTTGAACTCCACATTGAAGCTCCTGAATCACCTTTATTAAGACCAAGCTACTAGTTTTGAGCCCCAACTTTCCATTCTATTGACAATCGAGATCATTTCCTCTTGTTTTCTCAAATTGTCCGAGCTACTTTACGTATTCCACGGAGATCCCTTCCCTCGCATGAAGCTCACCAATCTTCTTGCAAGATGTTATATGTCGAACTTACCTATGAGCCCTAGTCTTTATCTCCCCGCGCATGTGTAGCTCATGACTTGACTCTACGAGCCTTGAGTGCTTTCACCACTAAATAAATATCCACCGAGCCTTATTTATTCTTACCGGATTCCATGACATGTCCAAACCTCTCGAGATCACTAGCTCTCAAATCAGACCAACTTGTGCAACCATCGAGTTCTCCTAAATTGACCTCGGACTCAACTCCTCCATTCTAGCTATGTCATTTGACCTTTTACCGCCAATTGTAAATTTTAGGCCAACTGGATCATCATTCACTTTTACTCAAATCATCCTTTGCCTAATGAATATTGGTGAGAAATTCAAAAACACCTCATAAACATTCTCGAAGTGAGCTTCATGCTATGATCTCGGATAAGACCAAAACTTTCTGACATTGAGTTAGACCTTCTCCTGCAAGCTATTTCCATTCGTGGCTCGGTTGCCTAGTCAACTAGTTTCAAGTTCCAGGTGATTCACACTCCTCTTATGTGCCGAGTTGATATATGCCACCTTTACTCTACATTCTATCATATGCATGAATACCGACTTGGTCCCTTTTCCTTATGCCGAGCTTGAATGATTCTGCCTTACTCGATGAATCCCCCATCACTCGAGTGTGATTTTTATGTGATGCCCATTAGTTTGAGCTCCAATTGATATCTATCTAAGCTTTCATTTCTTTTTTCAACGTTTGAGTTCGGTGTTTTCTATCGCAACTTCATGGTTCCACACTAACACCGAGCTCCCATGAATGTTCAGCTCCATCCAAGTGAAATGAACTCCTCTTAGACCATTCAAACCTATTATGTCAGAACTGCAAGCTCATAGGTAATACACAGTAATCCATCCCCTGGATGATATGTCGTCTTGGCCTCACCATGTTTACCTCTATCAAATCATAACAGAACACCTAGACACACACAACACACGGATCAACCTATCTAGCCTGAGGTCAACTTCAGTTTAATGCATTGAGTCACTTATGGCTTAGCCCTTCTTTGTTTCTCTGTATGGCTCGATTTTATGAGCTCCACCTACATTGGGTCCTGAAACTCAACCACAAAGTGACTTAGCTTAATTGAGTGAAATCCAAATTTCATTAGTACTTTTCGCAAGTCTCAGAACCTCAGTGAACAACTCAGCACTTGGTATATATTGATCAAGATAATTACATGGAAGTTTCAAATTAACTTAATGGCTCCTCACGCAACTCCCCATAATGAGATTCCTCTTCCATGAATCTTGGCATGACCATACATTAAATAAGGAGCTGATCTGGTTATGTATCTGCCACTCCATGCATGACTCACTTCTAATATAGAAAGAACTCATTACCCACTTGACCCGGTGATAGACTCGGCCTACACCCCGGACTCATGACCTACCTTAGTTGGATCTTCTGTTGTGAATCATTTATCACTCGACTAGGCTTATTATTTGGTCTACATTGAAATCCATCAACTGGATGACTCATCCTTAACTCTCATGAAATGCTCACGAGATGAGTTTCACCACTTTATCCATTTGCAAGAAAATTTCCCGATGTGCCCGAGATCCCTGGACATTGGAGCCCTAAAACCTTGGCTAAAATGACTCAAATCCTCGCATCTTGGCAACTTGGATCTCGGGACCTAAAGACCATTTTTCCATTCATGGCATGGATTTCATATCATGAAAATCCACAAGTTAGAAATGGTTACTGAGATCTTTGAGGCTACTTTGCAACTAAGCAACTTGGTTGTATGGCTTCTTTTCCCTGAAATTGCCATGTTATGACTCAAGTTGTCTTCGTTCCTTTCTCGACTTGAGATCTATTCTATTTGAGCTCGCTAACCTATGTAATACACTTGGTCCGTATTATTATAACTCACCCCTCTATCAAGCTACTTCTTGTTTATACATATCCTTCATTTCTAGCTTGGTATGCTATTTCGCTTACCTTATGCTAAATTGGCCAATGTCTCTCTCACCTTTGTGATGATGTTTCCTAAGAATCCCAATTCTACAAGCTTGTCATGGAATCCATAATCTCATTGTCGAGTTTCCATAAACTCACCATTTCCACTAGCTCGAACTCAACCAACTTGTCCGTGAGATCACCACATACTCGAGACTCGCCAAGTCCGGTTCCACTCCATCTATAATATTTTTCATACATGTGACCTATAGAGCCATTCAATTACTTTTCCTAGTGATCCATGCACGTGAATAACTTACCACCTTGTCTTAGTGCCAACTCTCTTCCTATGATCAATTTATGAAATTTTCATGATTTCTCGAGTCAAGCTCTTTGTCGAGTTAGTCCTTATTTACTTGACCAAGCTTTTCCGAATGAAACTTTCATTCCATCTACTTGATCCAAGCCATGAGTTGATCTATTCATCTAGCTCGATTATTTCCCAATCTCTTGAACTCCAAACCCAAACACATGTTTTCCTATTGAGTTGTCCTATGTCGATCCCGTTAGCTCGGCCCTTTCTTTTCCCAAGGAAAGTTGTACACTTTGATCTCGATGATGCTATCTTCCTAACGATGTGAACCCATTCTCCTTGGAGAACATTAGCCCAAATTTTACACCTACATGCCTAATCTCGAGCTCTCAAACATCATTATCTAGAGCCAAGCTATACATCGAGCTCATTGTGACTTCCTTAATACTTCAAATGCCGAGCTCAACACTATGTGAAGAGCCATCTCATTCATAATGCTAAGGAATTCTTCTCACCTGATGCAAGTTAACCACTCGCCTAGATCTCAAACAAGTTATTTTGTTCAATGGTCCATTTAGACCCCCAACTATTTTAAAATCAAAATTTGATTCTCTTGGCTTCCATTCGGAGCTAGAGAGTCATGGGAACATAGTTAAAACCCTCCTAGAATTGATTGATTGATTTCAATCACTTTACACACATTTACTGAAAGTGGGGCCCCATGGCCAATTTAGTTACCCAAGACAAAATTTGAGTCCCGAAAATCCGAGAAAGGAAAAAATGATAGTAGAAAACTATGAACCCTTATGAAACACCGTTAGTATTTCTTAAATGTAAAAATTACCGTAAACAACCGATAATTGTCACAAAGGAATTCTTGGCCTCGAGTCCAAAATCCCTCATTATCTGATTTTCCAAGTGTGTAAAACTAAATAACAAGTATATCACACACATCGACAACCACACATGCATTTCCGCCCTAGGTTTACTTTTTACACTTTTTTACATCTTTAGTCTCCACGTTCTATATTTTTGTCACTCCATGCTTTGTCTAATCCTTCAAAACGTTTTTACATCACTCTACATGGATTATCAAGAAAGGTACACATCTCTATCTAGTTTATGTTAGCAAGCTTCCCACTCACTAACATAAAGTGGGGAAAATGTGACCACTAAATCATGCACTCTAGACATTATTTAGTCTCAATCTCATGCTACTATTTATATGGATTTTGAGTGAAGAAAGTACTAATTAATCCATGTCTTTTGGCCATTTTACTTTGATTTTTGTCATCACTTCCGACCTTTAACACATACTTTCCTAGTCTGTTTTTGTTGTTTGGCATTATTTTACCTTTGGCTGTGGCATCCTTCCAAATACAAGGGTGCCTAGGCACCCTGGTCCCTTTTTGGATGCCCCGAGCCTTTTTGCACTTTCCCACCACTTTTTGGGCACTTTCAGACCATTTGAACTTCTCATCTTTTTTTAGTTAGCCATTTTGGGACTAATTACAAAACTAGAACAAGAGAACCATATAAATATAAAGTTATGAGACCATAATGAGGGACCAAGCACTAAGAACTACAATCATCACCTAATATTGCATCCAAAGAAAGGATCTATTTATATTCATCTAGCTCCATCACAGGCACAAGGATGGTTCATTTGCATCGATTGCATATGAGGGAAGTTTATTTTATTCCATCCATCATTCTATTATATTTTATACACATAATTATTACTCACTACTTTCAGAAAGTGTGTCTAACACAAGAGTGCCTAGAGTATGATTGCGCACACAAGAACATAGAACAACATTGGGTCCGAGTGTAGTGTAGTGCTCAAGTAATTAATTCCACCATTTTGGCAACCGAGGTCATTCTCGACCCCTTCATATGCATCTTAATTTTTTATGGTATGATGTTTGTCTTAGGGTTTTACATGTCTTTTCTTCATCATCGATTACCGGTGACATACGACTGAGTATAGCAAAGTTAGTGCAATAGGAAGTGAATACAAAAATATCAAGCGACACCTCATAGGAAGGTTATAGAGTTTTTCACATACTAGGGCACCCACAAGTGACCTTGTACTCTCTAGGCGTCACAAGTCTACTCATATTTCCTAGATATGCACTTTTCTAGACTTTGACACAGTTATTTCCTCCTATTTCTCCAGCCATATCTACAACACAGTCTAACAAGCTTGTCAAATCAGTTGAGTTCTTTCTAACTCTCTTTGCATTTTATGGTTTCACATATCTATTTTCTTTGTTGCTTGAATCATTTTCTTTATACATTCATATATTATTTATTGTTCTCATTAATGTTATATTAACTATAAAACTAGCTATCAGTCTAAATTTTAGTAAATCATAAGGTGATGCTTCCATGAAGAAGACACCCCTCATGCTCAAATCACTCTTTTGTTCATATCTCACAAACCCCTACTCTGATCTCCATGAGATTTGAACTGAAGCTTCCCTACATGAACACCTTTGGAATGAGTGTTTGCATGACCTCATTAATTCCCTCATCCATTTTTTATAGTCATCTAAAAATTTCATCCATGGAAAAATTCCCCTTCGGATCTACAAATTTGCAATGAGCTAAATGAGATAAAAATCAAAGCATGAGATCCTAAAAAAATTAGCTTTCCAATGAGCACTTTCTTACCCCATGAAAATGGGTATGATTGGAGTTATGAAGGAATTTTATTTTTCTACATTATTCCCTCTCAAATGAATAAAACACAAAAATTCAAGTTCACTTTTTCATTTCATGAAGATTTGGACGAGAGAAACCCTTAAAATTAGAGCAAAGCATCCTTGTGAGAAGAAGAATTTTTGGAGATCTTTTTGGCTCGATTCAACACCCCATGGCCAATGTTTATTTTTAGTAAGTATAAATTGAAGAAACTTACTAAGAGTAGTGGGTTTGAATGATGAATGTATTCAAGACACTCATTTCATTCCCTAGGAGGAAAAGTGCTCAAAAGTGAAAATTTGGTGAAATTGCCAAAACTAGTCACCAGGAAGAACTTACTAAAAATAGTAAGTTTCTGGAAAAGGATCAAAATGGTCATGGTTGTTCATCCTCCATTCCTCACTAATGTAAAACTTTGTGGAGGAAAAAATCATGCTTTCAAAAGGGTGGAAAGTGGCATTGTGTCTCAAACAGAAGAGAATCCCTCTCGGTCCTCAATTTTGGTTGCAACAAGTATGTTTGGATCTCAGTGTGCTTCTCACTTTGTCCAATGGGTTGATCATAAGTTTCAAGAATGTTCCATCCATTTTCTCACCTTCATTCATCACATGGTTGAGGTATTATTCACCACATCTCATTGGTTGCTTTATTTCCCCAAGGGTTAGTATCACGATGTTGAAATATGCAAGCAATTGTCTCAATTTTCATCAAGAATTTGATATTTTGGAGGAATTTTAGTGTTTCAAAGTTTGAAGGCTTGTTAAAGTGAGGGAAATATTCCCTCATCATATTCAATGGTATTCACCTCCCCTTCCAGTGGCCAATCAGTCAAGGCATGAGCTCACAATGTGCAATGTTGTAAAGTTAGGGTAGAGCTCTCCACCGGTGCATCATAGTGTTGTGGAGGGTCATCATGGGTCAAGTTTTGGTATTCATCACCATTAGATATGATCCTCATCTTCCTCGAGGGTGGAATAATCTCCATTCATGCTCAGGAGCATCCTTCCTCTCCTCTCTCATTCTTTCTCCTCTTCTTTCCTCCTAATTCCTCATTGTACGTGATCATGATGTTTTTTCCTATTCATTTAAGTGACAATGAAATATTTATAAGATGTAAAAGTACTCCCTAAAATTATAAGAGGGGTACTTAATTTTTCCCTTCCTAGGATAATGAAAAGTCACAAGTTAAATAGGAACATGAAGAGTCATGTGGGGGTAGAGGAAGAGTTCCATTGTAAAGATATAAATTAAGAGTACCTCCTCATTTCAAAGGATGGTTAATTATTTTTTACTAGATCCTATTGTGTTTCTATGAACAAGTACCTTAAATTCATCTATTCTCTTGTCTATTATTATTCTATCTCCATCTTGACTTATAGTCCACGAACATTGTAAATTGTGCAAATGAAACGATAAAACTTTGTGTTTCTTGTCGATTGTTTCTCCTTCTATGTGAATGGTTTATCCTTATTGATGTAAGTGAAATACTCTAATTTTAATGCAATAAACTTAGATATACTATTTATTGGTTAAAATCCCCTCTTATTTCCCTTTCTTATCTCTCTTTAAGAAAATTTCCTCCCTTGTATTCCATACAAGCGGTTGCACTGCATTTAGGAAGTATTCCTCTGTGATCCCCAATCTACGGGCCACTCCTAGAAATTAGTTTAGTTTATATGTTTTTCCTTTATTTCAGTAAATGGAGCTTCCCCATTCAAGTAGAGGGACCTAGTCCCAAAGAATTGGTGAAATCCCATAATTTTCCCTTGCGAAAAATTATTTTGCCAACAGTTGCAATCAATTACTAACACGAAATAAATACTAACTCAAGAATGAAAGAAGGAACTAAATAAGTGAATAAAACCTAGGAATATGAAAAACAACAATATGATTCACGTGAGAATCAACAAGTAACTCTTCAGCGTGCACCCGACCTCCCGAGGTCGTGCGAGACAGCCGGGTGGGGGAGAATATGCGACAAAAATAGTTAGGCGAGTCTAATGTCTTCGACACGCACTAGTGGAATTTGTGAATCTAAGGAAAGAAGGCCCTTCTAACTTGGTGGTGTGATAGATCGATCAGCAAGGATGACTTCTCGAAGGCTCCAATCAATATCGAGCTCTGGCGTGATTCGATCTATGGGTTGCGGAATACGTGGAAAATGACCTGGGATTGTTTCGTGTATATCTCCTGATAAGGTCATATAGTGGATGATGAATATAATTGACTCTATGGATGATTTTCTGGCCTAGTCCAGAATTCCCTAGCTTAAAGCGCTATATCTAGTAAGGACGGTTGTTCGATGATGATAGGTGGAAGTGGAGTGGACTGAATACCAAGATGCGTAGGAGTGTCATGTCTAAATGACTTGTGGATTCGTTGGGTACATGGGATCTGTGGATCATGACCATAGACTCTTGGTTGTTGCGGTCTGTTATGGTCATACGCGGGATCAAGTTCTAATCCCTAGTATCCAAGTAATCGTATGCTTTCTCGGCACATGTTTAGAACCAATAGTTGTGCAATCTTCTCGAATACCTTACGGGCGTTCTCATGACCTGGATTCTTAAGCTGGTATCTATATCTACGAGGGTGTCTCAGCGTCTTGTGGAACTAGAGGATCACACCCGAATGTTTGTTCTCTTTCGAGCCCTTCTACGGTCATGTGGATGTTTTCTAGGGTAATCTGTAGTTTGGCTGACTTGACCAAAACGCATGTGCTTGGTCGTCTTCTATGTTTAATCCTCTTAGCGAGGGCGATCGGTTGTAAATCGTGGTTGTTCGGAATACTTGTATCCTGAGATTTTGGTCTATGTCAACTATTGCTGTGACTAGGTTTGGTTGAGGCACGATTGGCTCAAATATATATTCCCTGGGCTCTTGAGGTCCCGTGATTGTCATACGAAACAAAATGCAAATCTAACTGTAACGAAACAAATTCTAACTACGTGAAATAAATCTAACATATATATCTTTTATTCTTCTAAGAAATATTCTAATAATTTTAAGGAAAGCAAACTATTTTAAGCGTATCTAGAAATAATAACTAAACAATAATTTAAAACAGACAAGATAACCGAGTGTAGTTATTTGCCTGTGCGATTTTGTAGAATTATTCTAAATAAAACAGTTTGTCTAATCTACCGGCAAGATTCTCGATCCTACCTCAGAAGTGAGGAGTGAATCATAGTTTCTCAGAAACTATCAATCCCCATGACTTCCTGTGATGTCGAGAATAGAATGAAATGAAATAAAGCGATTAACTACTCTATTTGATATGAATCTGACTAGAACTTTGAAATTTAAAACCTGGACTCCGTGAACAGTGGCGAATCCGATGGTGTATGTGATCTCGTCCCCTCAGTATGATCTCCTCGTTCTTTCGTGTTCACGTGGATCCAGAAAAGCGTGTAATGCTAGCACCGATAAGAGTAGATTTTGGGACAAGGACAGCTCAGAATGCAGACCGAGAATGCGAGTAGGAGAGGGATAGCGCAAGAGTACAGAGCTTGGCTTATGCGATTCCTAGCGGGATTTTACTGCGAGTCATGCAACATGAAGCGACCAGAACCTGTAACTATCCTATACGAAGAGCAAAACCTGCAACTTTAATGGCTTCCTAAGCTATTATGTTCCAATGGATTGGATAAAATAAAGACACTGCTTGCACAAGTTGGATATGTGGCTTACCAAACAATTTGAATAAAGCTAACCGGGCATATAATGGATTGAACTAAGAACTCAAGAACAATAAAAACAAATCTCAGCAAAAGAGAAATTCGAGAGGCAAGCTTTAGCTGGATTGGGATGAGATAACAACACTTGCACTTTGCACAAGATGGAGTCGTGGCTTACCAAGCGGTGAATAATACTAACCAAGTATGAAATGAACTATGCTATCAATCCTAAGCAAGCTAACAGACCAAACCACTGAAAATCAGAAGACTCTAACAGGAAAAATGGTGGCCATTTGCCTCAGCACAAGCTATGCATTTATAGGAATTCCAACACTCAAAAACCAAAACCAAATTGAACTCCTAAACAATAAACAAAGGAAAAACACTATTCCAGGGGACCAAAAACATAAATGCATGCTCAAGTCGGCAAAGAAAAGCTGGTGAATCATGATATTTCACGCGAGTCGCGTCAAAAGAGCGTTCTGAAAAGCGCGCACGGGACCGCCGCCGAGCGGGCGGCGGTTACTGGGACCGGCCTGATCGGGCGGCGGTCTGAGACCGCCGCCTGCGGGCGGCGGTTTCGTCACTGAAGGTCAAGAGGCCAAGGAAAGAGGAAAAAGGGGAAAACAAAGGGCGCGGGGGCTAAGCGGGGCATGCGGGATGTTAACGCATACTCGAGGGCTTTTGGATCCCGAACACCTTGCGAGAGACTGTATCATCATCGGGGCACTTGTTACAGCTTTATTGCAGCGATCTGGTACCTTACTGATTTGGGTACGTACATATTGCCCCCTCGGAGAAGCGTTTTAGCCATGAAGAGGCATAAAACGTTGGGTCCGAGTATGGCAGTCCCGAAATGGGGAGTTAGAAGCTATACCTTACTCGTCCGTGTGTTGAAATGACGCCATCGAAATTCCCGCTACCTGCAAAATGAAAAGAGAACTCAAGTGCAGATAGATGCAATAACTTGGAAGATAAACGCTAAAATAATAGGGAAGGAGAACGTACCATTCGTGCGGGGATAGAAACTTACCTCCATCAGTGCTCCAAACCTGCGAAAAAGTCATTTTAAAACGAAATAGAACGATATATATATGAAAGTGGGCCCATTTTCCTATTCATTTGCGAGTTGATTTGATTGGTTTTGAGCTCTGGGACCCACGGTGACGGTTTCTCACGCGAGTAGAGTCGAAACGTTCGCAGCGAGATCGTGATCATGCCTCCACGTGCGGAACACCGACCTCAGCGATCACAGGTTGGTTTTCTTCCATTTTGTGTTTTTCCCCCTTTAAAATTGAAATGTTAAATTTGTCATAATGGGGGGGTTATTTTTGAAAATGTTAGGTTCAAAAGGTCCACCTAGGGGGGGCGCCTACTGGGTAGGCTCCATTTTTAGTTTAAATGGTCTATTTTTGCTCATTTTGGGCTTTTTGGGGTTAACAACCCGCGCGGGTTTCGGGATCGTGACCCCCCTGGCCGGGCGGCGGCCTGACCCGCCGCCCATCGGGGCGGCGGTTACCACGACCGCCGCCCTTAAGGCGGTGGTTACAAAACCGCCCCCCTGCTCAGGGCGGCGGTTTTGCACAGAATGCAAAAGAACTTAACTTTTGAGATTGCACTTGTATTTTTATCATTTCTATATGCTTTTATGACTCTCTCGATATTGATTAGATACTAACTTGCCCTGTTTTGTGTGTTTTGGGTGTATGCAGGCGAGGGAGGAGTATATCAGATGGAGCCGAGAGAGAGAGTGTGATTGGCTTTCGGGGGTATTGGATGCCCTTTCTCAGGATGAGGAGGATACATTACAGAGGGCCGGCATATTGCGTATATCACGCGTGCCCCATGTCACACCATCCAGTCACATACTTTGTGACTTGTTTTCATATTGGGATGCAGATCGGAACACTTTCCGACTGCCAGGGGTCCGTGGTGAGTGGACCATCACTTTGGAGGATGTCTACCGTATCCTGGGGGTCCCGATCATCGGGAGGAGACTCACTCGAGAAGCGGCGGGTCTCGAGCACAGATTGCACAGTGGGCAGGCTACATGGGGGATGCAGCCATCTCACGGGGTCGAAGAAGGGAGTGAGAGTTCGATCCATTCCTTCTTTGCCCATCCCCGTATTTCGACAGGCTATCATGGGGATCCTTGCCTCGAGGCTGATCGGGGACAAGGGAGGAGATACTTTACTATACTTCTGGGCCCCCATCATTGCACGAGATAGAGGGCATGGCCGGATATATGCCAGGGCGCAGATATTACAGGGACCACCTACCATGATTTACTCTATAGGGTGGTCCGTTTGCGAGGGACAGATCATTGAGCCACCGACTCTAGTCATGAGTTGGGTGTATGAGCATTTTATTCCTTATGGCGAGGGTAGAGGTGGCGAGACCCGGGGCTGTGAGGGTAGGCTAGATGGTCGAGATATGTCGGTCTTAGAGCACCTCACCCGCCTAGATTGCCTCCCTTACCACATGAGATATGGAGCGACGCCGTGCCGGCTTATGGCGGCATATGGGGCGAGGAGACCCTTACATTGATCTCTGCTCCACCACAGGGCAGCTTATCGACCGCGTGGGGCGGGTGGAAGTACACCCTTTTGGCGAGTTCCTCGGTGAGTTCGGCCTTCCATATGCGGGCATGCTTCCCCAGCGGCACCAGTTTATAGATCAGTCCGCGAGGCTAGAGGGGGGCCTAGAGGCCGTGGTTGGACAGTGATCACTCCTGGCACTCCCATTGCAGCCAGGAGGGTAGTTCGGGCTAGAGGGAGAGCCGGTGCGCCCCGGGCACCTTTGCTTCAGATTGCTGCGGGTCCTGCTCACAGCAGCGATGACCCCATAGATATTGACTCCGATTCTGAGGAGTTTACAGAGGGAGGGTCAGAGGAGCAGACGGATGATAGCGATCCTGAGTGGCATGACACTCAGGATATTTTGCAGGCAGAGAGGGCCGAGCAGAGTGCAGAGAGAGAGACTCTAGCTTCAGAGGAGCCACTCTCCCAGGGCCATGGTGGAGAGGATGAGTCAGTTGCGGGGCGTCATGTTGCTCCTACTACAGGAGCAGCCCCTCAGTCGGCAGCGGCATCTGCGGTGGGTGCTGGCCCCAGCGACCCATCTTGGAGGCCCGGTGATCCGAGTAAGTTATCCTCTCATCTTTTCAATGTTTGTTTAATTTAGGATTTTTAATTGCTATTTCTCCTTGTGTTTTGATATTGTATCTTTTAGTCTCTTGCCTAGTTTCTAATTCATTTTTTCTTCTTTGTTTGCAGAGACTGTCGACGAGTGGCGGGATCTAATCCGTAGGGTATGCCCGATTCTGATGATCCCCATGGATAGGACCGTGCGGAGCTATCTGTAGATGCCGAGGGGAGCCCTCGGTAGCCGGTAGGCATGCGCGTCTTCGCTCCCGTTTGGCACGTGGCGGGATGGTGTCGACTCTCCGTCTGAGTTGGCGAGGCTATAGGACAGCGAGCGTCTTATGAGGAGCCATTCTCGTGGCGAGACCGCGGCTGCCCCTCGGGACCCTGAGCCCTCCGTGCATTCAGAGCGCCGGCGTAGCCGGAGCCCTAGGCGAGGGCGCGCACCTTCGGAGGGGTCGCGTAGGGGTTGAGAGACCACTTGGCTCCTATGTATTTTGTACTATAGATTCTTTTGTATATCACGGGCTCTTTGAGTGTTTTGACCATGCCTAGAGCATGATGGCATTGTATATAAACATTGATTATTTATATATATGCATTCGTTTTTGGATCAAAACTTGTCACTGGTGTTTTCCCTTTCATTTCCGAGCTTCCTTGTGTATACTACGATGTATGTTTTATATGCTTTTTTATATGTATGCAATGGAGAACAGATGATGCAAATGCTTGCTTTCTTTTTGTGTTTCATGATGCTGATACATGATATTGTAGATATATTGTGATCTTAAATCTTAGCTTCTGTGAGCAATTTGGATACCTCATGTTTGTTTTGGCAAAGTGATGAAAATAACCAGTATGATGAACAGATTAACTTGCCCCACTCCTAACTCCACGCAACTAGTAAGATGCGAGGGCTCATCACCAAGAGCCAAGAAGGGCGCAAGTTATGAAATATGGTGAAACGATAGTGATGAAAGACAGACGAAGCTTTGGTGGAACCAAATTGAAAACTACAAGCTTACTCTACCTGAATGACTTCATAGTTTTGGATGCTAACTTGCTTTGCGGTTTATCTAGACTTAGACCCGTAGATGGCCACATAGTAGACAAAATCTGGTTTTAGGATTTTTAACTCTTTTGGAATTTTGAACATCTGATTCATTCGTTTTTGACTCAAAGTTTGAATAGTTTGTTTATGACCTTTTAACGTTTGCTTTGTCAAGAGGACCCCCTACACTTTGCCCCATGCTACTAGTAAGAAGCATGGGTTTATCCCGTGGGCAAGGCATAGGCGAGTAAGGGCATTTCCATCCTTTCCCAACCCTACGTCACTAGTAAGAGCCTTGAAGCTCATCATAGAAGGTTGGTGGGGCAAGGAAATGTGTAAAAATAAAATTTTTTGTTTAATCACTTTTTGACTTGTCTTTTTGAGTAAAATGTCGGTATATGCTTATTTCAAAGAGATGTGTATATGGGATAGATGTGACACCATGAAGCTTCTAGAGCAGGACCATAGGCAAGACACCTATCCTAAGAAGAAATCAAAGCGAGAACAAACTTGCAGATCTTGGTATGGTTACCATTAAGACTTCGTCATGTTTGATTTTATTTGATAAAAGATTCTAAAGTGATTGATGATATCGTGAAAATGGAGAGATATGATTAGAAAGTTTTGTGCCAACAACATCATGAGTTTGTAATGAATTGCTTTGAGAATAGATTCCTTGATCACAATTTGTGTAAGAACGAGTGGACAAAATGATCCTAATCTATATGAAAATGCAATGTAGATAGTTATATAGGTAGCGTTATTGCTTATGCGTAGAAAGCGTTTGAGGTGCGAGGAATTGTTGTTTCGCCAAACTCCTCACCTTCTAACGTACATAAGAGGTATGCACCATTTCCATAGTCCTTCATGACTCGGTATGGGCCCTGACCATTTGGGCGGAATTTCCTTCCTTCGCCGGTCTTCTTGTCGATCCATTTGTCTAGTCTTAGAACTAGATCACCTTCGTATATATCACGTTCATAGACCTTCTTGTTTATCTTACTGGCACATTCGGTCAGCATAAGCTCTATGCCATTTGTTCGACATCTAACCTAGTTTCATCTAGGCTTTCTAGTTGGGAAAGCGTGCTTCTCTGTAAGCGTCTTCATCCAGAATCCCTTGTAGTGAAATGCGGAGCGGGTATTTCGACCTCAAGCGGGAGAAGCTTACGCCCCAAATACTAGCGAGAAAGGAGTTGCTCCGTTGGTGTTCTTATTGAGGTTGGTGGGCCCACAAGGCCGGATATAACTTCAAATGCCAATCTCTCTTGTTTTCTTTCACCGTTTTAAGGAGAATGGCTTTCAGTGTTTTGTTTGTCGCTTCAGCCTGTCCGTTGGCTTGGGGATAATACAAAGAAGCCGTATGATGGCTTATTTTAAATTTATTGCATAACTCACGAACCTCTTCATTCTTAAAAGAAGTTCCATTATCGGAGATAATGATTTGCGGGATACCGTACCTGCAAATGATTTGGTTCAAAATGAACTTGGCGATCACAGAACCAGGTACAGTAGTAAGAGGCATGGCCTCCACCCATTTGGTAAAATATTCAGTGGCCGTGATTATAAAATTATGGCCATCTGTGGATGAGGGAGAGAATTTCCCTATTAAGTCTAGACCCCATGTAGAAAAGGGCCATGGAGTAGCGATTGGTTGCAGAGCTTGTGCTGGCATGTGGATCTCGTGGGAGAATTCTTGGCACTTATGACACCTGCGTGCAAACTCTATCGCGTCACATGTTCTAGAGTGGGCGAAATAGCCCATTCGATGTATTTTCGAGCGGTGGCATGGCCACCGAAGTGGCCTCCACATATACCTTTGTGGGATTCATGGAGAATCCTCTTGGACTCTTCTGTGTCGACACACCTTAAGAGCATTCCATCGAATGCTTTTCGATAGAGCACCTGCTCTATAATGACATATTTGGCTACGATTATGCGCAACCGCCTTCTTTGTTGCGGTGTAACTGCCTCCGGGTACGTATGGTCCATGATATAATTAACGATGTCAGTGTACCAAGGGCACTCAGAGATAGCGGGTCGAGTTTCGATGTAGTATACGCACTCATCTGGAAAATCCAAATCTACTAGATCACCTCCGTCTAATGGGTTGTCAGCTAACCAATCCGCGATGATTTGTCCTTTAACCGACTTCTGATTTACAAATGTTAATTCGAACTCTCCCATTAAGGTTATAAAACGTCCAGCCTTTTTAGACAAGGAACCTTGTGTGAGAAAAGTCCGTAAATGGTCCGTTTTTACCATGACCTTCGTTTCTTGATTCAGCATGTAATGTCTTAGGCGTTTAGTAGCAAAGACTATGGCAAGGCATTCTCGTTCTGCTTGTGTATAGCGTGTTTCATAGTCGAGCAGCGTTCGGCTGATGAAATAAATCACGCGTTCCTTCTTGTCATCGTCCTCTTGGGCCAACATACAAGCCAGCGAGACATCGGTAGCTCGTGAATATAGAATTAACGGGTGATCTAACTTAGGTGGCATTAGCGTAGGTGGTGATAAAAGAAAAATGCTTAAGCGCATCAAAGCTTCATTGCGATCTTGGTCAATCAATCTATAGTCTTTCTTGAGTAAATTGTTGATTGGATGAATGGCGAAGCTTAAGTCAGGATAAATCTCCGGATTGCACCCAGCTTTCGAGAAATGATCTGATTCCAGATTCACTCGAAGGTGGGACCATTTCGAGGACAGCCGAATTTTGGTTGGATCAACATCAATCCCTCGTGATGATATGATGTAACCTAGGAGCTTTCCTCCTGTTACACCAAAGACGCATTTCTCTGGATTTAGCGTGACTCGTATTCTATTAGACGTGAAAGAATGACGCGGAGTACTTCGGGATGGTCACAACGCTTCTTAGCTTTAGCCAATAAGTCATCTACGTAAGATTCCACGATTTTATGAATTAGATCGTGAAATATGTATGTCATGGCCCACTGGTACGTAGCACCGGCGTTCTTGAGACCGAATGGCATAATAGCGTAGCAATAGGTTCCCCAAGGAGTTATAAACGTGGTTTTAGCTTGATCTTGCTCGGATATTCTGATTTGATTGTATCCCGAGAATCCATCCATGAGAGACAAAAGCTCAAACCCAGCTGTTGCATCAACAATGACATCAATAGATGGCAATGGGAAGTCATCCTTAGGACATGCTTTGTTGATGTCACGGAAATCTATGCAAATGCGTATCTTTCCATTCTTCTTGAGAACGGGAACAATATTAGATACCCATTGGGAGTAGTCAACCGGCTTGATGAATCCTACCTGAAGGAGTTTTATTACCTCCTCTTTTACCATGAGAGCTACTTTGGGCTTCATGGGTCTTGATTTTTGTTTAATTGGCTTTGCATCGATCTAGTGCGAGGTTGTGCACATGATGTGGGGTGCGACTCCATGTCATCTCCTTGTAATTAAATGCAAATGCCTTGATGTTCTTTGAGGATCTGAGTATGTATTTCCACTTCTTCTGGGGTTAACGAAGAACCTAGTTTCAATATTCTTGGTTCCTCTTCTGTCCCGATGTTGACATCGATTGTTTCTTCGATCAAAGAGGCGTTACCCTCTTCGAACTCAGGTGGTGCTGGAGGTAAATCTAGATCATCCCCATTTTCTATTGCGTATATGCTAGGTTCCATTTGTGAGGGAAGATCCGTTACGGGATTTCCGAAGTAGGAAGACGAATGTGGAATCAAGGATAAATCTAGCATGTGATAGGAGAGATGTAGTGCTGCATAGGCATTTAAGTAATCCAAAGTAGCCGCATCATTTCCAACATGGTCTAGGATGGTAGACTCACTTCCGCTTGAAAGAGGATTTGTCATTGTTTTTATCAATGGTTTGTCACGAATGGATACTGTGAAGTGAGTATCTTCTAGCTCATTGCTTGGAGTAAAACGTGATCTTTGAGGTTCTTTATTGAATCGGCGAGAAGATTTTCTCTCGAGGATTGCTTGATGGATATAAAGCTAAACGCCTTGCTTAAATCTAATACTGACGTTTTTGTAGAGTTGTAAATGTTCGGCTTTAGTTTCATATACTTCAGAAACTTGGTTTGTTACTAATTGCGAGTCTCCCAAGACTCTGATGTTATCAATACCAATTCTTTTGGCTAAGGTGAGGCCAAGGAGGAGGGCTTCGTACTCAGCGCCGTTGTTTGTGCATTCAAAGTTTAACTTAAAAGAGAATGGGAGGACCTTCTCCTCGGGTGAAGTAAAATTATACTGCCCCGCTCCATAACGACATTTAGCTCCATCGAAATGGAGAGTCAATACTTAGCGGGAGTGTAGATGTTGGGGCATCTGCTGCGTTTGCGCACTCTACTTCTACCATACGAGAGATCCTCTCTGTGTGCAAGGAACCAACACCTAGGGAAAATCCTATGCCTCTCTTGAATCGAATGGTAAGAACATTGGTGAATCTTGTTCTATCAACTCAACGATTTTCGCAGTAGTCCCTAATAATCTTGTTTCTTTAGTTTTACCTTTAGGGGTTGGAATTGTTTTGGATATCTTTGGTAGTTTCAAGATCGTCGTAGGTATCAACTTTTCCTCGGCTTTGGGTCGGAGGGTTTATTAAGTTGGTTTGTTGGAAGTTCAAATTGAGTGCACCCCTGGTCTTTTCTTTAAATCAGCTAGGTGCAAATCGAAAGGTTTTGGATCGCCTTTGGCTACAAATACCTTTCCCGGATACTGAAGAATCTTACTTCTTGAAATAGCGTGGAAGGATTGCCTTCATTCGATGTATCAAGGTCGGTAGAGGATCATATTATAGTTAGTTTCGATCTATAATATAAAACTCAGTCAAGATGGTTTTGGGCCCTAAGGTGACCGGCAGTATTATAGTTCCTATCGAAGTGGCTTTAAGGCTATCATAGCCTCTCAAGGTATTTCGTGTAGTGGAACAATTTGTTTCTCCATATCCAAGTTTTGGAGGAAAGAGAAAGGGACTATGTTAGCTGCGGCCCCATAAATCGACCATTGCCCGTTTTACATAGTTATTATAAACCCACACTTGCAAGTGTAAGGCTGGGTCACCTCGGCGTGCGATCTCAGCATCTGTGGGCATTTTACTTATTTCAAATATGAATTCGACATCCTTGTCCGGCTGCCCCGGAGGGTGGATATCAAAATCTCGTGATTTACTTGTGTTTCGGGAGGTGGAGTGATGTTAATTAGATGGCCTAGACCTAATGCTTCTAAAAAGCAGCAGCTCTGTGAGGGGAGAGTTCTTTAGTAAGTCCAAAAATGAAATGTGTGAGAAGGTCTTTGTTAGGTCACTAATTAAATCATAGGCACCGATGGGTTTTCAACTATTTGATGACTCTTATCTATCTCGGCGAGATGACTTGGGCTCGGTTGAGAGAAATACTCTCGTGTTCTTGTTATAGCTTCGATAGGTAGTTTAGCGTCTAATTCTACCAAGCCTGACTATCTTAGGTCTCGGTTGAGCTCCCATTTGTGGCGCCTTGTGTGGATTTAATGAAGTCGAGGCTTCATGATCATTGTTTCCATCTTTGCACCTTTGTTTGTTCGGTTGGATTCAGCCTATTGCTTTATCATGATTTGGGAGTGGATCATTAAAGATCTTGAGGGGAGCATTCTGAGGAGAAACTGCCCCTGCGAGAGTATTTGGTGATGATGAGATGGGATCCACCAAAAACAGGTCTGTGAAGAATTGTCTTTGTTCTTCTGGCAAGCGTTGCATAAATTTATTGTAGTCACGGCACGTTCTAGTATCGTGACCCCGAATTTTATGGAAACCACAATAAGAATTGGGGTTGTAATTCCCGTTTTGTTGGTTTGGTGTGTATTGTGGCCTAAAATTCCGATCAAACTGTTGCCTATTAGGACCAAAGTTTTGGAATTGTTGTTTCTAGTTTTGACTTTGGTTTTGGTAACCAAATGAGTTTTGGCTTGGCCCTTGTATGGGATTTCACCGTTGTTGTTGTTGTTGTTGTTGTGGATGGTTAAAATCCACTGTATTGATTAGTCGGGGTAAAGTTGTTGTTTCGTTGGTTGTTTGTTTGTGACGGAGCATTAACAACATTTACCCTCTTGGGCTGGTCGGTTACCCCATCCGTTGTTACCCCACGATTTTTGTTAAGGATTTTGGGTCCTTGATTGACATTTGTGGTAGTTGTAGTGTTTTGAGTGGAGGTGATTAACCTCCCGTTTGTTCCATATGTCTTACGACCACTATCTATCATTGCTTGATCTATTCGCAGAGCGCTCTCGAGTACTTCATCGTAAGTTCTTAGTGGGAACTTTTGGACTTCTTCCTTCACCTCTCTTTGAGAGAATGAAGGAATAAATCACATAGTTCCATCGATCCATGTTTGGAGCACTTGGCGATGAATAAAGGATGAGTACGCCACCTTTGGATGAAGTGGGCATGAGACTCGTTATGCTCTTGTTTGATGTGTAAGAACTCCCTGATTCCTGTTCTTAATAGTTTGTTCATGTCGAAGGCCTTGATGAACTCAGACACAAGTTGTTTGAATGAATGTATGGAAGCCTCAGGTATTCTGTAATACCAATCGAGAGCAATGCCTTCCAAGGTTTTGGGAAATATTTTACATGACCCCATCCCGAGGAGTAATTCTCGTATGGCTGTAGCGTAAGCTTTGATATGCGCGTTTGGATCTCCCTCACCCTTGAACTTGGGAAAATCAGGGAGAGGTCTTGGAAGCATGATGCTTCGTATGGTGAAATCTAAGGGTTCCTTTAGGTATTCTGAATAAGTCCCTATTGCATAGCTTTCGACCATTGATGGTGTTTGCTGAGGGAGTGGTGGTGGGATAGGTTGTTGATACGGTGCAGCGTATGTGTTGGCAGGGGCATAGGGAGGTCCCTGCGTTTGAGAAAACATGCCGGGAGAGGAGAACATATCTCCTTGTGGTGATTTAGAGTATATGTTTAAGTAGGACGGGGTATTGTCAAGGAATGGATTGTTTGACACCAGACCTGGAGGAATAGTGTTAGAGATGGTGGGCCTTGTTGGCGTTTGTTGTGGATATTGAGGAGGCATGCCTAACGTGCCTATTCCTGTAAGGAGATCTACTTGGCCAGAGTGGTATGGAGGATTGGAACTTCCTGTTTGTATGAACGGAGAATTTTGACTTGCTTGAGCCAGTTCTAACCCTCTCACTCTTTCTACTAACGTTGAAATGACTTCATTTGGTGAAGTCACGGTACTTTGCCTAAGCGGCGTTGGTTGTATACCTTGGTGTTGTAAAGGTACGTGATATCCTGTCATAAACTGATCGCTATCTTGCCAAGTTTCTCCAAGAATATTTCCTGTATGCAGTGGCATAGAGGTATTTTCTTGAAAAGAGATTTCGGGTTGTATTTGTAAACCTCCTATAGGTGGGTACATTCCCCGGGAGCGTTGTTCACTCCTAGGATAACGTATTGATTGTCCATCATCTAAGACCAGGTATGGATCCGATTGCCTACTAATTTGTGGTCTGAGTAGCATTTGAGGAGACGAACCAGATTCTCGGTAAACGTCATATTGTTTGAACCTGAAGGCTCTGTTTGTTGGGTTCGAGGGGGTTGATCTAACTCCTCAGTTTGAAAAGATGAACTATATCTGATTCTTGGGGTTTGTGTTGACAATTGATTAGTTGAATAGTTGTCACCCCATGCGAGAGCGAGGGTGATGATTGCCTATTGCATTGGGCGTAGTATGCCTCAAGACCCAAGAGGGGTCTGCCATATGCATCGAATCCCGACATATTCGGGGGGTATATGAATACCCGCAGAATAATGGGAAGGAGCGAAGGTGGATGAGAGAAGATTTGAAACTTCTCAAAGAGAAGGTGAAACAATTGTTTGTTTCACGTCGGGTTCACCAATTTTGTACGTCGGAAAAGTGACAGGCGAGCGTGAGAATCAACAAGTAACTCTTCCGCGTACCCGACCTCCCGAGGTCGTGCCGAGACAGCCGGTGGGGGTAGAATATGCAGACAAACTAGTTAGGCAGTCTAATGTCTTCGACACGCACTAGTGGAATTTGTGAATCTAAGGCAAAGAAGGCCCTTCTAACTTGGACTGGTGTGATAGATCGATCAGCGAGGATGACTGCTCGAAGGCTCCAATCAATATCGAGCTCTGGCGTGATTCGATCTATGGGTTGCGGAATACGTGGAAAATGACCTGGGATTGTTTCGTGTATATCTCCTGATAAGGTCATATAGTGGATGATGAATATAATTGACTCTATGGATGATTTTCTGGCCTAGTCCAGAATTCCCTAGCTTCGTTAGCCGCTATATCTAGTAAGGACAGTTGTTCGATGATGATAGGTGGAAGTGGAGTGGACCTGAATACCAAGATGCGTAGGCTAGTGTCTATGTCTAACTGACTTGTGGATTCGTTGGGCTGTGGGATCTGTGGATCACAACCATAGACTCTTGGTTGTTGCGGTCCTGTTATGGTCATACGCGGGATCAAGTTCTAATCCCTAGTATCCAGTAATCGTATGCTTTCTCAGCTTCTATGTTTAGAACCAATAGTTGTGCAATCTTCTCGAGAATACCTTACGGGCGTTCTCATGACTTTGGATTCTTAAGTGGTATCTATATCTACGAGGGTGTCTCCGGCGTCATTGGCTGTGGAACTAGAGGATCACACCCGAATGTTTGTTCTCTTTCGAGCCCTTCTACAGTCATGTGGATGTTTTCTAGGGTAATCTGTAGTTTGGCTGACTTGACCAAAACGCATGTGCTTTGGTCGTCTTCATGTTTAATCCTCTTAGCGAGAAGCGATCGGTTGTAAATACGTGGTTGTTCGGAATACTTGTATCTGAGATTTTGGTCTATGTCAACTATTCATTTGTGACTAGGTTTGGTTGAGGCACGATTGGCTCAAATATATATTCCACAGGCTCTTGAGGTCCGTGATTGTCATACGAAACAAAATGCAAATCTAACTGTAACGAAACAAATTCTAACTACGTGAAATAAATCTAACATATATATCTTTTATTCTTCTAAGAAATATTCTAATAATTTTAAGGAAAGCAAACTATTTTAAGCGTATCTAGAAATAATAACTAAACAATAATTTAAAACAGACAAGATAACCGAGTGTAGTTATTTGCCTGTGTGATTTTGTAGAATTACTCTAAATAAAACAGTTTGTCTAATCTACCGGCAAGATTCTCGATCCTACCTCAGAAGTGAGGAGTGAATCATAGTTTCTCAGAAACTATCAATCCCCACAGCTTCCCTGGCAATATCGAGAATAGAATGAAATGAAATAAAGCGATTAACTACTCTATTTGATATGAATCTGACTAGAACTTTGAAATTTAAAACCTGGACTCCATGAACAGTGGCGAATCCGATGGTGTATGTGATCTCGTCCCCTCAGTATGATCTCCTCGTTCTTTCGTGTTCACGTGGATCCAGAAAAGCGTGTAATGCTAGCACCGATAAGAGTAGATTTTGGGACAAGGACAGCTCAGAATGCAGACCGAGAATGCGAGTAGGAGAGGGATAGCGCAAGAGTACAGAGCTTGGCTTATGCGATTCCTAGCGGGATTTTACTGCGAGTCATGCAACATGAAGCGACCAGAACCTGTAACTATCCTATACGAAGAGCAAAACCTGCAACTTTAATGGCTTCCTAAGCTATTCTGTTCCAATGGATTGGATAAAATAAAGACACTGCTTGCACAAGTTGGATATGTGGCTTACCAAGCATTTGAATAAAGCTAACCGGGCATATAATGGATTGAACTAAGAACTCAAGACACATAAAAACAAATCTGACAAAGAGAAATTCGAGAGGCAAGCTTCTAAGCTGGATTGGGATGAGATAACAACGACCTTTGCACTTGCACAAGATGGGTGTGGCTTACCAACAGTGAATAATACTAACCAAGTATGAAATGAACTATGCTATCAATCCTAAGCAAGCTAATGACAGACCAAAATCATTGAAAATCGAGAAGACTACAAGGAAAAACCAGGAAAAATGGTCACCATTTGCCTCGGCTGTAAGCTATGCATTTATAGGAATTCAACACTCAAAAACCAAAACCAAATTGAACTCCTAAGCAATAAACAAAGGAAAAACACTATTCAGGGGACCAAAAACATAAATGCATGCTCAAGTCGGAAAAGAAAGGCTGGTGAATCATGATATTTCGCGAGTCACGTCAAAAGAGGGTTACGAAAATGCGCATAGGACCGCCGCTCGAGCGGGGTGGCGGTTCTGGGACCGCCGCCTGATCGGGGGCGTGTATCACGAGACCGCCGCCTGCCGCAGGGGCGGTTTTCATCAGCGAAGGTCAAGAGGCCAAGTAAAGAAGAGGAAAAAGGGAAAACAAAACAACACTCAAATCCCTAGTTTGGTGATAGGATGCCTAAATACTTCATATGATTCCAACAAGCTCCTAAGCATCAAGTCTAAAAGAAGGAACAAATTTCTATCCTTTTCTCTTTCAACACTCCAATTGTATTCTAACCCCTTGGTTTAGTTGTTTCCAAATATGCATTTCCATTTTAAATAGATTTAAAGTTAAATTTCAATTGCATTTACCTAGAGCATTGACTACACTTGTTTTATTTTGTAGGTCCTATCATATCCCAACAAATGCAAAGCACACAAACAACTATGAAGCAAATCGCAAGCATGCTCCTAAAAATTAAAATTCTAATTAATTACACACACATCATTATCACTCCATGCAGAAAAAGGTCACACCTAGGATCCTTATCCTTTCCTCTCATTAGAATTTTATGGTACAAAAATTTCAATATTCCATTCGCACGCTACAACTCTTATTCAAAACACTACGGGAACAATCTTCTTTCGACACCTCGAGGTATAATTTTCTTTTCTACTTTATGTTAGTGAATCCTTAATCACTAGCATAAAATGGGAACAAATATAATCACTAAATAACACACTTAATATGTACATCTAGCCTCTAAATATTTCATTTATATGCATGATTCCAAAGCAAGAGAATTACTCATTAATACCACTCTAATTTTCTTTGACATTGTTTTTATACTTTTCATCTTTATTACTTATTTTTTTATTGAAAAATTATAATTTCACATACCATTCGACATTATCCTCATCTTTGATTTCATTATCCGACATTTTGAGCAATCTATATAGGACCACCCATCGGGATTAGGATTACCGGTCTCTACCTGTCCCCTCTCGGGGCACCTTTTTCCTCTTTACTTATTTTTCTGATCTTTCAAATGTTACTTATTTCTAGTCTTCTTTTATCACTCTTGGTCGTCATTTCGCTTGTAAATGACGAAACTTAATAAAAGGAATAATATATATATATATATATATATATATATATATACATACATGTTTTATTTAAACTCATTCAGAGGCAAGTATTGAAGATGAACATACATCTACAAGGAGCTAATATTTTCTACATACTACATCAAGCACTACATTTGGACTACATACTTCATTGCATAGGTGGAGCTATTCTCAATTCCATACCACAAATTCCATTTGGGAGAAATTAGTTGTATCCTGCTATTTTTTTGCTAATAAAATCGGGAAACCTAGCTCAAGGGAAATTATTCCAATCACACTTACAATAGAACTACATTAAGTCTAAAATGTAATACAAAGTGCTTGGTGACAATCACATAGGGGTGAATATCGAGGTGATTCGGCTTAAGCATATGAATTATTTATTCATCTAATATGTTCTTGAGTATTGTATAGGTAGTTAGGGTTTCTTTTACAAGTATAAGTGTGAAACAATGAATCTAATGTGATCTCCAATGAATTAGGAGTGACACTAGGGGACATAGAAAGAACTAAATCCCGAGTTATTACATGGAAGAAAACACCTGAGAACATACACTAGCACCTAAGTGTCCCTATCGCATTCTAGGTGGTTATGTCTTGTTAGTTTCCAGATCATAAATTTAGATACAAAGCTTATAAATTTCGGATTATCTCTTCCGGACCATTCACAAGCCTAGAATAAGTCTAGACCTATAGTTACAGTGAGTTATTCTACAATCACTATCTATCACTCTTACATGTATTTCATTAGCTTGATATTACTTGTTTCTTGTTTTATCTTTCTGATCAGTAGTGTCCTTATATTATATTTTATTTTATTAAATCGAGACTAACCATGTTAAGTAACACATTTGTAAATAAACCCCTATGACATGTAAACCATGACAAATATGAAACAATAATATGGAGGATAATTTGAGACTTTTAAAATTCCCTAAATCTCACTAAACCATGATAGTTCGGTAGAGCATTTTGAGAGATTTATAATGGTATAAAGAATGTTGAAAATAAATCTCGTATGCTCAAGATACCGCTAGTCAAAGTTTGGTCAAATTTGGACAAGGAAAGGTCAATTGGCTAATCAGGTTGTGACACATGGAAAAAGTGAAGTTTGAACAAAAAGGGTAAAAACTTTAGTTTTGAGATGCCGGTCTTTGACACTTGTGTTTGGATAGGTACACCCCACTATTTTCTAGCTCTCGGAGCCCTTAGCTAGAGTCGATAATTTTTTTGACAGAGGGGTGTCTTTTCCAATAAATAACTTTACACTACTATTGCCATATATATTATATATATATGCCAATAAGTGTGTATACATGGTGCATGTGGGAAATATTACAGTAGAGTGATAATGCCATGCATTGTATGGACTAAGCTCAAGGCTAGATCCTATGGCCAACTTGGTGAGCTGCCACATCAACCTCTATATTACTAGAGACAACTCACCCAAATCTCAGGCTTTATCCATAATGAACATGTCGGCCTATCTACGTGGAATGTTCAAACCGAGAAATGGCAATCATTCCAACCTCCATGCTAAAATTAGTGAGTTGGCCACATACATGGCATACAACATTGCCACAACCACTTACGTGGCATTTCAATTGACCATCTATAACCATTTGGTGCCAAAATAGCCACTAATACCACCATGTGGAATGTAAAATGGATGATGTGTGTCCCAGCCATAGGGATATGGGGTGGGCGGCCGTAATATAAACCATGCCCTTACCCACTATGTGGAAGATGTGGGATTATTTTCTAACATAGGGGTAGTGAAAATGGTATGTGGTTGTGGAGGATCAAATCCCCAACCACCCACTTGTTAAAATTAGCCTCTACAACCATCTTTGTTTTGGTGACTAGTCTTATATAGATGACCATTTTTATTTGAATAACAACAAGTATGTGATTGTGCTATAGCCATAAAGATGCAATTTTGTAAAAGTGAATTTTAGAGACATTTAGAGAAGATTGTGCCTTCAAAGTGAACTAGATAGTTTTCCATAATTCTAAGAATATCCCATGGTCGTATTATTTTCTTATTCTAGAGACTTCATGACATTTTTTCTACATCAAAAGTCACCTGGAAGGCTAGGAATAATAGGGATACGTTGCTGCAAGTACTTTGAAAAAGTGAAATACAAATATTGATCTCTATCATGGTCTTTTGAAGGTCTGAAGGAGCAACATTGCAAGCTATTGATCTATTTTTTTGAATTGTGAGTTTGATTATACTTACAATTCTGGAAAAATTTAATATATCGATGCGTATGAACCCAGAGACATAGGAAATTTCCAAAATATGTAAACAATCTTGGTGTCATCTCTTTAATATGGTATATCGCATTTGAAATCTGATTTATTTACATTTTTAATATGTTAAATTAAAATTCAAGCAAAGATTAAATATCAGTTTTACGTCATCTAAGAATATCGATTCATAAGTAATATGAATGGTTTGATCAAACAGTTGATTTGGTGAATTTTGGAATCAGTTCTAGATCAATTATATTTCATATTTATATTAGATTCGATCAATTAATATCCTAAAATTGATGAAATTTTAAGTTCTGGTAAATTGATTGGAAAAGTCAAAAAAATTATGGTATCTACGGATCAATTTTTGGTATCTAAGAAGGTTGATTTGACAATTTGATAGCTCTAGATTGTGCAAGTTGGATTATTTTTTATCGGAAAGGTATAGGTGCACTATGGGCAAGTTATCAAAATAGGAAAATATTGATGAGCTTGAGGCATATAATTGTTAGATCCAGAAGAGAAATATATCTTGATATCAATGTATAACTCCTGGAAGAGGAGAAAACACGCTTGAAAATAGAATTACAAACCAAGGATGAGCTCTTGGTAAGGTTGTAGTGTGGTGATCAGAAAAAGGAAATACCTTCAACTTCAGATGTAGAGACCATGACAGATGAGTGCACTATAAGTTTTTCACCACATGAATCTTCTTCCCATTCAAATTCGGATTCAGGTAATAATCATTTTGGTTCATTTGAAAAACACACTAAAGGCATTGGATCTCGATTATTGTTGAAAATGGGATTTGATGGAAAAGGACTTGGTAAAAATGGCCAAGGAATGGATAACCAAATACAAGTTGAGGATCATCTTTATTTTGCAGGTTTGGGTTTTCCTAGTGAGGGAATGGATATTGAAGATTTCTCTAAGTACACTAATGGGACACAATATTTCAAAAGCAAAGTGAATACCCCACTAGTCTTGCTAGAAAATGGTGATTCGTCATCATAGGATGGATTTGGTAAGAGAACACAAGTAAAGAGGTAATGAAATTCCACCTCCATGTTTTTACCATATTCATAAACACAATAAAAATGTTAAAATGTTTGATCCACTCTTTCATTTTAAGAAGTATGGCTTTTATTTTGAGATAATGTGGAATGATTTTCCTTACACTTTTTGTGGATTGCATAACCATTATGTTTCCATTTATTAGAAGACAAGGACACCATTTAAGAAGTTGATGTCATTCATTAAGAAAAAGGAAAATCAAATAGACCAATCTCATCATGTTCAGGGGTGATAAATGGTAATCATACTTCCTCATTCTAGAAGAAGGATAATAAGAGGAATTTTTGTGCTCATTTTTAGATGAATGGGCATTGGGTTGACATTTTTGGAAACTTCATCTATTAAGCATCAAAGGACGGGTAAAGTGAAGATGTAATACAAACCTATTGCAAAGGTAAGGGAAGTTCCTAATCCACAACCAGTTGACAAGTCAACCCTGGATCAGGTAATACCTAAAAATGAAAGTCCTTTATAATGAGTTGGTAAAAAAAATTAATTATATATTGAATAGCTCTTCATTGTTGAATAGTATGCAATATTTTTGAGTTCAGATTTGTGAGAAAACTGAGGGAAAAGTTTACCATACTTAGTTAACTTTCTTACATTGAAAATTTTGGAAATACTCCATTTATATCTCTTTATTTAGCTTTTGAGATCCTGGTACAATTAATTTGGGTACAAAATAAAACTCATATTTATAATTTTTAGAGATATGAAACTAGTTTGTATAGGTTGGTGGGATTTGATTGTGTTCTGTTTCATAATTTTTGTAGAATGACTATTGTTTTAGGAATGTATCTATTTTTTGCATATGTATGTTAGGTGCATTTTAAGACCCATAATTTGGGCATGTTTGCAGCAGTTTATGGTAATTAACACACCTGATATAAAGATTTGGAAAACAATTTGTTTATATGCTAGTTGCAGTGTGCGAGAATGTTGGGATAAATATTTCATTTGCAGATTCACATGATTCAGTTTTGACACTTGTCTATTTTTGGCATATGGTAGTCTAAACATTCTGGATCGTGATATTTGTAGTGGTTGAAAATTTCATAGGGATAATGGACACTAGCTATTTTTGGCATGTAGTTGTCTATATATTGATCTATTTTTGGTGGAATTGTATTTTTAGTGATTGGCTTTATCACAAAGTATCGTTGAGCACTTTCCTCTTTTGGTGAACAGTGTTTATTTTTAAACTAATTGATTTTTGTGATGTGATTATAATTAGTGGGATTTGAGTTCAAATTTGTTGCATAGATTGGCGAGAATCACGAGTATCATGGGACAATTGCCTATTTTGGTGAATAATTGTATAATTCTTACCGATTAAATTTTTTTATTATCTCATCAACAGTTTGTAGTAATTTAACCCATAATGTTATTTATGGATCTTGTATGTGTTTTTACAATGCGGGAAGACTATTAGCTACATTTGTAGGTGAAAAAAACTTTTGTGGACAAAAATCCTTCATAGTAAGGATGAGTCATCTGGAGGAAAATTTGGGACTTGAAATTTCCCTAAACATCAATAAACCATGAAATTATGGTAGATAATTTTGAGATATTTCAAGCTATAAAGAAAATTGAAAATGCAGCTCGTACGCTCAAGATACCAATGGTAATGAAAATTCGGACAAGGCGGGGTCAATCTGGAAACTTAGGTCATGACACGTGGAAAACTTGAAGTTTGAACAAAAAAGTAAAATTTTTGTTTTGAGACACCGTCTTTAACACTCGTGTTCGGATAGGTGGGCCACACTATTTGATGGTTGGGGGCCTCTTATCCAATTTTTCCCCTTAGGAGAAATTTTACAAACATGGCCTCGCACGAGAGAAAATAGAGAGGATTGATTTAGTCATAGGAGCTTGCATTTTGGGCCTAAGCTAGGCGAGTTGAAGTGGTAGAGCTTTCGAACTTAGTGGATGAAAAAAATCTGAATCGGCGGACTCAAAAGGTCTGAAGGATGTCAAAGTTAGAAGTCTAAAATTTAGACTTCAGACATTTGAGAGTTTAGAGTTGGCCGTAGGGTCGAGTAATGAACAATGTCAAGCAGGGAGGAAAAAAGAAGGCCAAAATTTAGACTTCGGGCTTTCGAGAGATATTCGACGATCGGAAGATGAACAACCTCAAAATCCCGAAACCCAAACCCCTAAAAAACACAAAGGTCTAAAACCTGAATTAAATTTTTTTGAATTTAGGGTTTTGGCAGTTTAGAACATTAAAGCCCCAATGTGTGCAAATCATAACTTGAAGCTTGAAATGTAAATTCTAAATTTCAGACTTTAGAGTTTTGGCATTTTGGAGGTTTCACGAACTCAGGAAGATGAACATTAATAATGACCTTTAAAGTCAAAATGCCCAAAGATTTGAATCCCAAAAGTTTGAAATTTGAGATTTTGGAGGGTGCGATACATGGTTGGAGTCTGAAAAAGAAGATCAATCAACCACATTTATTGCAGAATGACACCCTCATCTTTAGATGGCCATAAATTTTGACTAGGATCTCAAATTTGCATAAAATAGGACTTTTTGGAAAGCTCTTAGTGTCCTCTACAAAATAGTAATGGTTTCAATGAGACTAAGTATTTAAAAATGGGGAAATACAGTCCACCATTTTAGAGGAATGTTTATGAATTTCTCACCTACCAAAATGATGAAGGTATGGGCTTCCTTTCTTCCCCAACAAGGAAAGGTACAATGGAGTATGGGCTTGACAAACTTTCCCATTAATTTTGTAAGAAAATGATGGATTTTGTAGGAGATTAGAGAATGCATTTTAATATTTTCTTCCCTCTCTCTCCTCATTTATTCCTCTATAAAATGTAAGGCATTTACATGTATAAAAGGTTGATCATTTTCTCTCCCATGCAACCCCTATTCTGTTGGGGATTCAAGCCTTCCTCTCAAGATATGTAATGGCTTCATGCCTCTTTCTTGCTACAATAATGTATTGTGTATATCCATATAGATCAATAATATTATGTCTGTGTTGATCTTTTAACCTCTCATGGTTTATTGTCTTCATCTTACCTTCCATCACGCTTTCTTAATTTGTGCATTTCCTTGGTTATTACATGATTCTGGTGTGTTGTGCTCATTTGGGAATGATGTATTGGATGTAATTTAGTTTTTGGTGCAGGTCCACCCTTTCTAGGTTCATCTATTCCATTGTTTTGTAGGTTGGGGAAGTGATCAACACTCCTTTCTTGATGTATCACCACTCGTAGTGTAGGTTTTTTTCACTCAATCCTTTTTCCTTGTCTCCTTGGAAGCATTAGATTAGAATTATTCAATAGTTTTTCCTACATTAGGAGTATTTAGTGGAAATTAGGTTAGGAGCAGGAATTGACCTTCTCCAGAGAGCTATCCCATTTCGTAATGTCCCACACTCAGGATAGTTCAATGTTATGCAATCACACCGAATGCCCCATCTCAAACTCGAACCATTCGGGGGTGACGTAATTTCAACATAACGGGGCCATTAATCGTGGTTGGCACACTTTTTTGATGGAGGGGTGTCTTTACGGCCATAACTTCACATTACTATTGCCACAATTTTCTATATATATGGCACTAAGTGTATAGACATTTTACATGTGGTAAATATTGTAAGGAAGAGTGATAATATCATGCATTATATCTAGACATCGATCTCAAGACGAGCTCCCAAGGCTAGCTCGCAACCTACCACATCAACCTCCATATTACTTAGGATAAATTGCCGACATCTCGAGCTTTATCCACAACAAACTTAGTGACATGTTCCAACCAAGTAACATAGATCATACCAACCTCCACGCTAAACTTAATAAGTTGGCCACATATGTGGAATATAACATTGCAAAAGCCGGTTCCATGGAATTTCAATCAACCGATCATAACCATTTAGTTCCAAACATAACCATTTCCACCCACGTGGCATGAAAAATGGATGAAGTGTGGCCACATCCACAAGGGATATGGGGTGGGTAGCCCCAATATAAACCATGCCCTTACCCACCCAAAAAAAGATGTAGGATTACTTACAAACATAGGGGTAGGGAAAAATGGTATGTGGTTGGTGTTGTCGCCAAACCTTGCACCCTCCGAATAGCGAATGTGAACAGGATGTTTCGTGTGATTAGGACACATGGGATCACCTCTCAAGTTTTAGGACATGGGCTCGAGGTGAACCTCCGAAGAAGGCCAACTTCCTCTTCCTAAACTAAGTGTTGACTACTCCTAGTGTAATAAAATTGCTATCTAGTCCTATGCCAACATTTTCATCGGTTTTAGGGAAAGATATTTACATAAATGAAACTATACTAGTGATGTTGATGCACTAAATAAAGGTATTTCCAGAATCATGGAGGGTTAATTTGAAGAGGGTGTGTGAACCACAAGTCAACTTCACTTACTACAACTTAGAGAGGGTAAAGAATACCATAGACTAGGAAGTACACGTTCCCTTTTTTAAACGTGACCAAAAAAATAAGTTATCAGTTTCCCAATGAAGAAGGATGAACTTGAGAAGGGTGAACAAGCACCACAACTCAACTACATGCAATACTCCACCACTTGATAAGAATAGAACTCCAAGAACTTGCAACAGAAATGTGAACTTGCACAATGTACCTGTAAGCATGAGAAAAGGCACAAAGAATTATATAAGGATGGAAGGACCAAGATTAGTCACAAAACACACACTTTTATTACTTCAATAACATGCACAATGCATCATACATTTAGAAGAGGCAATGGTTTCCATTAGGGTCTTAAAAATGAGGATTAAAAGTTCTCATAACATATAAGGACAACTTGCAAAAGAGAGAGGACTCTTGAAAATTTTGCACTTGCCTAAGATATCTAATTGTCCAACCTATCTAACATGTTGGAACCATTTGGAATGAGCTTCTAACTTACATTTATAGAAGAAATTAGGAGAGAGGAGAGAAGGAGTCATAAATTCCCTTCCTAAATTGAAGGTACATGATGTATTTATTATAGTTGGTTAAACCACTTTAGAAGGTTCCATCATGTATCATTAATACCCAGTTGACCTAGTTCTCCTTAATTAATTAAAAGAATATTTAAATAATAATAATAAATATTATTATTAAAATATTTAAATAAAAATATTAAATTAATTAAAATTAAATGGTGGGACCCCCTTGACCGGTTTGACTCGAAAGAGGAGGGATCATAAAGAAAAGGAAAAAAAAAGTCTAACTCAATGGTTGGATCGTTAAGCCAACTCACCAAATTGGAGTCCGAGCTCCATGCCATCACATTGAATGAGCTTCTCGGTTTCCCAAATGAGCTCACCTCGATGATCGCCTCCTCTGCTCAATGTAACCAATCTCACTGTGCTTCGAGCTCCTCCATCGTTACGTGCAACCGAGTTCATCCCTTGGTAGAGTCAGCTTACCTTCATGATGAACTCATGGATTAATTTTTAAATGAATAGATCAATATGAATATTCCTGGCTTCCATGGTATTAACTTCCATTGAATCGATAGATGGATCTCCTCCACATGCTTTTATTTTCACACTCACCACAGAGAAAATTATCTCCCATGACCTAACTCACCATATTATCCATCACGCTCACCTCTTCCTTTTGTCGAGTTGATTGGCTTCTCCATGTAGCTCACTACATGACACCGAGCTCCCTCCAAACATTTCTCACTCTTGCATGACTCGGTGAGCGATTTGACACATGCAGCCGAGATCCCCTCTTTACGAGTTTTAAATTTCATCTCAAATGAGCTCCTTTGTTTGCACCAAGTTGGCTCTTCGTTCATTTATCTCTTCACACTCCTTGGCAGTATTCTTGCATTGGTGATCCCATTATCTCACTCACCGAGCTCAGTGCCAGGTACTTTGATTCATCTGAGAACTCCATGCATGTATAGCTAGATGTTTTGAATAAACCACCACCTTCACAATCCCATTATTTCTTTCAGATTGCTTCCTACGTGACAAGATCTCAATGGCTCATTAACTCTTCTTCCTTGCATTGAGTGGTTTACATGGTTCCAACTTGGTCACCCAATTTGTCTCAAGATCATCCACTGTGAGCATAATTTTTGCATATGAGATATAAATCTATGTTCATTGCCTAGGATAGTATTCCTTCATGATCGTCTTTGAGTCATTTACTCATGCCACCGAGCCACGATCTCCTATGTCAACCACCCGAGCTCTGTGCATGGTTCAATTTGGCTACACGACACTGAAATGTTTCCAACTTCGCATTGTTATTTACAAGA
Organism: Taxus wallichiana var. yunnanensis; assembly: GCA_018340775.1. Classification (NCBI taxonomy): domain Eukaryota; kingdom Viridiplantae; phylum Streptophyta; class Pinopsida; order Cupressales; family Taxaceae; genus Taxus; species Taxus wallichiana. Next base: position 358,192,632 of record CM031243.1, on the reverse strand, counting down.
TCATAGATACTTACAATGATTTCTCACCTCAATGCACCCAAGATCCTTGGTTTTGTGAATTGAGTTGAGTGATCTCGCTTTGTTTCTTTACTCAAGTGAATACCATTTTGAGCTCCACCCTAATCAGATCACTTGAGCTACTCCCTACCTTGGGCTTCCCTTCATTTTACGTGAGCTCCAAGTTGGGCGTGATGTTTTATCATGTGTGCTCAGTGTTGAGCTCTCTACGTTACTATTTTCACCAAATCACTACACCCCTCGTATGGCGGAATGTGAGCAGACATTCGGTGTGATCGGGACACATGGGATCACCTCTCAAGCTATGGGACTTGAATTCGAGGTGAACCTCCGGAGAAGGCCGGCTTCCTTTTCCTAAACTAAGTGTTGTACTTTTTCCTAGTATAATAAAATGACTATCTAGTCCTAGGCTAACACCTTCATGAGTTTTGGTAAAGAGATTTTATAGAAATGAAACTATACTAAGGATGGTGATGCACCAAATAAAGGGATGTTTAATATTTGGAAGGGTTAATGTGGGTAGGATGCTTGCATCATTGTCCACCTTCGCCTATTGCAACCTAGAAAGGGTATAAAATGCCACAAACTAGGGCATACATTCCTTTATTAAACTTGAGCATACGTAAAGGATAGATCAAATTTGATTCAACACAGTTAATTTATCATGAGAAAGGAACACATGCATTGGTCAAACATCTATTTCAGCAACTATGAATAATGATAATGCAACTTTAACAATAGAAGGAAAATAAGATTTTCACAACTGATATAAAATATAATCACATTACTCACTCACAACATGAAATAGATAACCTGAAATAAAGGTAAGCTAACCACTCACACTAAGGAATCATACATTCAAAAGTAAGCATTGATCAACCATCCAACACAATAAATCAGATTCCCAATTGTAAGGTATAACTCTGAATATAATTAAAAGGTTTTTTAGAATTCTCTGAAGCACTCTTCCAAGCTTGAAGAGAAACCTCACCCAAAAATAATCTATATATCCCTACTAGCTTGAAGAATTCAATTATTTATAAGTTCTTAGGATGATCCATTATAGTTGGGCCCTTAACTAACATTTTATAAAAATAGAAATGTCATTAAATTAAGGGAACATGCTCCCATGAAAATAGAAAATTTGTTGCAAGGGTTTGAACTCAGTCAACCCTGCAACTTTGACCGATCCAGAGCTTGGATCTGACCTTTCATGGCCACTCAGCTTTGGCTTTGTTTAGCTACACCTTCCTCTCCTGCAAGTTTCTGTTGTTCTCCTTCCCACACAACCATTCGATGCTTATACTCAATGAAGCACTTGATGATTCCCTAAATTTCTTCATCTCCAGGCCCACATGCATAGTGATTCACTACATCTACCATCTCGATATCCTTTGTGATCTTGGATGGCTCTCTTACAAATTTATTTGTAACTTTCTTCACCTCCTATGAAATTTTGTACAAGACCAATCGGTCGATGGAGTCACTATTGAAAGTTTTAGTGACCTCCTCATCTCGCTTCACCAAATTGTTGAAATTTTCCTTAACTTGATCTTTAGGAAGAGCATTGATTTTTCATTGAATAATTTACAATTAGAAATAACAAACTCTTCTAAGATGTCATTTAGGGCATCTTGTGATTTCTACTGTTTATCTTCAATTTCTTAATTAAATCCTGTAATACTTGGCACCGGAATTCCATGGCCTTTTGGTATTCAAATAACTTCGAGGCATCATCGATCACCTCTTCTTGAAGGATCAAGTTGGGGTCTTCTTCTCTGATCTCACTCCATGTTTCCAAATTTAAATTCAGATTATTATTATCTTTAGAAAAGGCCTCATCCATTTTTTAAATAATAACCTTCCCAACCTAGAATCATTATATATTTTGACAACCTCCTTGATTAAGGGATTAGCTTCTTATAGTATGCGTTCAATCCATCCATTTACCGATCTCCCTTTCTAGCCTAGCTTCTCGATCTCATGATAAGAAATGTCATCGATGGTAGAAGAAACTGTCATGGCCATAGTAGTTGAGACTTCGGTAGATGGATTTGGTTGGGTTACTTTACGTAATAATGAAGTGAGTTGTTCGACCTTGAGTTTGAGCTCATCTTTTGTAGCCTTATCTTTGTCATATTTTTCTAGTAGAGCCCTCAAGAGTAGTGTGCACATCTTGTTTGGATCCTTCATGAGTAGCTTTTCCCAATGAAAATCAAGAGATCTAATAATCTGATGCAGTAATTGTCTCCTTAGTTTTTCCCTCAATGGGAGTAGCAACCTCTACAATTCACTCTCCAGATGGATTCACTATCAGACTTGAAACAATTCTTGGCCTCTTGGCTTGTCTTTTGGGCATCTATTCCAATATACTGAGATCTATGACATCTCCCAAAGGCACCTTCTTCTTCTTCTTTGGAGTCTATCTAAACAACCATTCAAGAATAGCTAATGTTGATGAAGATGGGATAGTAGATCGATACCTAAAACATTAGTTATGACAAGAGCACTAGAAACATTAGTTGACATTTGGGTAGAAGTGGCCATGATGGATGGGGTGGATGTAAGGACAGCCATAGGAGTTGATAAAATGATGTTTGGGAATGAGGTGGAGGGAAATGGAAGTGTTAAGGGAAGTGAAGAAGAAATGGGTGACCTGATAGTTTCTCTAGCTGAGAGAATTGGAAGGGATGAGAAAACTTGGGCCATAAAAGGAGATGGGAAGGAAGAAATGATTGTGGAAGTGGAAGGAACTGATATTGGAAGTGACAATGGAGGAGGAAAGGAGATGTGATGGATCTTGTGAGATACTAGGGGAATCACTGACTTAACCACTTTTGTCACAGGTGCTCTGGGGACATGGCCTTGGAAATGGAAGCCTTGGAGAGAGATGAGCCACCAACAACAAATGAAATATTTTTGGAGTCATATGGGTTTTTTGGTTGACCTTTTCCCCTTTGTGAGTGTTGATTGGCTTATGGTTGGTGGGGCCTTTGTATTTGTAGGTTGTTCTACTCCCTTGGGTGAAATTCCCAAGGTAACCAACAACTATAAGTTCTCTGTAGAATGGGCCCCACCCTCTCCTTTGTATTGTAGCATTCCTCTACATACCAATCAATCCATGGAAATGGTTGATTGGCAATATTATCATTTTTGTATGCCACATCTAAAACCTCATCATTATCTTGTACCTCCTTTGGGACATCACCAAACCAAACTATTGAACCTCATCCAAGGTTAACCTCTCATAATCCCTTTGTCACATGATGTATTCATCCCGAAAATGAATCCAGATATCCTCTAATTGGGGCACGTGGGCACTGGACCGACTTGTTTCACAAAATTTACCCCAATAATTGAAATTAGTTCATGGATGAAAGGTTCACAAGGTCACTTGACCAATTCTGCATCCACATTTTTGGCCTTATGAATATTTGGGCAGGTGTATCTGCTAATTGAAATAGGGAAATGCATTCCCAATTTGTGGCATTTGTTTTGAATTCAATGATAATCCAACAATTGTTAGACCAATTCTAGTAGAACCCATTTATCAGTGGGGCACCTTGGAAATTTTTTGGGGGAACCTATGAAGCCTGGAACCGAATGTAAGTGAATGTAGGGAACTGTAAATAGATGGCTCCCCACTCATGCACTTCTTTGAAGGATTCATCAGAAATCCTTTGGTTGTATAACTCCTTATCAAAATAGTAGAGGATAACCACAAAGAAGGCATCATTGACCCTATGAAAATGCCTTCTCCCTTCACTCATTGTGAGTTGGGGATAGAAATCATAGATTTGGGAGGTTCTACGAATACCTTTAGTATTCAACCTAGAGAAATCTCCCATAGTAGTGGCCGCATAAACCAAGAAGGATGTCATATAGAAATTCTTTGTGGAAAGCACCTTGCTCAATTGATAGCAAATGGAGCTACTGATATGCTCCCCCATCGGATAAACTCCTTATTATTCTTGATGGTAGCGATGTACAAGAACATCCATTCCTGGAATTCCTTTATAGAAGGGAGACCTGAAACTCTACTTAGTAGCACAATAAGGTAACTGACCTCCTGAATAAAATCTGATCGATGCATGGTTTTGGGTAATTTGGCAAAGCTCTTGGCCAGATAAGTTTTCATCATGATTTTTGTGCATACTTCCTCTTCTTTGTCCCAATGTTCCACTACCGACTCTGGAAAAATTGTGGCGTAATTTTCAATGTCGGGAAGTTTGAGTAGATCTTTGAAGAAGTCTAGGTCCAAACGGATTACCACCTTATCATCATCATATCTTTGAATGACATGGATTAATTTACAAAGTGGGATTCTGTGGATAAAACAAACTCTAGGCAATGCATGGATGTGGGAAAATTGGCAGTAAGTGAAATCCCACTATTGTAGATGGCATGCATCATGATTTCTTGGTCCGATCCTTTACTCTTTCCTATAAATCTAGAAAATCAATCTGCCCTAAGTTGGTGTCCCCTATATTCCCTAAGTCGGAAGATAGGTAGGAGTGAGGAGCAACTCCAAGAAATGAATACTTCATCTTTTCTTTCCCTTTGATGTGGAAGTAGACATCAAGGTCTATATTCCAAAACCCGAAGTTGAAAAATTGTGAAAAAGACAAGTTTGAAACTCAAAGTGCAATAAATGAAAGATAGGTCCCAAACTCTTAAAAATATTCGAAAAATTTCAAGAAAACCCATACTAAAGAGTCTCAAAGAAAACTCCAAAGTTCTAAAAAAAATTCTCGAAGAAAAGTTCTAAAAAAATTTTTTTCCAAAGTGAAAGTTCCGATAAAGTTTTGAATCAAAGCTCTAATAGTTTTATAAATGAAAGTTCTAAAAAAGTTTTCACCAAGTGAAGGTTTCAAAAAATTTCTTAGATGAAGTGGGAAAGTTGGAAAATGTTCATGAAGTGGTGACCTTGAAAAATTCAAAATGGAAACAGAGCTGGAAAAACAGAGACGCACATAAGAGTCCTCAAAACAAACAAAAAGGAAATCTTTGCAAACAATGCTAATTTCCAAATCCTAAAAATTATTGAGTGAGGAAAAATGGAAAACGTAATGTTAGAACTCCCTTAAAAATTTGAATGCCTCGAAAATTACGTTAAAGGTAAAAGAAAATGGAATATCGGAGAAAATGTGTTCGGTAAAAATGACAAGTAAAAAATGATTGAAAAATAAATTAAAACCACGAAGGACTCAAAATTCTAAAACCCAAAACAAGCTTTTAGACTTCGAGAGATTGGGAGATGAAAAATGTGAAGTGGCAATGAAAATTTCTAAAACCCAAAAGCTTGAAAGTCTCAAAACTCGGACTTTGAGGACTTTTAGTTTGTGGAAGTCAAAAGTGAAAATCTTAAATATGACTCTGAGAATTTGAAACTTAACTGAAATACGAAAGTCTGAATTTTGGACTTTCAGACTTTGGAACTCTGAAAGGGATTTAACCAAAAATGAAACCAAAGTTCTCCTCGAAACTTCAAAAAGCCCAAAATTCCAAAAATTTGAAATTTTGGGGTTTTGGACTTGGAAATCTAGGTTAAAAATTACCAATTACATAGTAAAAACTGGCACTCGAAAGCTCAAAGAGAAGAAAGTCCAAAATTTGGACTTTGAGACTTCAGATTTTGGAAATTTGAAAACACAATTTCAAAGACTCACACCATTAAACTCTTGAAAGAGAAAAATCTAAAATCAAAGTCTGAAATTTGGATTTTGGGTCTTGGAAAATTTTCCAAAAATAATCATTATTACTATTTACGATCTCAAGGAGATAGTGAGGCTTTAAATATTTGCCGATAATTTACTCCTTTAAAGTAATCAATTTAAAAAAATGCTAGGACTGAAGAAACAATCTCAAAAGCAAGCACGCAGTTGATTATGAGTTCACATGAATTGCCTACGTCTCTGGGTTCGTGATCGAGAATGCTCCACTAGTCAAAACTTGTAAGTTACAATAGTAATTTCACAAGAAAACCTAATGGAATTTTACTTTGAGAAATACGAGTGAAAATTGAACTTTCATCTTGGACGACAAGGGTGAAAAATAGCACCCGACTTCCACCTCCGGGACGGCATACAATCTCCTTGAGAACCGTGATCGGCCTTCTGCAAACAATGCGAAGCTAGCACTTTTCACAATCCAGATTTCAAGTAATTGAGTGTGGATTATGGGCACTAGGTAGTTTGAATAACTCCTAGCCACAAATATTTCATTTATTATTCCTAACAAATAATAGGTCAATAATATGAAAAATATACAATGCCTAAATAATTTAGGTCTTCCCACGAAACAGATTTCTCATTCTCCTCTCCGCTAGTACCTCGCCCGAGCGCTCTAGGAATGAGCTTCTTCCGATGGCCTTTTTAGGTGTCATGTGTCCCCACAAGGAAGCTTAACAAATAATAAGCTCGTGTTGTGTGTCTTTACAATAGAATGGGTTCTATTTATACAAAATTGGGGCCCAAAATAATGCATTAAAAATCATCCATATAATCCTTAGGCTAATATTAGCCTCACCCGTACATAAAAAATGGGATTAAATCCCTATGTGGGCGGATACAATTTTAAATGGATTAAAATCCATAAGGAGTGGCATTTGCATATTAAAAATAGGATAAAATCCCATTTTCGGGTGTTTGTTAAGGGATAAATATCCCATTTAGAGCGGCCATGTGGAGCAGCCATGTGGAGCGGCATTGGTTAAAGCCCCACATTTTGGGTGGTGGGGATAATGTATAAGGCTTTAAAGCCTTTTCCACGCACATAGTGGTCAAAGACCACGTAAAGGATAGACCGCCCCCAACAACCGCTTCATCCTCCTTCTTCCACGTGATGAGCATCCACACATGGGCCTTTGCCCCCAAACAACCGCTTCACCACCTTCCACGTGGTTAATGCCTATGCATTTGACTTTGGCGGTTTATACTAATGTTTTAAAACATTAATATATACATGTGGCTTTTGTATATATGGCGCCATTTGAACGTGAACTTACCAATATAATATTATTTCGACCCATACAATGGTGGAATAGAAATAATCTCTATAGTCCACTTTCGTCTCCCGATAGGAAAATTGAGTGAATTTGATGAAAAGCCACGTGTCAAAAGCGCAAAATTCGGTCCGATATTGACCGGTTGACTAGAGTTGACTTTCTGTTTTCAAACTTTGATGGAACATACGAGAGCTCCCGATGTCGTTTGTAAAATTCTCACATCGTTGGAAACTCTCGAGATGATCTTACACAATAACACCATTTAGAGATGTTTAGGGAACTTTTGAAAATGATCAATTTCGAGACTTGGAAAATTTTCCATTTATAAAGGATTTTCTCAAAAAAATTGACCACTTTTGACATTTGCTTCTCAAGGTAGATTAAAACATTAACATTTTTGGTGACCTCCAGGGAATGCTTTCTCTTCATCTTTTAGACCAGTAGCCTTAAGAAAAACATTGGGCAAAGGAGTCCTAAAAGATAACTAAAAAGAACACTATTTTTCAAATTTGAAGGAATATTTAAGAAATGGAAAAGAAGACAAACGATGTGCAAAGCACTTGGAGGAAAAGAAAAGAACACTATACAAGGGTGGAACAATCTCAAAAGCAAGCTTTGAGATGTATCCCATTCACATGAATGGGAAATTATTCTCCATTGAGTTTGGATAGATGAAATGAATTCACCTCTTTGCAACTTATGATAATATAAGGCTTGCTCCAGAGAGCGTCGAACTTGGCATGTTTCCTAGTTTGGCTCTGTCTTCATTCCATTTAAGAAACAAGTCTCCTTCTTGGTAATGCCTAGTCGAAGCTTTCTTATCAAAGGATTTCTTAACTTGAGCTTGATGTTGACTTAAATTTTTCATATCCTTTTCTCGAACTTCCTATCAAATCCATGAGTTCAACAAACCTCACTATGTTAAGGAGTGATTTTCCATAACTTCGAGTTGATGAGCTAATTCTAAAGCAAGGTAATTCTAAAGAGATTGGTAGATTTTCCTCCCTTCCATATAAAAACATAAAAGGTGAGTTTCCAATGGCCTTTTTAGGTGTGATTCAATCCGCCCACAAGGAAGTCTTAAGTTGTGTATGCCAGGTCCTTTTGTTAGCTTCCATCATCCGTTTGATGATCCTTATGATTTTTTGTTCTTTGGATTCAGCCAACCTATTTCCTTGTGGATAATAATTGGATGAAGTCTTGAGATAGACCCGTTGGTAACTACACACTCACTTAAATTTAGACCAAGAAAATCCATTGCATTATCAGAGATGACGATAAATGGAACACCAAACCTTGTCATTATATTTTCCAAGAATTCAAGGACGGTCTTTTCATTTCTCTCCTTTAAGGTTCACTAGTTACATCCCGGTGAGTGAAATAATATGTTGCGGTGAGGACCCATTTATGTCTATCGCTGGAAGGAGGATTGATCATTCCAATAAAATATAACCCCCACTGAATGAAAGGTTGATCTACCTAAATGGGATGTAAAGGAGAGTTGTCAACCTCTGTTTGCCTATAAAAGAGCACATTATTTACATTTCCTTACCCAAAGATGAGCATATTTGAACAATTCTAACCAATAATAATTGGCTTGCATGATCTTGGTAGCAGTTGTGCATGTAGAGTAATGCCCTCCAGATAGACCATTGTGAAATTCCTCTAACATTTATTCACTGCTCTAGCTTGATGTGGCGTAAAATAGCACCGTTTAAATTTTTGAAAAATAACATTATCTACCAAGGCATATGGAATGGAATGGAGACAGAAAGTGCATCGTTGAACTTTATCCATACTTGGAGGATATACCCCTGAGAGGAGGAAATTTTCATCTTAGTCAACCAATCGATTTGGTCATTGCCTTCCTCAGCATTCAGGAGCATAACATCTTTGTATCCTTGATCTCCATGTCCATAGCTAACTACTGACATAAACCCTTTCCCTTGACAATCTTAGTGACTTTAATGTGTACATCATACTCCATTACTTTTGTAATCCACCCAGCACGTTTCTCATTCATCTCTTTATTCAACAAAAAAATTTGATGATAGGATGAGAGATCATTAAGTGGACTTTGTTGTTGGACAACATGTGCCTAAATTTTTAGAGCTCGAATGATTACGAAAAACTATTTTTCAATGAAGGAATATTTAAGCTTGTATTCCTTGAGAGATTGACTGAAAAAGGCAATTGGTTGTTCCATCAGATCATCATTTTTTTGAGTTAGAATTCTTGAAATACTTTCTGGCCTGCGAAAGCATAGAGGATGAAATATTTGTCAAAACTAGGATTTACCAGTGTGGGAGCTTGGGAAATGGCCATTTTGATAGCCTCAAAACTCTCCCTCCCTCTTTCATCCATGAGAATGGAATTTTATTTTTAACATGGTCGTGAGTGGTTTAGCCAATGTTGCAAACTGGGGATGAATCTCTGCATGAAATTTATGGTTCCCAGGAAACTTTGGAGACCTTTCTTGTGACTTGGAAGAGATAAGGACATAATGGAATGAATCCTAGCTGGATCAATGGATAGTCCCTCTATTGAAACAATATGTCCCAACAATTTCCCTTCTGAACTACAAAAATGCATTTCTTAGGGTTCAGTGAGACCCCAAATTCTCTACATCTTTGAAAAATCTTCCTTAGATGTGTGATATGATCTTCAACATGCTTGGAATAGACAGTTATATCATCAAGGTAAACCAAGATAATATCATTGATTAGTCCTTTAAAGGCCATATCCATGGCTCTTTGGAAAGTAGCCCCTGCATTGGACAACCCAAATGGCATCTTGTTGTAAGCATACATGCCCCACTTAGTAGTGAAAGCCATTTTGAATTGATTAGATTCTTGGACTAGAATCTGATTATATCCTAAATATCCATCAAGCAAAGAAAACCTTTGAGCCCCTACTTGCCACTGTTTGGAGGATTTTCTCCATTGACAGAAGAGGGTAATGATCCTTCAATGAGGCATGGTTCAAATCCCTAAAGTCCACACACAACTGAATTCTCTCATTATTTTTCCTTACAGGAACTAGATTGGCTACCCATGAGGAATGCTTGATGGGAAAAATTATGTAAGCCTCGATAAGCTTGGTTAGTTCTTTCCTCATTAGTGGCTCAATTTTGGGATTGATTGGCCTCTTTTTGACAAACTAGCTTAGAGTTAGGATCCAACTCGATGGTATGTTGAGCTAAACCAAGATCGAAACCACACAAGTCTTTATAGCTCCATGCAAAAATATCATGATACTCTTGACATAGTTCAATGAAATATTTCTTTTCTGAGCAGTGCATACCTTACCAACTTTTAAATTTTTTTCACTTGCCACCTCAACCTCTTCAAAATCCTCCTCCTTGACCACCATATTAGTGCTTTGTCATTTGGCTTGATCATTTGAATTGAAGATGGATTCCAATGTAACCAGGCCTTTTGGAAGCTTGTTTCCTTTCAATTGTATAATTTGATCACCATAAGAATTTTGAAGTTTATCTTGATGTTTGGTAGTGAAATCTACTTCTTGCTAAGGAAGAGAACAATCTATTGATCACTATCAAACACCTACCAACTACTTACATTATCTGGTACTATGGGATGGACCACCATTTTGACTATCTACTGCTCTTCTTTCATGATGTCCATAGGTACATCATATTGGGAGCCAATAGTAGCCATCCTATCAGCATCTTGATTTTGCTTCCTAGGAATTACATGAATTCCAAAAGCTTTGAAATATTCTATCAGATCCCAAACCTGATTTTTATATGACCTAGTAGATCATTTTTTGATGCACTATGGGCTGTAACTTGGTGCACAACCAATTCACTATCACCAAAGATGGTCAAGGTTTGGATTCCTCTTCTTTGGGCCAGCTGAATTCCTTGTATAAGAGCTTCATATTCAACAACATTATTAGTGTAGCTGAACTGCAACCAAAAGGAAGAGAAATATTTGTCTCCTTCTAGAGAAATCAACATAACCCCTGCACCAGATCCATTTTTACTTCGTGAGCCATCAAATAACATTTTCCACATCCTTTTGTATCACTTGATGCCTTAACAAGTTGAGGTATGATGGTATTTTCTTCATGAATGCAGTATGTACCCAATCCTGTTTCTTCCGAAGAAAGAAAACCTGATTCTTCATCTACTAATAAATCAGCATAGGGATCATATTGGTGGTTGATACTTACTTCATCAAGCACTATGTTAGGAACTTCCTCCATGAGAGTAGTTGGCTTGTGATCTGCATCTTCTTCATCTGGGTCACCAATGGCATAATTTCCATTTATGGGTTTGGTGGTGTAAGGTTCCACATGATTATGAAAAATAGGTTCAGCTCTTATAGTCACCTTCATCTCATACCAAGTTCTAAGGATCATATGTGACCTAGTGATGAAAATATCCACCCATCTTGGTAGTGAACTCCCGTGATAAGAAAATGGAAAAAGGGGAGGGAGATCAATAATAGATATGTCTTACGTGAATGTCAAGCTAGGACATGCATGGATAGTAAGCTGAAGCCCCTTAATGACCCCCATAGTTTGGACTGTAGTACCATCTAGTTGAAAAATCCTCTTGAAATTGGAGTATATGGAATTTGTAATATATCTACAATTTTTTGGGAATTACGGAACTACTGGCTCCATAATCGATCATACAATTGTGTACCAAATGATCACCAATAATCAACGAGATATAGAATGGTGGAGGCTTGTTGGGCTTAGCAAATACTTTTGTTTTGGGTTGGCATAAGTTGGTTGCCATTGCTACTTCTTGACCTAATGATCTATTGGTAGTGCCAAATTTGTTCAAAGCCTCCATGAAAAGTTCCTCTGAGAAGGAATCGAGAGTGCATCCCACATCATGACACTCAAATTGGTCTTCTTCATTTTCTCCACAATGTTGAACGGAATCACCCCCACTTTGCTAATACCTTTTGGGGCATTGGAGTCTTCTTTTGGAAAATTCCTATTGGGCATTGTGATACTTGAAGTCCCATCCTTCTTTGTAGACTGATCCATGGATACTTCGGTGATTTCTTTCCCATGCCTTTATCATCTGATATTTGTGTTGGGGACTGAGAAGTAGATGCCTGATTAGTTTTGGAAGATTGTGGGTCTATTTCCTTTTCTTAGAACTGTGTGTTGGATGCTATAGTGGAGGCATTAGTATTCAAGCCACAAAAGTCTTCTTCTTTCCAATTTAGTAGTGTAGTTTCATCAGAAGGTTGGTCTTGACTTTCGTGAGTGGATGTTTGGTAGATGATTCAGGTAGAGTGGATATGCTTTGGACCATAAAGGCCTGACTCAGAACTCGTTTGGGAAAATATTTTGGTTGTGAGGCTGAGAACAAGGGTAGCACCACTCATAATCTTGAATGAGGTTATTCTAGACTAGCACTATGGCTTTAGATGAACTAGTAATGGAAGGGTTTCAGAAGTTTAAAGGCTTCACACTTGTTGCTTGGCTGGTAACCTGGTTCTAGGCCTGATTATTTCCTTGAAAGGGAGGGTGATTTTCTTGATATTGTGATTGAAACGATAAGCATATTGGGCTATTTCCTTTTCATTCTACTAGCTCAAAATTGTAGTAGTGATTTGACTTCAAATAGATCATTTGAAGAGGTTGGACTGATTGAGCTGGCTGATTAGAGGTTGTTGGAATAGGTGCAATGATAGGCTGATTATTTGTAAGATCTAGAGAAAATGGAATGGGTGGTTGGGGAGATATCTTTCAACTTGGATCAAAGAATTTTCCACATTTATGGCTATGTCATAATCATCAGGTAATGTAGTCCCCCATGGATTGAATCATAACTGCTACATCGCTATTCAAAGCTCACAAATAGTACATAAATGCATTGTTAGAGTCGGGAATCCTATTCCAATCTGAAATATCTCTCTCTAACTTTATGGTGGTGATCCCTAAGAGTGATAGGTGATCACTCTTGTCTTCAAACTATTTGTAGAGCTTCTCTCTTAACTCACCAGTGGTTATTGATACGTAACCCTTGAAACCATTGAAGTGCTTTTCCCTTGAAGGAAGTGGCCAAAAGTCTGACAACAACATTATCCTTTGTGACGTTGTGTACTATAAGAGCGTTGGCTACATGAAGAATGTGTTCTATATGAGTGACATGAGAGTTTATCCTATGTAAAGGATACAATTTTTAGTTCCGTGAATGAGTATAGGGTCACGTTGAGCCAATAGAAGAGATTTCTTGCATTGAAAGGGGGAAAAATTGGTTCCATGCCATAAAAAAGAGGTTGATTATTCCTTGATGGAGGAAACCTTCCATATGGAGGAGTTGAATGACCTCTATGAGATGAAGCTACAGCTGATGGTTTTAAAATAATTTTGATTCTTCTCTTGGGAGGAGACATGGAAAGGTTGATATGTTAATAACTTCCCACACTTTAAAGAATCTCTTTTCTAAATTATTTACATAAGTGAATGCACTGAGATTTGGAATCCAGAGATATAGAGTCGTGGTACTTTGATTTATGCTAATGAGAAGAGAAGTACCAACTCGTCCCCAATGGTTGTGTCACTAAGATTTGGAATCTAGAGATAGTAGAGTCGCCATGTACTTTGATTTATGCTAATGAGAAAATAAAATCACCGGAGTGCCAAAGTCTTTTCGTCACCAAATCAATGCACCCCCGTGAATGGAAAGAATGTAAACATGATGTTCACTATGATCGGGACACATGGGATCACCTCTCAAGGTGTGGGACTTGAATTCAAGGTGAACTTCTAGAGAAGGCTGAATTCCTTTTCCTAAACTAAGTGTTGTACTTTTGGTAATTTAATAAAATGACTATATAGTCCTAGGTTAACACCTTCATGAGTTTTGGGTAAAGATATTTTACAAAAATGAAACTATACTAAGGATGGTGATGCACTAAATAAAGGGATGTTTAATATTTGGAAGGGTTAATGTGGGTAGGATGCTCACATCGTTGTCCACCTTCACCTATTGCAACCTAGAAAGGGTATAAAATGCCACAAACCAGGGCATACGTTCCTTTATTAAACTTGAGCATATGTAAAGGATAGATCAAATTTGATTCAACACACAATTAATTTATCATGAGAAAGAAACACATGCACTGGTCAAACATCTATTTCAGCAACTATGAATAATGATAATGTAACTTTAACAATAGAAGGAAAATAAGATTTTCACAACTGATATAAAATATAATCACATTACTCACTCACAACATGAAATAGATAACCTGAAATAAAGGTAAGCTAACCACTCACACTAAGGAATCATACATTCACAAAGTAAGCATTGATCAACCATCCAACACAATAAATCAGATTCCCAATTACAAGGTGTAACTCTGAATATAATTAAAAGGTTTTTAGAATTCTAAAGCACTCTTCCAAGCTTGAAGAGAAACCTCACCCAAAAATAATCTATATCCCTACTAGCTTGAAGAATTCAACTATTTATAAGTTCTTAGGCTGAGCCATTATAGCTGGGCCCTTAACTAACATTTTCTAAAAATAGAAATGTCATTAAATTAAGGGAACATGCTCCCATGAAAATAGAAAATTTGTTGTAAGGGTTTGAATCAGTCAACCCTACAACTTGACCGATCTAGAGCTTGGATCTGACCTTTCATGGCTGCTCAGCTTTGGCTTTGTTTAGCTACACCTTCCTCTCTCCTACAAGTTTATATTGTTCTCCTTCCCACACAACCATTTGATGCTTATACTCAATGAAGCGCTTGATGATTCCTAAATTTCTTCATCTCCAGGCCCACATGCGTAGTGATTCACTACATCTACCATCTCAATCTCCTTTGTGATCTTGGTTGGCACTCTTTGAAGTTTATTCATAACTTTCTTCAGCCTCCCTATGAAATTTTGGCACAAGACCAATCGGTCGATGGAGTCACTATTGAAAGTTTTGGTGACCTCTTTTACGCTTCACCAAATCCTTGAAATTTTCCTTAATTTGATCTTCAAGAAGAGCATCAATGTTTTCATTGAAGAATTTGCAATTAGCAATATCAAACTCTTTTGAGATGTCATTTAGGGCATATGTGATTTCTACTCATTTATCTTCCAATTTCTTAATTAAATCCTATAATACTTGGCACCGAAATTCCATGGCCTTTTGGTATTCAAATAACTTTGAGGCATCATGATCACCTCTTCTTGAAGGAGCAAGTTGGGGTATTCATCTGTTGCCAAATTTAATTATTATCTTTGAAAAAGCCTCATCCATTTTACAAATAGTAGCCTTCCCAACCTGTAGATCATTATATATTTTGACCTCCTTGATTAAGGGATTAGCTTCCTACAAGTATGCGTTCAATCCATCCATTTACCGATCTCCCTTTTTGGCCCTAGATTCTCGATCTCATGATAAGAAATTTCATCGATGGTAGAAGAAACTATCATGGCCGTAGTAGTTGAGACTTCGGTAGATGGATTTGGTTGGGTTACTTTGCATGTAACAATGAATTGAGTTATTCAACCTTGAGTTTGATCTCATCTTTTGTAGCCTTATCTTTGTCATATTTTTCCAGAAGAGCCCCAGAGAGTAGTGTGCACATCTTGTTTGGCTCCTTCATGAGTAGATTTTCCTAATGAAAATCGAGAGATTCAATAATCTAGCACAATAATTGTCTCCTTATTTTTCCCTCAATGGGAGTAGCAACCTCTACAATTCGGTCTCCAAGATGGATTCACTTTATCGGACTTCAAAAGTTCTTGGCCTTTTGGCCTATCTTTTGGGCATCTATTCCAATATACTTGAGATCTATGACATCTCCCAAAGGCACCTTCTTCTTTTCTTTAGAGTTTGTCTAAACAACCATTCAGGAATATCTAATGTTGATGAAGATGGGACAGTAGATCCGATACCTGAAACATTAGTTATGACAAGAGCACTAGAAACATTAGTTGACATTTGGGTAGAAGTGGCCATGATGGACGGGGTGGACGTAAGGATAGCCATAGGAGTTGATAAAATGATGTTTGGGAATGAGGTGGAGGGAAATGGAAGTGTTAAGGGAAGTGAAGAAGAAATGGGTGACCCGATAGTTTCTCCATTGAGAGAACTAGAAGGGATGAGAAAACTTGGGCCATAGAAGGAGATGGGAAGGAAGAAATGATTATGGAAGTGGAAGGAACTGATATTATAAGTGACAATGGAGGACGAAGAAGATTTGATGGATCTTGTGAGATACTAGGGGAGTCAATTACTTCAACCCCTTCTGTCACAGGTGCTCCATGGAATATAGCCTTAGAAATGGAAGCCTTGGAGAGAGATGAGCCACCAACAACAAATGAAATATTTTTTGGAGTCATATGGGTTTTTTGGGTCGACCTTTTCCCTTTTTGAGTTTTATTGACTTATGGTTGGTGGGGCCTTTGTATTTGTAGGTTGTTCTTCTCCTTTGGGTGAAATTCCCAAGGTAACCAACCAACTATAAGTTCTCTACAGAATGGGCCCCACCCTCTCCTTTGTATTGCAGCATTCCTCTACATACATGTGTGCATGATTTGTTTTTTAAACTAATGCTAATGCAAGTAAATACTAACACCTAATAGCCTTAATTAGCAAAAATTAAACAACATACTAAGCACCATCAAGATAAGAATTAAACAAGGTTAGATACTAACATTCATCATATTCAAAACTTTGAAACTAACAATGTTAAGTGTCTAAATCCTCTATTCTCTAACAACAAATAAATGAATGGACCTATGTAGGCTCCATGGCAATAAAAAATGGTTGTCTTTGGTATTCCAAGAACCTAGGAATGAGGGCTTGTCAAAGTTGGGCTACAAGACCCTTTTGACACCTCCCATATGACCTAAGCACTTAGGAAAAGGCTTAACTCTCCAAGATGATGAACTCTCAAGAAAACAAAGGAAAGCTTTTAGTCTATTTTGCTATATGCTTTGCATTTGTCTTCTCAAGAAGTTTAGGTGTAGGTATAAAGGTAGAAGGAGGGCTCCTTATATAGCCCAATGGATAAAGGAAACACTTCATCCCTTTGCATGTGGGATAAAGGTAAAACATGATTAGGAATGGATAAGGTTGCTTTATAAAAGGTAACCTTACTTTAAAAGGGGTTAATTTATGCTTAGCAAGTCATGGGAGTTGGGGGTGTTTTAATTAATCAAACGTGATTAAGCGATAGGTTAGAAGCTATTTAGAAGAATATTAGTACGATTTAGGCTATTAAAAGGGGATTAAATAAATTAAATATTGATTTATTGGTTAAATGAAAGGGAAAGGTAATTAATTAATAATAATTAATTAGTCCAAGATAGAAGGGGTTATTTATTAACGAAATGTTGTTAATTAGGGTATTTTTTGGATAGGTGACTTAATTAATTAGCGTAGTGTAATTAATTAATGACGATAAGAGAGAATATGAGTGTTATTAACAATATGTCATCAATTTTCCGAAGAGAGATAATTAGTGTAATTTAAGTATTTAAATTACTTGGCGTAATTATGGGTGTCCTCTACATACCAATCAATCCATGGCAATGGTTGATTGGCAATATTATCATTTTTGTATGCCACATCTAAAACCTCATCATTATCTTGCACCTCCTTTGGGACATCGGCCAAACCAAACTACCAAACCTCATCCAAGGTCAACCTCTCATAATCCCTTTGTCACACGATGTATTCATCCCGACAATGAATCCAAATATCCTCCAATTGGGGCACATGGGCACTAGACCAACCTATTTCACCAAATTTACCCCAATAATTGAAATTAGTTCATGGATGAAAGGTTCACAAGGTCACTTCAGCCAATTCTACATCCACATTTTTGGCCTTATGAATATTCGGGCAGGTGTATCCCAATTGAAATAGGGAAATGCATTCCCTAATTTGTGGTGCTTGTTTTGAATTCGATGATAATCCAACAATTTTCAGACCAATTCTAGTAGAACCCATTTATAAGGGGGCAATTTATGAAGCCTGGAACTGGAATGTAATGAAGCTGTAAATAGATGGCTCCCCACTCATGCACTTCTTTGAAGGCTTCATTGGAAATCCTTTGGTTTTATAACTCCCTTATCAAAATGGTAGAGGATAACCCCAAAGAAGTCATCATAGACCCTCTGAACATGCCCGATCCCTTCACTCCTTGTGAGTTAGGGATAGAAATCATAAATTTGGCAGGTGTTGTGAATACCTTTAGTATTCAACCCAAAGAAATATCCCATAGTAGCAACCACATAAACCAAGAAGGATGTCATATAGAAATTATTTTTGGAAATCACCTTGCTCATTTGATAGCAAATGGAGCTATGGATATGCTCCCCCATCGAATAAACTCCTTATTCTTCTTGATGGTAGTGATGTACAAGAACATCCATTCCTGGAATTCCTTTGCAGAAGGGAGACCTAAAACTCTACTTAGTAGCACAATAAGGTCACTGACCTCCTGAATAAAATCTGACCGATGCATGGTTTTGGCTGATTTGGAAAAGCTCTTGGCAGATAAGTTTTCATCATGATTTTCATGCATAATTCATCTTCCTTGTCCCAATGTTCCACTGCCGACTCTGGTGAAATTTTGGCGTAATCTTCAATGTCAAGAAGTTTGAGCAGATCTTTGAAGAATTCTAGGTCCAAATGGATTACCACCTTATCATCATCATCTTTGACCGACATGGATTCTTCATCAAAGTGGGCTTCCATAGATAAAAGGCAATGCATGGATGTGGGAAAACCAACAGTAAGTGAAATCCCACTGTCATAGATGGCTTGCATCCATGATTTCTTGTTCGGATCCTTTACTCTTTCCTAGAAATATAGAAAATCAATCTACCCTAGGTCAGTGTCCCCTATATTCCCTAAGTTGGAAGATAGGCAGGAGTGAGGAGAAACTCCAAGAAATGAATACTTCATCTTTTCTTTTCCCTTTGATGTGGAAGTAGACATCAAGCTCTATATGCCAGAACAAAAGATGAAGTTGAAAAATCTTGAAAAAGAGAAGTCCAAAACTCAAAGTGTAATACTATGAAAGGCAGTCCAAAACTCTGAAAAATATCATCTTCTGAAAACCCGTATTGAAGAGTCCCGAAGAGAAAAATTTCTCTAAAGTAAAAGTTAGAAAAATTTTTCTCAAGTGAAAGTTTCGATAAAGTTTTTCGAAATGAAGGTTCTGAAATTTTTCCAAAATGAAAGTTCTGAAAAAGTTTTCCGAAGTGAAAGTTCCAAAAAATTTCTCTGAAGTGAAAGTTCTAAAAAATTTCTCCAAAGTGGTGACCTCCAAAAAATTTGAAATCAAGAGCTCCGAAACAGAGATGTACCACCAAGTCCTCGAAATCGAGAAGGAAATTACCAAACAATGCTAATCTCCAAATCCTGAAAAGCATTGAGAGGGAAAAATGGAAAACTTGAGGAGCTCCTTGAAAAATTTGAATGCCTTGAAAATGATGTTGAAAGGTACAAGAAAATAAAATGTCAGAGTAAATGTGTCAGGAAAAGTAAAATGATAAGTAAAAATGAGTTTAAATAGAAAACTTGATATTAATGGAAAAAATCTGATCATACGGGGTTGGTGAAAAATTAAATGGACGAAGGACTCGAAGTCCGACAGAAAGCCCAAAATTCAAAATTTAGAATTTCGTGGTTTTAAAATTCGAGAGATTGGGAGATAAAAAATGTGACTTGGCAATGAAAATTTCCTAAACCGAAAGCCCGAAAGTCTGAAAAACCACACTTTGCAATTTTTGGACTTTCAAAGTCGAAAGTGAAAAGTTAAAAATGGCTTGGAGAATTTGAATCCCGAAATCCCAAAAGTCTGAATTTCAAACTTTTGGACTTTCAGAATTCATAAGTATGAAAGGGATTTAACCAAAAATGTGGCCAAAAGTTCCAAAACCCAACAACCTGAAATTTTTGAAATTCAGGGTTTCAGACTTCGAAACTCAAGTTAAAAAATTACCAATTACATAGTAAAAATCTAAACCCCGGAAGCCCTAAAGTCTAAAATTTTAGACTTTTGGGGTATTGGATTTCAGAAATTTGAAAACACAATTTCAAATACTTGTGTCATTAAAATCTTGAAAGAGAAAAATCTCTAAAATATGAAGTCCAAAATTCAGATTTCGGGTCTTGGAAAATTTTGCATTTACAAAGGATTTTCTCAAAAATAAAAATAAAAATTTCTAACCACTTTCGACATCTGCTTCTAAAGGTAGATTAAAACATTAACATTTATGACTCATCATGAACTCCTGACAGATCTCTCCCTGAGCCAAGTTGAAAGAGCTCCCCACCTATGCAAATGTCGAGTTCTTCCTGACTTCCGAGCTCTTCGTTGAATTATTTCTCATTTTAAATACAACCAATTTCATGCAAAGCATAGAGCTCCCCATCAAGCCAAACTCCATCCTCCGAGCTCCTTCTCCCTATTTGAGTGCCTCTGTAACCATGATCTTTTGAATTTGATACCTTCAACCACGAGCTCCAAGCTCGAGTCTCTCATCCAAAACCAACCAAGCTTCATAAATCAAGCCCCCTTCACCTTCATTTCAATAAAGTTCAACATTGAGCTGAGCTAATCAAAATTTTGTTATGATTGTAGGTCGCTAAGATCTTCCTTGTGCATCAACATCGAAAAATCCTTTTATGATTCCCATGCATCGCTCGATCTAATGAACCTGCAACTTGATACTTTTTCCAATGTCGACCCATCTTACACCATCGTTGTATTGCTTGGTCTCGCAATCATCCTCCCTCATCACTTAGAGGATGACTCACCACCCAATTTGTAACTGCCACTTTAATTACCATGGTGACTCACACAACGAATCAGACCACTCCTTGATGCGCAAAATTCTCATGACAGATTGCCATTGTATTCTCCCCACTTGGTTATTCGATCAAATTTATCCCATTCTTGGAAGTATCTCAATGGTTTGCCAACATCCAAGTTCCACTTGGAAAATACTATGAACCCCTCACACTTGATAACTTGGCCTTGGGAACCCGTGGAGTGTTTTTCCATCATGGCATGGCATGATAATGCGTTCCCACTTGGAAAGAGGGGGAGGTTTCTCCACCAAGCTGCCAAACTCCCATCAAGCTCCCTTCCTCTGCATATGAACTTTCCCAATGAATCACTCCACCCATCTTATACATCAAAATCCTTAGAGCTCTCCACCAAATGAGCTCCTTAACCTGGCACAACAATGATGCATTTACATGAACTTAAACTCCTTGCATCAACATCAACAAGCTCAATCAAGTGAGCTATGAACTTTTGACTCATCGGTTGCATTGACTAAGCTATCATCCAAACCCGACTCTCCTTCCTTCCATTAAGCTCCGTCGACTAGCTTGAACTCCTCTTAGTCTCCCTTAGCTCAAACCTCTAAGCTGAGTTGAGACCCTGACTCTCCTGAGCTATGTTCTAAGCTTTCCAATGCGACTCACTTACGAGCTCTTTTCTAAGTTGACCATAGATCGAGCTCCCCATTGAACTTAGCACCAAGTTGGCACTAGGATACACATCAAGTTAGCACCAAGTTGAGCTTAAGTTGGGCTAGGTGAGCTCACTTATTTAATTATTTTAATCGTATTATCTCCAAGATGACCAGAAGTGAGTCCTTGGGACCAATGTCATAATTTGATCATAATAGGACCCCATTGTCCAATTTTGTCATGTGTGCAAAATTGGGTAACATTTTTTGGCAACCTCTTGGGGATGATTACCTACTAAGAATGATTCCAATAACCTTAATTCATCCATTGGGCATGGAGTCTATGTTGGAATCCTGAAAGTAATTTGATCTTCTTTGACACATCCGAAATCTCCTTGAGCAAATCCGATCTTGGACCTCCCTGAAATGCTAGGCATGAGGTATAATGAATCCGTTAAATTCTTGGCATAATGAATGCTACAGAAATTTGAATGAAGAAGATGTTGAATTAGGGATATCATGAAGCTCTTATTGAAACTTTGAACCTTTCTCCTCCTTGAAAAACCTCCAATGTTTGAAATAGCATGTAGAAAAACACAAGAGCAACAATGGAAAACAAAACACACTGAAACTGAAAACTATACATGCCTTAATTCAAACATACAGGGTATGCAATGCACTTATTCTGCTAAAAGAAAACCTATTCCTACTCTACGCTAACTAGAGGAACATGCAAGCTAAACAAAACCTGCAACTGGCTGTGAAAAATAACTTCCTTTCCTCATAATGGATTTCCATGCAGATGATTTGATAATGGACATGGCTGAAAATGAGAGTGAAAAATTGAAACAAGCCCAATTCTCCACTTGGTCCACCAAGGTATCAACTAGAAAGAGAAATAATTCCTCTTTTAGTTGCTCTGCATTTGTCCTATAGAGGCATTGCAGTTGATCCTCATAATTGTGAAACTCATCCTTGCATTTTGGAATGAATATGACTGGTTCGGCTTCTCTTCTAGATTTAATGAAGCCAGGTACTTGATGGGACATGGTTGCATCCTTTGAATTTTCCCACTACCCCAAGATTCAACTTTGATAATGAAGTCCTGCAGACATTCCTAGATAAATGGTGTTGAAGTGATGCCCTCTTCGTACCCGTTTTCCTCCTTGGAAACAAGGAGTTCTTCGCGACATGAAACTCCTTTGGATTGTTTGTAGTTTCCAATGTTGAACCACTGTAAATGTTTAAAATGTGTTGCTCATCTAAAAAGTCCTCCTCCTTTGATTGACCTTCACTATCAATCTCCTCATTCAACATAAAACCTTCCTTCATCATTGGTTCATTAACTACGTTAGATTAGCTAATTGAGAGTGAGAAATTCTTGATGACATCATCTCCATCAAATTCTGAATATGAATTAGTCTTTCCTGTGTGCTCCTCTTTTCCTTCATTCATCGAGCCGCATGGAAGATTCAATTCCTCCACATCTGACAAATAGCTTTTTTTTCCATTCTCCGGCTGTGGAAAAGATTTAACTTCATCCACCATGGTATTCTCCAGATTGGAATTTTGTTTGTCCTGATTGTCCTCATCCTCAAACATGAAATTAGAAAGATCAAATTCATCTAGGAGATCAGATTTTTGTAAGAATGAAGAAAGGGAAGGATTTGAAAACCTCTGCATGGTCTCATCTACATTAATGACTGTTGAATCCACCTTAGTCTCATGAAACTCCTTATGGCTGATTGTAACATCTAATGGTGACCTTGGAAAGATGATACAACCCTCCAGAAACGTTGCAAGTTCTTGACATGCATGGAAATTAGGATCATTACACTCACTAGAACTACCTTGTACACTTGAGATTTTTTCTTCTTCGACTTGCACATGCTCTTTTCTGATGGAATTTGAGTTGGCTCTTTATTTTCTAAAACTGGTTTTACCAATGGTGGTAATTCGATCTCCTCTAAAGATATGGAGCCAATATGAATGTTGCATTATGAATAGGTAGATTGTTGGTCTTCCTTGTTCAGCTCTGGATTTGTTTCTAGTACAAAACTAGTTTTTTCCACTTGTTTTTGAGCCTCAACTTCTGTAGAAGGTTTAGTCAGAACAAATTTTTCTTGATGTTAAGTTTTGCATCCCATTTCTTCATATTCTTTGCATGCTCTCCTTTGTTATTCTCCTCAACCATATACTCCTCCCTTTCACTCATTTCTTGAAGATGCTCCTCCCAAAATGGATTTGGGACTACAAGATGAGGGATGAATTGGGATTCAACTGATTTACTCACCATTTGAGGAAGTGGAAGAGGTTTAGCTTCTTGTCTTGATGGCCTTCATAGAAAAGAAGGAATTTTAGAAGAAAAAGGCATGGACTATTCATGATGGAATGAAGTATCAAATTCCACCGCAGGGGTAGCAACTGGAAGGTTAGGATCATGTGCTTCAAGTTGAAATTACATGGATGGAGACATAGAAAGAGGGTTGTAAGGTGGTAATGCAGGGACCTCCCATTGATAGGATTGAATAACATTATATTCATGAATGTCCCTCTTCTTGATCCATTCTCTAACTTGAGTCATCATATTGATTATGAATTGAAGCTTTTGTTGAGGATTAAGCTCACATGGTATAGGGCCAGTCCAGGGGTATGGAATGTTGAAGCCAATATAGGTTTCCTTTTTCATGTCATTGATCCTTATTTACACCATGTTATGCTCCAACTCTCGAACCTTCTTTTGCAAGTGGTCTTCTTCAGGTGTAGGATATATTTTAGAATTTACATGCCATTGTTCTTTAGTATCCCCCAGTCTAGTGGGTGACCAAAATGATCTTGCATCTTGCTCATGTGGGCATGCATGCTCAAACTAATATTTGTCATGAAATTGGTCTAGAGGTGGATTGTAATACCCTGAAGATGGAAAGAACCACCACTACTGCAAGTGGGAATCCCACTATGGAAATGAAGTCATGATGGCACCACATTAAAAGATGTCAAAGAAAACTAGATGGAAATGGGTAAAACTGAAAATCTACAACACAAAGAGTGGGTCACTTTGACCAATGGAGTCACCAATTGTGCTTGGGTATGCCTTGTAAGGCTGAAATTTCACTAAGAGCAAAACAAATTAATGAAATGAAGTAATGTTGTAATGGGTGATGTTGAGATGCCTCTTTTCCTTCTCCTTGAAGGAGACAAGGAAATTTTGATATGTTGATGATTTCCTTGCTTTGAAGAAGCTCTTGTATGAATTCTTCACATAAGTAACACACTGATATTTGAAGTCCAGAGATATAGAGTCATCAGGTACTTTGACTTGTGTAAGTGAGAAGAGAAGTACCAATTCAATCCCATGGCGTGCACAAAACTATTGTCACAAAATCATTACACCCTTCGAATGGCCAGAATGTGAACAAGACATTTGGTGTGAATGGGACACATGGGATCACCTCTCAAGATGTGGGACTTGGGGTCAAGGTGGACCTCCAGAGAAGGCCAGATTCCTCTTCCTAAACCAAGTGTTGTACTACTCCTATGTAATAAAATCACTATCTAGTCCTATGCTAACATTTTCGTGGGTTTTAGGAAATAGATTTGCATAAATGAAACTATACTAGGGATGGTGATGCAACAAATAAAGGGTGTTTCCAGACTTAAGAAGGGTTAATTAGAAGAGGGGTGTGCACCACAAGTCAACTTCACCTACTGCAACTTAGAGAGGGTACAAAATACCACAAACTAGGAAGCACGTGTTCCCTTTGTTAAACTCGATTAGAAAAATAAGTTATCAGTCTTCTAGTGAAGAAGGATGAACTTGAGAAGGGTGAAAAAGCACCACAACTCAACTACATGCAATACTCCACCACTTGATAAGCACAGAACTCTAAGAACCTGCAATAGAAATGTGAACTTACACAGTGTACCTGCAAGCATGAGAAAAGACACAAAGAAGTATAAAAGGATGAAAGGACCGAGATTAGTCATAAAAACACACTTTTATTACTTCAATAACATGCACAGTGCATCATACATTTAGAAGAAGGAATGGTTTTCATTATAGTCTTGAAAAGGAGGCTTGAAAGTTCTCTCAACATCTAAGGACAACTTGCAGAAGAGAGAGGACTCTTGAAATATTTGCACTTGCCTAATATTTTTAACTATCCAACCTATCGACCTATTAACCTTTAGAATGAACTTCCAAATTAAATTTATAAAAGACATTGGGAGAGAGGAAAGGAATCATAAATTCCCTTTCTAAATTTAAGGTACATGATGTATTTATTACGATTGGTTAAACCACTTTAAAAGGTTCAATAATGTATCATTAATAACTAGTTAACCTATTTCTCATTAATTAATTGAAAGAATATTTAAATAATATATTTAAATAATAATAAAAAAATTATTATTAAAATATTTAAATAAAAATATTAAATTAATTAAAATTAAATAGTGGGACCCCTTGTTGATCGGTTTGACTCAAGAGGGAGGGTGAAAGAGGGATTCGCAAGAACCGATGTCGAAAAGCGATGCACCACAACGAAGTTGCACTCCGATGGTAATGTCAAGCCAATGCAATACACAAGATTCGAAACAATGGAAAGAAGATTGCAAGTAAGAAGAATGGGTCTGCTCATGCTCATAGATCGAAAAATAGGAAGTACAAATAGGGGTGCTGTGTAACCCCATGCCTAAACATGGAAAGAAATCAATGACGCCACTGACGCATATGACGTTGACTGATGCATATGACGCCACTAGAAGAGGAGTTACAATTCCAAATAAGGAATGTAACTCCTATGACGCATTGACGCAAATGACAATGTCAGATTCTATGACAGAATCTGACACTTGTCATTTGACTTCCTAAGACCTATGACTCTCACAAGGCGAGATGACTCACCTAGGTGATGTGGACGATGACTGGATAGTCACACACACCAACACCCCCCCTTCATCGAAGCCGAGGAAGAGGTCAAGGTAAGCCAGAATAGAAAAGAAGACTCCCCTAGACAACTAAGAAAGATGTGTCAATGGGCCCCTAAACTAAAGGCCTAATAAGGTGCCCATGTACAAACAACATCTTTCTGGAAAGAAGAAGAGGAGAAGAAGGAGGACTATATAGCCTGAAGAAGATGGGTGGCTGCAGCAGACCTCACCCCAAGAAGAGACCGCAAGTGAAGAAACTTCACCTCAGTGAAGGGCTTGGTGAAAATGTCTGCAACCTGATCAGCTGTCTGAACATACTGTATGTCGATGATGAGATCCTCTGCCTCTGGACTGAAGAAGAGCCATCTGCACCGTACTGTGTGTCTGTCCTTAGGAAGGACAGAAAAGATGTGTTGGAAATCCGCCCACTCCACAAAGGAAACAGAAGGCAGCAACACGAAGAACTCTGAGTCTGGTGCACTGAAGTGTGACATAGGTCTAGCAAGTGAGTGCCAAGGAACCGAAGGTAATGCCATATGCGTAGAACTGTCAGAGTGAGGAGGAACACCCGTAGAAAGGATGTCCAAGTGATTTGAAGGGAACAAAACATCCTCCACAACTGAAAATGGATCCACAACTGAGGGTGGATCAATGACGGTCTCTGGAAAAGTGGAAGTGGTAAGAGTCCAGAAGGGGCACTCCCAACAACAGAGATGATGAACTCCTCTGAAACACCTGTAGATGGATGAGGACTGTAGAGCATCACAAGTGAAATCTATGAAAAGACGACTAAGGTCAGGAAAATGCTCGTCCCAATGAGGGGGCTCAACAAACAAAAGAGCGATGTCAGATAGGTATGAGTCATCCAATGAAGGTAGAGGAGTGAAATGGGCCTCACACACTAGAAGTGGAAAGGAGGTGGGTGTGATGACTGTATGAGACTGAGAAGGGGACTGCTCGATATCTGATGAGATGTGGGAAGTGTCAACCACTGCGGAATAGTGAGAGAAAGAGGAGAAGAGTCCTCTGTAGTACTCTCGACATCAAAACTGGATGCACAATCCTCATCATCAGAAGTAGAACCAAGCAAGCCTGTGTCAGTGAAACTATCATCACACTAAGAAATGGAGGAGACAACTGAATCAGCAGTAGCATCAATTACGGTGGCAGTATGTGAAGGGTCTCCATAGAGGGACTAAAGAATGCTCCAGACATGGTGGGGTGGATCTGAGTCTGCCACGTGAACCCATTGAGATGTAGAGACATGCATCATCATGTGACCAAAGACACGGTCGCAATTGTTGAGAAAATCATTAAGATGACGATGATCAGTGGGTGCAGGAACAGGACCAACCAAGAAGTGAGAAAGACCCTTGTAGGTGAAGTAATGTTCCATAGAAGCACGCCAAGCTGAATAGTTCTCTCTCCCAATAAGAATTGGCGGAGGCTGTAAGGTGATCCTATGACGCTCAAATCTAGAAAGAGCACCCTCCATGATGCGGAATCAAAAAGTGCAAGATGCACAAATGCAAGACGTCGGACTCGGCCGATAATGCGTCTGCATGTAATACAACACCCAGGACAATAACAACCCCCTAGAACAAAATTACACCCCGAGTTTGGCACTTTATAATTCAGTGCGTTGATTACAACCAGATGTGACTATGTTCCGAGAACCGTTTTTCACTCACCTTGCAATTAGCGTAATAACATGCAATGGTGGAGACAACAATCAAGGTTCATAGGGCGCAACAGATCGACACTGCAAGCAAGCACAGAAAGAGAGAAGCAAGAGGGGAAAGAAAGAGCTTTGTGAGAAATAGTGTCTCACATCGCACGAAAGAATCCCTTTTTCGTAAGACTGTGGCGGATGCGCTCACAAGTCCACAAAAAAGGAATAAAACAAAGCTCAAGAAAAAATGAGCTGAATTAAGCAATACAAAGACACCCCCCAGAGTGCGGAACTTTATAAAATTAGTGAGTTTACAAAAATAATGATCCCATCATCTAGAGTGCGAAAAATATGCAACTTTGACTAAAGAAGTGCTCAAAACCGAGCAACGAGTCAAAAGTTATAGCAAAAACCAATTCCCGCAACTGATGAGGAAAAAGCCAATAAGCTTGCAAATGGATTAAAAAAGTGCCCTAAATGCATGCAAAAGGTGTCGTATGTATGCTCATTAGAAATGGCATGGAATTTGAGGTAGGGTTTGTTTGTATTGCGAGGGGGGATTAGCCACCTGCCAATCCCGGACCTCACCCTTCGTCTTCGGCACTCGACGGAAGGTTAATAAAACAAGCCAAAAAACTTACAATGCCAATAAAATGTAATGTTTTTACCTTATACCTTTTAAAAATAATGAAACAACATGTTTTTTTAGAAGAGTGATAAGATAAAAAGAATGCAACCACGTTTTTTTAAGAAAAGTGAATAAAAAAACATATTTTGAGAGAGATATTATCGCGAACGGACTGAGAAAGCCACGTGGGGATGAAAGGCAGGTAAAAATAGATAATGCATTGGATCGTCCTTTGTAAGAAAATGCCGAACAGTCCAAAAACGTCATTTAAAGGAAAAAATGCCTTACTACCCAAAAATGCCTAGTCAAAACTCTGCAAAAATGCAAAAATGTAGCGGTGAAAGAAAATGCCGAGGACAGGGAAAAACGGCCAGAGAAGCTGGGAAAACATAGGAAAGGAGAGAAAAATAACTGAGGATAGTGCAAAAATGCCTGGACAGTTGAAAAAACAGCCAGAGGATAGAAAAAATGCCAGAGCAGTTAAAAATGCCCGACAGGTTGAAAAAACGGCCAGAGGATAGAAAAAATGCCTGGAACAGGTTAAAAATGCGGAAGTCATAGAATGTTGAACGTTGAAGTTGGGGAATGCAGCAAGGGTCAAAAAAACGTGAGTAGAATCCCAAAAATGTGAGAGATCAGCAAAAACGTGAGAGGTTTTCAAAGTGAGGCTCACAAAAATGTTGAGACCAGCAGAGGTAATTTGAGACAAAGAATGAACCACAGCGATGAGGAAAAAGATCAGAATAGTCTGAGTATACACCGGTGAAGAAAAAACAATGATTCTAACCAGTAATCACAGGTCCACTCCAAAAATGAGCTTTTCTTTTACTCGCAAAATTGAATCAACACAACCAACACGAAATAACCCGAAACAACAAACCACATAGATCTAGAAATATCCAAATATGAACTCGGTGATAAGACAAACCAACCAAATACCTTAACTTGCAATTGCTGAAACCTCAATACGAGGTGAGCAATAATTCCAAAATGATAATCGAAAAAAACTTGCACACGAGGAAATGAGAAGAAACCAGAAGTAATAAACAACTGAGAAACGAAGAGTGCACGTTTACCAAAACCAGCTCTAATACCATGAAAGAGGGATTCACGAGAACCGATGTCGAAAAGCAATGCACCACAACGAAGTTGCACTCCGATGGTAATGTCAAGCCAATGCAATACGCAAGATTCAAAACAATGGAAAGAAGATTGCAAGTAAGAAGAATGGGTCTACTCATGCTCATAGATCGAAAAATAGGAAGTACAAATAGGGGTGCTTTATGTAACCCCCATGCCTAAACATGGAAAGAACTCAATGACGCCACTGACGCATATGATGTTGACTGACACATATGATGCCACTAGAAGAGGAGTTACAATTCCAAATAAGGAATGTAACTCCTATGACGCATTGACGCAAATGACAATGTCAGATTCTATGATAGAATCGACACTTGTCATTGACTTCCTAAGACCTATGACTCGCAAGGCGAGATGACTCACCTAGGTGATGTGGATGATGACCGCAGTCACACACACCAACAAAGAGGGTCATGAATAAAATTCCAAAAATGAGTTGAACTTGGTTGTTGGCTCACCAAGCCAATTCACCGAGTTGGGTCTGAGATCCACACCCTCACATTGATCGAGCTTCTCGGTTTGCCAAACGAGCTCACCTCAAACGAGCTCCTCCACCACTCAACATAACCGAGCTCATTGTGCTTCGAGCTCCTCAACTACTACGTGCAACCAAGTTTATCCCTTATTCGATTCAGCTTACCTCCATGATGAACTCATGCATTAATTTTTAAATGAAAAGGTCGATATGAATATGCCTGGCTTCCATGGTATTAGCTTCCATTGAATCGATCGATGGTTCTCCTCCATAGGATTTTTTTTTCATGCTCACCACCGAGAAAATTATCTCCCATGATCTAGCTTACCATGTTATCCATTAGACTCACCTTTTTTTTTCCAAGTTGGTTGGCTTCTCTATGTAGCTCACTGCATGACACCGAGCTCCCTCAAAACATTCATCACTATGCGTGATGCAGCAAGCGAGTTGACTCATGTAGCTGAGATCCCTTCTTTACGAGTTTTAACTTTTAGCTTGAATGAGATCCTTTGTTTGCACCGAGTTGGCTCTTCACTCATTTATCTCTTCACACTCCTCGGTGGTATTCTTGCATTGGCGATCACATTATCTCGCTCACTAAGATTAGTGCTGTGTACTTTGATTAATTTGAGAAATCAATGCATGTATAGCTAGATGTTTCGAATAAACCACCACCTTCATGATCCCATTTTGTCTTTGATTTCTTCCTGCATGATGAGATCTCAATGGCTCATTAAATCTTCTTCCTTACATTGAGTGGTTTACACAGTTCCAACTTGGTCACCTGAGTTGTCTTGAGCTCATCTACGTGTGAGCATAATTTTTCATACGAGTTCTCAATCCATGTCCCTCTCCTAGATAGGCTTCCTTCTATGATTGTTCTTGATTCATTTACTCATGTCACCAATTCATGAACTCCCGTGTCAACCACCCGAGTGTTGTGTATGGTTCAACTCATGGGTCCCTGTCATCTCATGACTCAGCTACATGAGCCCAAAATGCTTCTAGCTTCGCATTGTTATTTCTAAGCTCATTCATACTTACAACAAGTTCTCACCTCCAATGCACCCAAGATCCTTCGTTTTATGAATCGAGTTGAGTGAGCTCGCTTTGTTTCTTTACTCAAGCCAATATTGTGTTGAGATCAACCCTAATCCGCTCACTCCGAGATACTCCTTACCTTGGGATCCCCTTCAATTTACGTGAGCTCCAAGTTGGGCATGAGTTTTTAACATGCATGCTCAGTGTTGAGCTCTCTACATTACGACTCATCATGAAATCCTGACATATCTCTCCCTGAGCCAAGTTGACAGAGCTCACCACCTATGTGAATGTTGAGTTCTTCCTGATTTCTAAGCTCTTCGTTGAATGATTTCTCATTTTAAACACAACAAAACTCTGCAGGATTGAGCTCCCCCATCGAGCCAAGATCCATCCTCTGAGCTCCCATTCCCTATTCAAGTGCCTCTACAACCGTGATCTTGCTGACTTCGATACCTTCAACCACGAGCTCCAAGCTTGAGTCTCTCATCCAAAACCAACCAAGCTCATCAATCGAGCTCTCTTTGCCTTCATTTCAATAGATTTTGACATCAAGCCGAGTTACTTAGCATGTTTTTATGATCGCAGATCACCAAGCTCGCCTTGTGCATCATCATCGTAAAACAACTTCGTGATTCGTGTGCATCGCTTGATCCGATGATCCTACAACTTGATACTTTTTCCAATGTCAACCCATCTTTAACCATCACCATATTGCTTAGTCTCACCATCATCCTCCCTCATCGCTTGGAGGATGACTCGCCGCCCAATTCGCAACCGCCACTTTAATTCCCCTGGTGACTCACACAACGACTTAGACCACTCTTTGCTACGTAGAATTCTCATGATGGATTGCCATTGTATTCTCCCCACTTGGCTATTTGATCATATTTCTTCCATACTCGGAAGTATCATGATTTTTTTCCAACATCCAAGTTCCACTTGGAAAATAATATGAACCCCTCCCACTTGATAACTTGGCCTTGGGAACCTACAGAGTGTTTTGCCATCATGACATGCCATGTTAACTTTCCTACTTGGCAAGAGGGGGAGGTTTCTCCATCGAGCTGCCAAAATCACATCGATCTCCCTTCCTCCGCATATGAAATTTCCCAATGAATCACTCCACTGAGCTTATACATCAAAATCCCTTTGAGCTCTCCACCAAATGAGCTCCTTAACCTAGCACAACAATGATGCATTCACATGAGCTCAAACTCCTTACATCAACATCGATGAGCTCAGTCAAGTGAGCTATGAAATTTTGACTCATCAGTTGCATTGACTAAGCCATCATCCAAACCCAAATCTCCTTTCTTCCATTGAGCTTTGTTGACTAGCTCAAACTCCTCTTAGTCTCCCTTAGCTCAAACCTCTAAGCTGAGTTGAGACCGCAACTCTCCCAAGCTATGTTCTGAGCTTTCCAGTGTGACTCACTTATGAGCTGCCCATTGAATTTAACACCAAGTTGGCACTGGGATACACATAGATATGGCACTGAGTTGAGCCTGAGTTGGGCTAGGTGAGCTCACTTATTTAAATATTTTAATCATATTATCTCTAAGATGACTGGAAGTGAGTCCCTATGACCAATGTCATAATTTGATCATAATAGGACCCCATTGTCCAATTTTTTCATGTGTGCAAAATTGGGTAATAGTTGGGTAGGATCAAACTCCCAACCACATTCTAAAATTAGCCTCTATCGCCACACCCTTCAAAGCTTTCTAATCTTATATATAGGACCATTTGTATTTGAATAGCAACAAGTCGTAAATGTGTTATAGCCATAAGGAGACAATTTTTAAAATTGAATTTTAGAGGCATTAGGAGCAGATTGGGTCCTCTAAGTAAACTAGAAAGTTGTCCATAATTCTAAGAATTTCCTTGCGGTAATATTATTTTCCTGATTTGGAGAACTTGTAATGTTATTTTTGTATCAAAACTCACTAGAAGGATATGAACAACAGGGATATGCTACTACAAGTACTTTGGGAAGGTGAAAGATAAAAATAAGCTATTTCGTGGTCTTTGAAGGTTGAACGGTGCAACATTGCGCAGCTATTGGTCTATTTTGTTAATTGTGATTTTGATTGTACTTATGATTCTCGGGAAAAATTTAATATATGAGTTTCTATGAACCCGAAGACATAAGCAATTACCGAACTCCATAAATAATTCTCGTGTCATCTCTTTAATCTAGTATATCATCATTTGAATTCCGATTTATTTACATTTGTAATCGAGTTAAATTAAAATTCAAGTAAAAATTAAATATTAGTTTTACGAAATCTAAGAATCTTTGGTTAAATGTAATCTAAATGGTTTGACAAAATGGTTGATTTGGAGAATTTTGGAATCAATTATATTTCAGATTTATATCAGATTTTGATCAATTTTGGATCAATTAATATCCTAAAAATTGATGAATTTTTAAGGTCTGGTAAATAGTTGAAAAAGTAATTTTTTTGGTATTTACTGGATCGACAAAGTAGACATGAGGAAGATGAAAGGAGTTAGTATATCTCATTAAACTCACTACCACCCCGTGTCACCGCAACTATTGTGAATTAACCCTACCACCACTTGAACTCTATTGAGGCTACCATCTCTATAAGCTTGACCCACTTGGCATGTAAGCATGAAATTGGTTAGAAAGTTATAAATGTAAATAAAGGCAAGATATGGATAAATATGGGGATTTATACCCAAAGCATAAAGGATAAAATTAGCCATGATAAAATAGATTTGGGGTGGCATCCAAAATAAAAAGTGGAGTTATAAATTTAGAGATTAAAACTTGAAATCAAATATCAAAATATTCACATGGCTATAAAAATCAAGCTAAACATGGAAGGGACACAATTTAGGGTTGGTCATAAAATGAAGGTAATCACATGGATATTTTGAGAAGGATTTCGATGAAAGAAAAATTATTAAACCAAATTTATGAAATGCATTAGATAAATATAAAGAAGAAAAAATTTAAAATAGAGGGAGGAAAAATATAAAATAAGGAGATACAAACCCGTATAGACATATATGAGGAGAAGAAAAGAGAAAGGACACACAAAAATTAAGAGAGAAAAGAAATACAAATAAATACATAAAGATCAAGAAAATGAAAGGGGGTTTGTGATTTATAGAGAGTGGCGATACAAAGAGAACACACACATATTTTATATAAAATGAGAAATCGGGGAAGCTAGAGGAGGAAATAGAAGTGGACTAACTCAACTTTTCTCCATTAAATTTTTCAGTTATATAACTTGTATTATTTTTTGTCTATATGAATGCCGTAATAGTTAACCCGGGAAAAATAAGACCTAGGTTCCGAGTTCGACACTGTGGCCATATAATTTTCTTATGAGATGAAATTTTACCCATAGCTAGAAACAAGAACACAAAACTTAATTAAATAGATGCTAATTCAAAGGCTATGGTTTGGCCAAATGGAAAATAGCCAAGATATTAGGAGAGAGAGTTTGCATGTTCAAATCCCTATCCTCCTATTACTTTTACTATACCTTATTAATTAATTTTAAAAATATATAAACCATGTATTTTTTAAACGATGAATTATAAGTAGACCTAAGGAAATTAGGAATATACCTAAAAGGTTGATTGACGTCGTATAATAAATATTATGTGGTCTCAAGGAAAATATTAGAGTTTTCCTATAAATTGATCTACATAAAATATAACCTCCCATGTCATAAAACA
Source organism: Taxus wallichiana var. yunnanensis (assembly GCA_018340775.1). NCBI lineage: Eukaryota > Viridiplantae > Streptophyta > Pinopsida > Cupressales > Taxaceae > Taxus > Taxus wallichiana. The sequence continues at coordinate 358,157,558 of CM031243.1, read as the reverse complement.
GATATGACAAGAAGATAGGATATGATAAGAGTAATAATAGCTAATTAGTCTTAAACCATGAGGTAAATGTACAAACCATGATACATGAAGACATATATGAAGATACAACTTGTTTATAATGTTAACCATGAGTGATAAGGTTGAGACCTATTGGGATAAATAATAAAATGATTACAATTTATATACTTAGAGTGATAGGTAAACTATGAAAGCCCCTATTATGCATTATGATTTAATCATAAAATTAAATGTATCCTTTATAACATGGGATAAGACATGATAAATGTAAAACCCATTGATTAAGAAAGTTTATAGTTATGCATATAGAAATAGTACATTTTATACTTTTATTATTTATGAAAAGGACAATGATTGTAACCGTGCTTATTTGATTTGTTAAACTTACAAGAATAATTATCAACCTTGAAACCATAGTATATTAATATGGTATTTGAAGCATGGTAAACCGATAATGGTGCCATTATGAAAATCTTTAAGAGGAATACAATGAAGAAGATATTATGTTAAACCATGAAGGGATGTTGTACATTTATACTTATTTTAAACCATGTTGAATGATATTACACTGTTTATCAAATTAACTCTCGAGAAGTATTATTGAGTTAAAAAAATCATGTATAAATATATTACTACAATGAATATATTGGAAAAAATATTTGAACTTGTCAACATTACAAAGCTTGAGCATGATTGATAAGAGAGGTGGTAAAATTATAAACAAAACTTAGAATAAAAGGAGGACTATACCCTTTAATTCAAGGTTAATAACATTATAGGAATGATATATTATTAAATATAAATATATTTCTTTAAAAGGAATTGAGTTAGGTAAACGAAAGGATAGATTCATTATTTAATGGAGTATTATCAAAAGGAAACAATAAAATATGAAAAAAACTTATAAGGATTTCTATAAACCTCCCTAACTCAATGACATAGATGACATCATAATTGTAAAAATAAGTTATTTATGATGTTTATGCATAGATGGCATATTCTACACTTAGAACATATACGAGAAATGAAATATAGTTAAGAAAAGTGAATTGATTAAACCAATGTGCTTAATATAGATATTGTATGAACAAGAGAATATTACTCAAGAATTAATTGACTTAATGAAAAGCATGATAAGAATCCAAACCATCAAGGATGATTAGTGGAATGTAAAAGAAGTTATAAATATGAGGATATGAAAGTATTTGATTAAATGCAATGGAATGAATCAAATGATTAAATATTAGGAATGACATGTTATAATTCTTGTACCTTGTAGAGAAGATATTACATCCTTATAACCATTTATTGAGGTTTAGGAATATGTCGAATCGAGTAACTTGAAAATTTATAATCATAAGATCATTATATCTTGGCGGAAATGGACAACTATGTAATGAAATCCATTTGTATTATTTTTAATTAGTTTAATTTGATAACCCACATGTTTCAGATTGAAACTTGGATCTAAAGATAAAAAGTATAATCTAATTGTGATTTAGTATAACTGTTAACTATAGAAAAGTAATAATCTATCTCTCTTGATTATCATATTAAATAAAAATTGGAACCTACTTTTTTATAATGCAATGTATATGTCATGTTTTTATAGATTCTACATGGATAAAATTTAGTGTCTTTATTATATGAACAAGATGATTTTTTATATTATGAGTAAGAAGAATCTTTTGGGGATATGAAAACATATTTATGTTGTATGAGGATGACTATAGAAAACTAGGTTTAGGACTTCTAATCACAATTAGCACAATTGGTATGGGATAGTTATAAGAGTTGTTATTGTTTGATTGATAATCCTAGTTTGAGATGATGTGAACATAAATAAACCTAATTTATAGTCCTTGAAATCATAACACTCATAAATGGTATGGAACAGATTACGAGTGGCATTAAGTTTTGGACGTTATTCTTGGTTTAATGGTTTTTAATTGTGGATTGTGTCTTGTATTTTTTTGTTAAACTAAGAAAACATAATGTTAGGACACTATTTTCAAAATTGGAAGCCATACTTTTGGAAAATTGGATGTAAGTTAGACACTTAAAATAGTAGACTCAAAACTTAGATAAATTTTGATTAATTTTTTTCAAGATGATTACCTAACCTCTATGGAAAGTAAAACACATAAAACTGCAATTTATATAATATAAAACTATTTATGGGACAATATAGTCCCCAATGTTGACTTGGTGAACTAGGGTTAGGATTATTGTAATTGAAATTATTGTAGGTGGTATGGGACATTTAAAAGGTTTGGTAATTATTTATGTACGGTCTCTAGTTTTTCTTTATTTTTATGGTTAGATCATGAGAGAGAATAATAAATATATCTTGTTGTGAGATGTAAATGGGAGTACTTAGAGATATGTGTATATGGACTAGGAGTGACTTGTATACATGGGTTGATAACCTAATGTAGTGAATCACCCATAACAAGTGCTAGGGGTTAGGGGTGGACTGCGCAGATAGAATCAAGGGCTTCCCTCATTTATAGTCGATGTAGGAATCATCATTTCATAGTTCAATTCCATATTTCATTAGGAATGTGTACCTTTTGTTATCCTAAGTATTTTTTCCTAAAATCATATTCATTACTACTATTATTTTTAGGATGTTTTATTCCTACCATGTTCATAGGTTAATCACTTTTACAAGTGAATGCATTACACATGGTATTTATCTCTTACCTTATTGATTACTCACATCTTCCTTATTGTTAAGGTTAGGTAAACTCTAATTTTTTTATAGGTGCACGGAGATCTGTAAGGTTCGTTGTTGGATGTAAATTACTTTGATGATACTCTTTCTCTCATTTGTATAGCTCCAACATTAGATCAATATTTGGCAAAAAGAGATATATGTGTGGCAACATAGTTATGATGTATTGTATTCATGATATTTATTGTATTATTGTATATGATATAGACAAATGTAAACCTTGCATATTTATAACCTTTTGTAAGTTAAAAAACCTATCATGATGCAATTGATTATAAGTGATTTACATCAAGACTAATATATATTGAATACATGTACACCATATGTTAAGTGAATCACTTTTTATTTTTGAATTGTAAAATAATAGTTGATATGTAAACCTAAGTAATGTTGTAGCACATAAAAATTTTGAATGATGAATGAAACTATCTAATTTTGTACCATTTATCATGGTCTTGTAGTTATGGTGGAAATTATATGCTAACAACATGGATGTATTATGAACTATGTTATGAAATGATTCATATCATATGGAATTATTACTTGTCATGTTTTCATTAAATGTTATTGGAATGGATTAAAATGGAATACACATGTTATGGATTAACTCTAATGCCTTATTAGAATTAGATGAATGATTGAATGAAAAATCACATAGGTGTTTGTACTTAATGTTTTATGCATAGTTAATTCACATATATTATAATGGAAGAAAATTATTCAAGTTAAAATGAATGAAACATATTAATCTAGTATGATAAATAATTATGATTACTTGTATTAATTATGTATTACATATTGCATGTGTTTGTTTGATTAAGTGTGGCAATAGGAAATTGAGAGTTATCAATTTTGTCCCTAGTTGTGTAAGGGCAATTTAAAATTATAGTTGAAAAATAATTTCTATCTTGTTTTCCAATTACCCATTGGGGTCGTTATAGTTAAATAACTCTAAATAATGAAAGGATATTAAATTGCATAATAAGTAATTAATATGAAAGTGATAATATAATTAGGGTTAGGGTTTAGAAGAAATACACCACTTGTAGGCCCAAAATATGTGACACTTTGAGTTGCAGTAACTAGATGAGGGAGATATGTAGAAGTGTTATTACACTATTTGGAAAATCAAGAGACCTTGAAAGAGCATAGGAAAAATTCATCTAGTAGGGAACACGTTCATGTCTAAACATGTCCAAGGATCTATAAATATGTCTTTTGAGGTTTTGAAATGAAATCATATTTTGGTGCATGTCTATCTTCTTTTCCTCGACCTAGAATATGTATATGGATCAAGTTGCAATGATAGTTTTTACCTATATATGTATTTTATTCATTTTGACTAGAAAGGGGTTAGTATTATGAAAGGAATGATAAGAAGATTTTTCCAAGCCGTGATCTCAGATGATAATAGCACACCACATTAGATTTACAAAAACAGAAGAGATAAAATATCATATATGGAAATCCATCATAATCCATAACACTCAATACATTACAATAGAATGACTTGAATTATTCAATAAGAAAGATGTACATATAGGAGGAGGGAAGTGCAACTACTACCTAAATCAGTGGTGAAGAACTCCCACTAACTGATACTAGTAGTTAAGTTAACTCCATAAGACTAGTAAGCTAACTCCACACAACTAGTACACCTAAGCAAGCTAACCCAAAAAGTGTAGGGCTAACACAAGTGTAAGAATTATCCTGATAAATAAATAAAAGGATAAATAATAACCTACACTAACACCCTCCCATAAGCATAACTTAGGTGGGTGAAAAAGAAGGTGGGTCCCAACAATAAGGCCTAATGAGGTACCCATGTACAACAATTGGGAAAATTAGACACCGTAAGGTAACCAAAACCAGTATTAACAAAGTAGAGAGGGAAAAATCTTGCTGCAAGATATCCTCAGAATCTCGGCAAAAACTCGTACAATGTTGAAGAAGTGTGGTGCGCACTATGGTCTAAATCCACTACTCGATCATAGAACTCAAAAACAATTGACACTAGGCTTCACTAGAATAGCTCCATGCAAGGAGACTGTCAATGGAGTGATGTCAAAAGTGAAAAAAAAACACCAAACATAATTTGATCAAATAGTACAAATAAGTGTGCCACGATCCAAGAACAACCAAGGCAATAAGGTGGACATGAGATCCAAATAAATAGGAGTGCCACGATCCAAGAAAATCTAAGGTAACAAGGAAAGGACACGAAACCCAAAGAAGTAGTATCAACACCACACCCTCCCATACTATAGAATGGGTAGAGTGACACCACAAATCTATATGAGTTGTCAAAATCAACTACTCAAACACTGACAAACTAACACTGGGCTCCACCAGAATAGCTCCCCCACAAGAGAGATTGTCAACATGCCAAAAAAGTGTCGAAAATACAGATCCAAAATATCTCAACAAATAAGAGAGATATAAATGTATACACCCATAGATATAAGAATGTAATACCCAAAATTTTAGCATGGCGGGCTCAACCAAAATTGCGTTCACAAGTGATCACAACACCCTCCCGAATTTGACACTTTATAATTGGGTGTATGTAAATATTTCTATTAGTAACAATACATTTTACATTTGAAATATGTGTATAAAAATGTCACCAATGCGTAGATCTCAAAAAAATACACAATTTCAAAAAAATATCACCTTAATCGAACTATGGATCAAAAGTTATGAGCTCTAGAAGGTTTTGTTATTAAAATAATATTTTAATGCTGATCTTTTTTAAAAGGTACATGTGACACCCAAATGTCCAAAGGGTAAAAGAGTGCATCCACACGATACATGCTTGCGACCAAAGGATAAAATCCTGCACCCAAAACCTAAAATGTCCAGAGGGTAAATCATTGCATCCAAAGGGTACACGCTTATATCCAATGGATAAAAGAATGCACCCAGAGGGTACAGATTTGCATCCAATGGATAAAAGACTGCATCCAAAACTAAAATATCCAGAGGGTAAAAGAATGCATGTGGAAGGTACACACTTATGTCCAATGGATAAAATAATGCACCAAGAGATTACATATCTGCGTCCAGTGGATAAAAGACTGCATCCAAAACCAAAATACCCATAGGGTAAAAGAATGCATCTAGAAGGTACACACTTATATCCAATGGATAAAAGAATGAACCCATAGGGTACAGATCTGCATCCAGTGGATAAAAGACTGTATCCAAAACCGAAATACCCAGAGGGTAAAAGAATGCATCTGGAAGGTACACACTTATACCCAATGGATAAAAGAATGCACCCAGAGGGTACATATCTGCGTCAAGTGGATAAAAGACTGCATCCAAAATTGAAATATCCAGAGGGTAAAAGAATGCATCGGAAAGTACACGCTTATATCCAATGGATAAAAGAATGAACCCAGAGGGTATAGATCTGCGTGTCCAGTGGATAAAAGACTACATCCAAAACCGAAATATCCAGAGGGTAAAAGAATTTATCCAGAAGGTACATGCTTATATCTAATGGATAAAAGAATACACCAGAGGATCCATATTTGACTGTCTCAAAACATGGTCGAGTTTACAGTTGATTCTAGGGTTTTGGCACCTTCCAAATCCAATGCCGCACTCCATTTTGCATAAAAATGCATGCTGCAGAAAATTGCTAACAAATTCCAAATACATGAAAATAATAAACCCTTATTTGCAAAGAAAAACTTACAGATGGATGTCTACATCATCTATTGCTCTGATACCATGAAAGGAATGATAAGAATATTGTTCCAAGCCATGATCTCAAATGATAATAATACACCACATTAGATTTACAAAAATAGAAGAGCTAAATACCATATATAGAAATCCATCATAATCCATAATGCTCAATACATTACAATAGAATGACTTGAATTATTCAATAAGAAAGATGTACATATAGGAGGAGGGAAGTGCAACTACTACCTAAATTAGTGGTGAAGAACTCCCACTAACTGATACTGGTAGTTAAGTTAACTCCATAAGACTAGTAAGCTAACTCCACATAACTGAGAAGCTAACTCAACACAACTAGTAAGCTAACTCCACACAACTAGTACACCTAAGCAAGCTAACCCAACAAGTGTAGGGCTAACACAAGTGTAAGAATTATCCTGATAAATAAATAAAAGGATAAATAATAACCTACACTAACATATTATTTGAGATGGAGTGACCTCATAGAACCTCCAATGGTGTGATGAGAATTGTACTATGTAACAATACTTTAAAGAGAGATAAAGTCACATGTAGTTCTCCCAAACTTGTGATGAGGTGGAGGTTAAATAATATAATCAAGATAAAGCCTTAATTTATCCCAAAACATTTTATAATTGACACTTTCAAAGTGCATGAATTTATAATCTAATAATGATGTATTCATATTTTTAGAATCTTTGTTATGGTGTGCCCTAAGGAAAGGTGCTTCAACACTTCACTTAATGACCTTCTTAGAGTTTTCCTTTTGATATAAGATCCCTCGAATCCCCTAATGAGTAAAAGTGAATATCTTGTATATATATGAATTGTTGAATGATTTCATGCTCAATTGACCCTAAGATCATTAAGGAAACTTGTGCATTTAAAGATATGACTATTACATGTATAAGGGACATATTAAATGACATGTGGCTCAATTCATCATCGAACCTATATGTATGCACCAACCTCTCCACACCAAAGATGGAACCAAATTTGAGACAAGTAGTCTATAGATATTATAAAGATGCATTATGTAGAACATGTAAGGATTCGTGAAGTGCTAAGCTAGATAATTACTTATGAACTAGTGGACTCAAGGTATGGGATAGTGAAAAAATCTTTAAGTTAGTCAACATGTATATAAATGGGACAATTTCAAAATAAATTCTAAAGTATTTAGTTAAGCGTCATGGAACAAAATGTTGGGTATGATATAGAGATTCCGAGAATTATATTTCTAAAAATGATTCTTCAACAAAAATAAGTCTATTCATTCTAATTCCTTACATCAATTTTAGTAGCTTAGTGATTATTTAAACACTCACGATGCGGAGCATCAAGAAGGAGAGTAAATTTTGAGAAAATAATATCTTGGTCATGATTAAAAAGGTCTAAAGGGTCAATTGGAATGGTTTTGAGTCATTTAAAGTTCAAGAAATTTGAATTAGACGCTCAAATTTATTTTCTTGTCTTTTTACAAATTCAAATTTTCAAATTGTAAATGATGTCTTCAAGATATGTAAAGGGGTATTTTGGGTTAGAGAAATGTGGTAAAGGTTGTAAATAGGTCAAAATATGTGAAATAAATTCCTAGAGGTGGTTTAAGATGAAAATGTTATATAATGTTGGATAATGGCTAATTAAGCCTTATGTTAGTGTCTTAACTTGAAAAGTTCGTTAAGTTTTTCAAAGGAAATCACAAAAGGATGGAAATGTGATTCAAATAGGAGGAGTTTTGAGGATTTTTTTATGGATTCCTCAAGTTTAGGACAAAGAGGGAAGTTAGAGAAGGATTTTTCCTTAAGAACAGAAGAAGGAAAGCATGTAGAGGCATGTATTTTATAAGCAAAATTCCATATGAAATAATGAATACTTTGTTTTTACATTTGATTCTTACTTGAGCAGGGTGTTTTATTAATTAGGAGAAAGAAATTATGTGTTTCCTTTACAATTCATAGTATTTTCAATCATATGGTTATCAATGAGATCTTGTATGTGTGTGAAAACCATCAGAAACTTTGATTTGTGTATACAAGTAGATGATCTATCCCGCACTAGCAAGAATAATTTTTCATTTTAAATAAAAATGACTTTAAATTTTGTATTTAGGTGGAAAAGGTCATTATCCATATAGGTTTTTAATAATTTACCTTGACTATAAGTATTTTTAAAAATATTGAAGTATTTCTAAATTTGGACCGAGAATGTATGCAAATTGTTTGAAAAATGTTTGTCATGGTGAAATGAGCATAACTCACTTGTTCTGAGGATTTATATTCTAAAAATTTCGAGATAAAACAATAAGAATATTACGCAAGTGGGTTTTTAAGAAAATTGTGATTTGAAAAATGTACAAAAAGTTATTAATGTCAATTTTTTTATCTAAATGGGAAATGAACCTTTGTGGGCTTGGTAAGATCCTCTTTTGCAGAGAGTAGGGGAGTTGGTTGTTTATAAATCCTCTTGATTAGTTGAATGATTTGGTTTTTGAACCATCTCTACATCATTTAGTATCATAGCAAGGGGTATGAATGTATTGGTGTGGCTAAGAGTGAATGTGGAAGAGCGAATATGAGATTGTAGGTACAAAGGAAAAGTTGAGAAGAAGTGAAAGAGTGAGAAGAAAAAGAAGAGAAAGGAAGCACCAAAAGTCCAGGTTTGAATCCTAGGTGAGGTGTGGAGGAGAGCAAGGTGAAAAGTACTTGTTTCAGAGAAGAAAGAGAAAGAGATGGACAAGAAAGAGTTGGTGACAAAGCTAGTATGAATGTTATGCCACGGGAAGAGGAGTCAAGATGAGAAAAATAAAAAGATGCAAGAGGAGATTGCAAAGTTGAAAGAAGATGTGGAATAACTGATAGTGATGGTAGAGAACATGAAGAGGGATGAAGATCAGTTTGGAATAATAATCAAAAAGAAGATCAAGTGGCCTATACAGTCAATTGTGAGAAGAAAACAAAAGAAAAAGTTGAAGGAGATGATCAAACAAGAAGAAAGAAAACTCAAGCAAATGAAGAAATAAGTAAGAAAATCAGAGGAAGAAGTCATCAAAGAGGTTTTATGCAATGAAACTCAAAGATTGAATGAATTAGAAGAAGAGGTCATTATCAATTTATTATCTTTCCTAGAAGATGAAGATTCAAGGTATGCAAAAGATGAAATCAAGGTAAGTGATTCAAGTTCAAAATATACTAATTTTCTAACTGAAATTGAATCTTCTCTAGATGAATTTATTGAAATGGTGGATGATGAATCTCATAGTGAATGTGTGAAACATGAAGTAGATGAGTTTGATGTGAATGACTTCATTTCATTGGGTGATTGTGATGGAAAACAAGATGAAGAACTAGGTGATATTTTGCAAGATTTAGTGTGCATGGTGGATGAAAATAAAATGAGTGAAGGTAAAATTGATAAAATGATGATTTATTGTGAAAATAATGATGTAAGTGAGGGAAAATAAGGTGCAGGTACATGCATAAAAAAGTTTGTATGGTGGATAAGTTGAATGAGCAAACAAACAAGCAAGAAATTGAAGCAAATGGACAAATTTCAGTCCTTTCAAGCAAGACAAATGATGAAAACCAGTTGGAAGAGAGCCATACAAGGATGGAGAATGTGACAAAACATGATGAAGAATCTATATTTGTTGTTTTCATGTTTGTGTGTGCAGGTACAACTGATGGAGCAATGAAGATGGAGAAAATGAAGAAGGAATTCAAAGAAAAAGGATGTAATTTCAAAGCAAATGCAAGTTTCAAAAAAGTATGGGATCCAGGTGGTCCAAGAATGGTCAAGGATAATAGGGAGTATAAGATAGATCAAGATCATACAAAGAAGTTGGAAATTCTCTTGAAAGTGCAGGTATACAGTCATGAAGTTCAAAATACAAGAGTTTTTTTCTCTACCCCAAGAGTATGATGCAGGAGCATCAAGAAGGAGAGTCAATTTTGAGTAAAAGACGTCTTGTTCATGATTACAAAGGTTTAAGGGGTCAATTGGAATGGTTTTGAGTCATTTAGAGTTCAAGAAATTTGAATTAGAGGCTCAAATGTATTTTCCCACCCTTTTGCAAATTCAAAATTTCAAATTGTAAATGATGTCTTCAAGAGATGTAAAGGGTATTTTGGGTTAGAGAAAGGTGGTAAAGGTTGTAAATAGGTCAAAATAGGTGAAATAAAGTCCTAGAGGTGGTTTAAGATGAAAATGTTATGTAATGTTGGATAATGGCTAACTAAGCCATATGTTAGTGTCTTAACTTGAAAAAGTTAGTTTTTTCAAAGGAAATCACAAAAGGATGGAAATGTGATTCGAATAGGAGGAGTTTTGAGGAGTATTTTTATGAATTCCTCGGGTGGAGGACAAAGAGGGTGGTTAGAGAAGGATTTTTCTAATAGAAGAAGGAAAGCATGTAGAGACATGCATTTTGTAAGCAAAAATTCCATATGAAATAATGAATATTTTGTTTTTGCATTTGATTCTTACTTGAGCAGGGTGTTTTATGAATTAGGAGAAATAAATGATGTGTTTCCTTTAAAATTCATAGTATTTTCAATCATATGGCTATCAATGAGATCTTGCATGTGTGTGAAAACCATAGGAAATTGTGACTGTGTATACAAGTGGATGAACTGTCCCGAACCCGTGAGAATAACACTTTCATTTTAAATCAAAATGAATTGAAATTTGGAGTTTACATGGAAATAGTCGCATTCTCCAGATGGGGTTTTAATAGTTTACGGACTCTAAGTATTTTGGTGATATTGAAGTATTTCCTAGCTGGACTGAGAATGTATGCAAATTGTTTGACAAAATGTATGTCATGGTGAAATGAGCATAACTCACTTGTTATGAGGAGTTAGATTCTAAAATTTGGAATAGAACAATAAGAATATTATCCAAGTGGGTTTTTAAGAAAATGGTGATTTGAAAAATGTACAAAAAGTTATTGATGACAAAAATTTCTGATCTAAATGGGAAATGAGCCTTTGTGGGCTTTGTAAGATCCTCTTTTGTAGAGAATAGTGGGATTTGGTTGTTTATAAATAATCTTGATTAGTTGCATGATTTGGTTGTTTGAACCCTCTCTGGATCACTTTATCACTTGAACATGTTCTTGACATGTTTTTAGGGGTTAACATTTATATATATCAACATGTAAGAGCATGGATGTTAGTTGTAATATCTTTAAAACCTTTTAATGTAGAAATTATGTGATCTAACTATTTTTGACTTTTAGTTTTTTATAATTTTGATAGTAACTTCAAGAAAACTTAATTGGTTTCGGGTGATCTGTCTAACTTCTCTATATTAATTGTTTTGTTGTACTTTGATATGTATGGACATACACATCAATATGGGGAATTATTTAGCAACCTAATTTTATTATAAAACAAGCTAGTTGTTATAAAATTGTAGTGTTCTAGTCATTTATGTGTTTTTCCATTGTTGTTCAATATTAGCCTCTTTGTGCACATTACTTTTTTTTTTCATCTTATGGAATGTTCTATTTTATTCTTCACGTTCTTATCATGTTTCCCTCTCGTATCATATTTCTCCCTCTTCCTCATGTTTATCTAATGTTCTACATTTTTCCCACAATCACAATAGCACACTTTCAGCTCCCATAAAATTGAAAAATATGATTAAAGTTTCCCAAACCATATATTATAATTTTGGTCCATTTTTTCCAACCCTTTTAACCCATATTTAGGTTTAAATAAAAACCTAATTGCAGAAATAAGGGTCATAGGCCCTACAAGAATCCTTTTAGCCACCATTCCATGAGAACATGGCCATAAAATAGATACAAGAATCCTTTCACCTTCCAATCCTTCAAAGAAAGGCCATATGATAAAAACATGAAGTAACAACTCAAACATGGTTGAACACATGAATGTCTCTCATATTTCCCACAGGAATATTTTCTTCTAAAGTTGGTTATTCATGCAAAGGTAAAGGTTCTCAAATGTAGGCTCAATCATAATGGATGAAAGATAGAGATAAAGGATCCAAATTTTTGTTTCAGTTTATTCAACATAAATATAAAAGGAACACATCTCTATCATCAAAACAATTTATGGTTCATCTCATCTACCATTCATGAAGATATTATACAAACCTTCCATGGTTATTATAAACAATTGTCTACTAATGACTCAGATAGAGACCATCTTATTCCTATACTTGAGGATAATTTGGCTATCGGTATACCCCACAATGTGAACCATGAATATAACAGTTCTCTTCATCATCACCTTTCCTTATAGGATATTAAGGAGGTATGTATTATTTAGTGCTGGAAAATATTCTAGGTATGGATGGCCTTCTAGCTAAACTTTATAGAGCACTTTGGTCACATATTTGGGAATATTTTTATGAGAAATACCTTGAAGGCATTGAGACTAGGTCATTATGAGATGTTATGAATTAGGGATTGTTTAAGTTGATTCTTGAAGGAAAACAAGATGATATAGTGATTGGGCGGCATTTTGTCACCTTACTTATATACATCATATAAGATCATTGTTAAAGACTTGGCTAAAAGAATTAAACACATCACTCACAAAATCATAAGACCCCAAAAAACTAGGTTCTTAGGTAACTAATTTACATTATATAATTTTGTGATTTCCGAGAAACAATAGATTGGGCTCAACACATTGCTCAAGATTCCCTCATTATCAAACTTGGCTTTGAAAATTCCTATGACCACATCCATTAGCCTTCTATCTTGAAAATGCTACAATGGTTGGGATTCGACCCTAAAATATGTGCTCATGTTAGAATGTTGTTCATGGATGCAAATGCTAGACTAGCGATTAATGGTTCCCTCTCCCCTCAATTTACCTTACAAAAATCCATTCGCTCAAAGTTACCCTCTTGTACCATTTCTCTATGTCCTTTTTTCGATGCTCTCGTGTATCTCCTCCACCATGCTCATGAAAATAACATCATATCGGGCATATATCTTCTCAAAAATGCTAAGACTCTTGATTCACTTTACTAATGATAGCATTATTTTCATCCAAAATTCTGCCAAAAAGGTAAATAATACCTTGGATATTCTAGACTACTTTTTTGCATTATCGGGTTCCTAATCTGAAATGAAAAATAGAATTTTGGATGATATGCCTCAGCCCCCATCCTCCATGGATTCTTGAAGAGTGAAAAGAGATAAAATACAACACCATGTCTAAGTAGATGAGCATCCCATTTGGTATTTGAGTCTCTCTAAAAGATATGTGGACATGGCACTTTAAAAGTAAAAAAAAAAGTATTATCTTGTACTAACCAGTTCTTACCTATGGTTGGTCACTTACAAGTGGCAAATAAAATCCTCTTGGCAAACCATGTTTATATCTCCTCTTGTTGGCTACCTTCTAAAACCTGCTATAATCAGCTAACGCAGCTCATCCAAAATTACTTATGGGCCAAATGGGACAATGAAAAAGGAATGCCAACCATGTCTTGGTGTAGCATCCTTCCATAGGAAAAAGGTGGTTTTGGTATCATTGATCCTTATACCTAATGAGTTTGTCTTAATTCTTAGTGGATTGTGAGGGCTTTGGAAGGTGATACTTGTTACAAACACCTACTATGTTTCCATATACAAACTATTACTATGGGTAACTCATGGAACATGGTACAATCGAATGATTAAATCTTGTTGTCTCTCTTTTTCAAGATCCATGAATCAACCTCCTTTAATAGAATTTAGAGGGTTTGGCAACTTGTCTCACCAAAGTTGTCTAGGTTTGATTAATCTCTTAGTGAAAAGCTCAACTTTGCCTTTTGATCTATTTGGTGTGAACGATCTAAATGGTAAACCATTAGGTGTGATCCCTATTTTTAAAGGTGAATGCATGTTCAAAAAGGGCACACAAGTGTTTTGGGACCTATGTGGTTTATGGAGATTTAATTAGAAATCATGGCATCAACTTAAGGCTAGATACAACCTCAGCTACAAAGACAAATTGGTGGTGCTTGACCTCCATAGAATCATCCCTCTAAACCTCTAAATGCTTCTTTCCACATGTTGTCATTCCACCTTCCTCAAAGACTGGAGATGGCCTAATGGTCGTAACGTTTAAACCTCCCCTTAAAGTGATCTACATACAACACCCGCTTGTTGCCCCCCCTGCATAGTGTCTAAACATAATTTGGATTTGTAAGTTCAATCGAGCTAAATGGAATAAACTTACTCTACAAATTTGGCAATCCAAAGTAGATTCTTAGTCCCAACTCACCGTGTGAAAAGTTCTACATGCCCACTCCCTATTGGGAATGCCTTAAGTTCCTTTATCCACCACCCTCTCTTGTTCCTTTTGTGTAATGGTTGAGTCCATTCAACATTGCTTTTGGTTTTGCCTACATGCTCAAATGATTTGGTCCTTCCTTTTTGACCTTGTTGCCCACCATCTTCCAAACTCCCTACTCTTGGAAACAATTGTTCTCTGCTCATCCGTTGCTCATAATGCGATCACTAGAACTTGCCACCAAATTATTATCAAACATATTTGGAAGTCCTGCCGCTAGGATGTTTTTTTGCCACTTTGTGCCCCATCCGGTGATCAAAATCCAAGTCTTGTGCTCTAATTTGTCACTTCAAATAATCAATCTAGCTTGAGTAATCAAAGATCAATTTAAAAATAATGAGGATCTCGTAAAAAAAAACTCAATAATCTCCAATTCCATCTTCATAAAATGAAAAAAGAAAAAAAAAAAACATAATAATCTAAATTATAACATTACTTAGTTTGCCACGACCTCTAAAATGTTGTCCAAACACCCATAATATCGTGCGAGTTAGATCTATTTTAAAAAGTTATGTGAATCTATTTTTAAAAAGTTATGTAATCTCTTGATGTTGTTCATAGTTTATATTTGTTTTTAAGCTTTACTCGATTTTTAGAAAAAGAAAGAATGGTGCTCAAATTTCACCCATAATAAAATATTATGCATGGTACTTCTTCGTTCATATTACCTTTTTGCCCATTAATATTTGAGTCATAACATCTCTTCAACTCCGCTTTTACAAACTTTCCATAGTTTTTGCTTTATGGTCATATCTATTAAAAAAATAACTCTGCACATTTTATTAATTTTTAAAAAAAACACTAGAAGTAAGGTAGATATGATAGATTCGGAACTAAAAGCATAGATTTGGTATATTTAGAATTAAAAGTAAGGTAGATATGGTCTATACTAACTTTTGAAGGCTTTAAATTTAAAACTCTGGCCTTAAAGTAAGATATCTACTTATGTGAGTAATTTTAAGTTAAGGTTAGAAAAGTTGACACACTTATTTAATTAACAGCATTAAACTCAAAAGTTTAGCTTTTGAGAAAGTACAATTTTAAACTCCACACTGAATTAATATTAAATGCAATAGTTGTACGAAGCTCCACTTTATCAACTATCCATTTTCAATTTTCAAAAAGATTTGTGGAAGGTGTTCAATGATGCTCAACATTTCCAAAGTAACGAAATATTTAATCCAAGTTCCAAAGTAATAATATAAAAATATGAATATGTAGACATCGAAAAAGAGACACTCCATTCATATCTATTTTTCATTAATTAACACTGCATTCATGTTTCAATTACTTTCCTATTTAATCGTTTCTTATTATTTGCATATGTTCGGAGTATTGTTTTTCAATAATTTATATTTTTTATTTTTTATAAATAGCATTTATTTCAAGTATGGTTGGGTTTTATTTTATTTTTATAAAAATAGATTTAAATATATTTTTATATTCCTTTTAATAAAATATTTGAATAGATTTTACAAAGTACATAACATTTGTATCCATCATATCAACCATACAAATAAATAATATAGTGTTTAATAACTAGTTCCACACTAACAAAGTAATTAATAAAATACAACATAATAATTATTATAATACCACTTATAATACAATAATTTTTAACTAATAAATAACAACTAATCTTATATTAACAAAAATAATGAATAAACACACAAATATATTAATGTTATCATATACCAATTAACTAATCACATAAAACAATTAATAAAATATAATATAATAATTATTAAATAGTAAATAATAATTAGTTTCATACCATGAAAATAATTAATAACTAATAAACACATAAATACATTATACTACACCAATTAACTAATCCCATACAAAAAATAAAAACATACAAATACAATCCCATAAGAATATTAAAAATATCAATAAACACAATATGATAATATCATAACAATTAATTAATTCCATATAAGAAAGAAAATATGCTAACACTTTCACAAATAGTAAATCTCCCTCTTTATCAAAAAAGAAAAACAATTACTAATCTTATACCAATAAAATAATTACTTAACTTACAAAAACACTAATATCATAGCAAATTACATAGCCCCATACCCATATTTGGTGTCTACTAATTCCATGTAATGATATTTATTATTTATTAGGACCCAACATATCATGTCCTTGTTTTCAACAAACTTGTGGATGTGGAAAGTGAGTCTATCCTAATAATGCATTACCTAAAACACATCTAATTGCAATAGGTTTAATTCTAATATAAATAGAAAATGTACTTAATTACATAAACATGAATTAATTTAGAACATATGAAAATTTGGAAATTCATGGAATAATTAAAATATTTGAAAGGACAAGAGGATTAAGGTTTTGTAGGTAATATTTGATTATTCCTTAATACAAAAAATCTGTTAATAACATTTAGAGTAATTGGAAAATCGAGGTCACGTGGTAGAGCAGACTAAGAAAGTCATAATTGTGGTAAACATGACTAAAACCGTACAAGTAGGGTTTGGACATATTATTCCAAGAAATTTATTATTGTGAAATTTCTAGATAATTATTCAATTTTCAACAAAATTAATGTTTCAAAGCATTAACTATATCTAAAAATCTAAAAGATTGTGTAAGTGTTTGGATTTATAGTATTTAATGGATTTTTAGAGTTTTGAAGAAACTATACACTTGCAATATGCAAACCATGTTCCAATCTCTGTTGTAGGCTTCTTTTTGTTTATTAGACTTTTGAAGCTCTAGAACACATTTTCATTTAATTTGCAAAGTATAAAGTGAGTCTCAATCTCGGTCATAGTTTATCTCGCCTTTCATTTTCGTACTTTTGGGGTTTTCAAACACATTAATGTATAACTTTTAATGTATTATCGAAGTTTTGAAACATGATTAATACTACATAGTTTTAATTGGACTTTTAGAATTTTGATGCATGATTACAAGTTACATGCAATATGCGAGAGGAGTCTATTAGTCTAAAAACTCTTTCCTACTTTATTAATTAGACAATATGCATGATTGCATGTTTGCAAGTTTGTCTTCTCAACTCCCGGTCAACGTTATTAATTCCCACGCTGTATTGACTACTCACACATGTCAAATCCCTAGAATTAATATTTGTATTATAAATTGAGATTTTACACATCATTTTCACACTTGGTATTTGCAACTTGAACTTGTTTTTCCACCCAAATTCTCTACCTATGATTTTAGAGAAAAATTCTTCAATTTTTTTGCTAATCTTTCCCAAATCCATTTCATTTGATGATGAGTGGAGTAATTTGGACACATTTTAATTGGCTTTTGAACCTACCTCCCTTGTTAAATCGAACTTACGTAGTCCATTTAGGGTTTTAACCACTCATTATTATTCATTTTTATTCACAAGATTGGGTTTGTGAGAAATTGAATTAACATCTTAGATTTTGCATTCGAAAGGATAATCGATAATGTAAAAGCCCCATAATACTTTCATTGCAAGAACAAGTTTTTAGTGGAATTTCCTTAGTGCATTATACATTCATATTTTCTCCTTTGGATGTGCACTACAAATCTAAATCTTTTCGATAGTATTGTGTACTTTCCAACATGTGTGTATCATGAGATCTCTGTCGTGAGTATTGCGGACTTTCCAAGATGTCTTACAACCCTAAATATTTTTTGAGAATATTAAAAACTTATGAATGTGTCTTACAATCTAAATTTTTCCCCGGTGTTGTGCAAGTTTTTAACCACTTCAACAAGTTGAAATTCTAATAGGACATCCCATACTTATCAAAGGGTTTCTCAATGGTTTTGGTTCTTTTCACTATTATCTATTTCGAGGGATCTAGAGGAAAAAAGGCACGAAGTTCCAGTTCTAAGGTGTTACCCTCCATCAAATTTAGACTCAAATTTCAGTAAGATTGCAAATACTAAATTAGGTCATATCAACCTCATCGAGTTCTAGACATGGATAAATGTTGATTATAAGAAAAAATGGATCTAGGGTTATTTTAAGCGAGGGATTTCCTTAGCTACGAAGATTCCTATTTCAACCTAATGTCTTGAATTTATTTTGGAGTTTTCTCATCACTATGATCATAACACAAGGTTAGTCACTTGTCTAAAAGGTGAGGTCCTTCTCAACTTGATGTAGATTACATTGATGATCTGTTAAT
Source organism: Taxus wallichiana var. yunnanensis (assembly GCA_018340775.1). Lineage (NCBI taxonomy): Eukaryota > Viridiplantae > Streptophyta > Pinopsida > Cupressales > Taxaceae > Taxus > Taxus wallichiana. The sequence goes on along the minus strand of CM031243.1, from coordinate 358,138,614 downwards.
ACTTCCACACTTCAATGATTACGTGGACATATCTCCACACAGTATAGACAACAATATTGGAATGAAAACACCACCTCATGCACAAAGGTAAACAAATTGTGGTTGGTAAATCCAAGAGATTTTATTTCTAGGTTTCTATTGTCATGCTAAATTTCTAGCATGAAAATTTTTTTGAATTTTGGTCATGACAATCAAAACCACTCTTGAAATAGCCTTTCTCGGTCAATGTAAACCTCATTCTACATATGTTGGATTTATTCCAGCCAACATTTCAATTGTTTCACCCTCATTCTATTCGAGAGGAATGTTCTAAAATGATTTTTAAGTGTGTTTCATGTGTAGAGAAGTGTACCTATATTAATTCATGAGGGTACCTAGATCTATAAAAGAACAGTGCTCTTGAAGGCTCCAAAAGGGTTATTTATGGTCTTTTTATCACGGAGAACATCCCTCGAAGATAACCTGCAGGGCACAAGCCATCTGTAGGTTATGAGGGAGAGTAATAATATTATACAAGGTAGTTTAGAAAATTAATGTGAATCCATGAGATGTTTGGAAACTTTCAAGAAAAACCGGGTCTTTTTGGGCAAGGCAGTGGGAAAAACATATTTAAAAGGAGCTAATCACCTTGTTTGAAGGGTTTTAGAAGCCTCGAGAGGTTTTGGGAAGCTAGATCATAGGAATTATAAATATAACAGATCCTACTTCATGGTGTAATAATCAAGATAGAATTCTAAGAGTAATAAAATGTGGAAATATGTCCATCAAAGTGTAGCACAAAAGTCTCTCTATAAGGAGAAAATTTCTCAAAGGGTTTGAGACACCTAAAATAGAGTTAGGAGCCTAAAAATGGTAAAATTGGAGTACATTGGACCCTCCTCATGGTACATATGTTGGATTTGTTCATACTCATCTACGGACTCCAAGACAACTCAACTTATTGGCGCACCCACATAGGAAAAATTGGAAAGGAAAGTTGGAAATTTGATCTGTAAAGGAAAATTTGAAATTGAATAAGGTATTGAAAATTGTGGGAATGAACTCATTGGGTCCTTTGGAGTCAAAATCATATAAGGTTGGCCCTCTAAACTCCATGTCTTTCTCCCAGGCCCGAAAATCCACTCTTTAGTCTATTTTCGTCTTGAGATTAATGACATCAACATTCCAAGAAGCATAGGTAGAAGGAGTAGAATTTGAAGAGACATTTTCTCTGTAGCAAGAATGGAGGCTATAAGACTATTTTTGGCCTATGCATGTTTCAAGGGATTCAAAGTATACTAGATGGATGTAAAGTCAACTTTCTTAAATGGTAATTTGGAAGAGGAAGTATATATAGAACAACTTGAAGGTTTTTATGTGATGATAATGAAGACTATGTTTAAAAATTGAAAAAGGATCTCTATGGTCTAAAACAGGCCCTTAGGGCTTGGTATGCTATATTGGATAGATATATATTAGACCAAGGTTTTAGAAGAGGAGAAGCATATAACAATCTATACATAAAGAAAAAGGAGACCATCAGTTGATAGTAGTGGTTTATGTAGATGACATTATCTTTGGAGGAGACAATGAAAACATGACCAAGGATTTTGTTGATGTAATGAAGGAGTTTGAGATGTCTATGCTAGGAGAGCTGTCATTTTTCTTGGTTTACAAATCATTCAATCAGAAAAAGGTATTTTCATTTCACAATCAAAGTATATAAGAGAAATGTTGAATTTTTTTGGAATGGAGGATAATAGGCCTATTAGTTAACATATGATAATAGGGTGTAAGGTAAAAAATAAGATGAATCACCAAAATTGAATCAGATAGTATATAGGTCTATGATTGGGAGCTTTTTGTACTCCACTGCTTCTAGGCCTGATATTATGCAAGTAGTAGGACTTGTAGGGAGATTTCAATATGATCCAAAGGACAATCACTTACAAGAAATCAAGAGGATTTTAGATATCTCAAAGGGACTATGGAGTATGGATTGTGGTATCCAATAAGAATTTTTTTGACATGACAAAATATGATGATGTTGACTAGGAAGGAAGTCAAGATGATAGGAAAAGAACTAGTGGTGGGGATTTCTTCTTAGGAGATTGCCTAGTTTCATGGTCAAGCAAGAAACTAGTGTTATTAGCTCTGTTCACTTGTGAGGCTGATTTTATCGCGATTGTTTCATGTTGTAATCAAGTTCTCTGGATGAAACAAAACCTAAAATACTACAAGGTAGAGTATGACAATTTTATTCCTATTTTTATGATAACACAAGTGCAATAAGTGTGTCAAAAAACCCTGTCATGCATTCAAGGACCAAACACATTCCTATTAGGTATCATTTTCTAAGAGATAAAGTGAATGAGACAAAGTGTCAAACTTGAATATGTATCAACTAAGGATAAAATTGTTGATATTCTGACCAATCCACTACCAAAGGAATCTTTTAAGAATCTTATGTAGGAATTGGGTGTGATTCCTATATCCAATAGTCATTAATGGATTCAAAGTCTTAGAGGGAGATAAACAAGTAACCTTTAAGCTCCATGTGTAGGAAAATAATATACAATATGTGTAAATAAATACAAGGAAGAAATTCAATCGTGTATGTTCTCAAACAAGAGTGAATTTCCCAAAGCGTGAAGCTTATGAAAACAAGGATGTACATTGAATATAATAATACTATTAGTAAGTAGAGGATTTCACTATTTCTAGTAATTAGTACTGTCAAACAAGATATTTATGAGTGAAGGGGAACATGGTCTTGTAATGCTTCCATATGCATCTGTCCATGGGGAGATTTGTATCCCTATGGTGGTAAAAAGGCAAGACAATAATCAAGACAATCATAAGATGCATGATGAGTTCAATTTTTGTACATAAGCAAGGAATGAGCTCAAATTATGTTATTTATCTACTAGTATATTTGGTATCATAATTTCATTATGGATAAGACAATAGATTACGAAGACCCTTTGTCATTAATGTCAAAAGGGGGAGAAGGATCTGAATGAATAGTGTTTTCTATCAATGATAAAGGGGATTTGTTTGGCATTGTGTTGTCATTGATGTCAAATGTGACGGTGAAGATGTTAAGTAGAGTGGTCATTGAAGTATTGTCATGTGTCGTAAGCCTTTAATCTCAAAAGTGGTGTTAAGGAGGTTTCAAGGTATAGATGCATGCATAGGTGTCTTGAGATGATACAATGACTACAAGTGTTGTGATGAGTGCAAGAGGAAGTGTTGTGATGAGTACATGTGGTAGGTACAGGTGTGCACTAAAGAACATGAAGACAAGTCAAGTGCTCAAGAAGCCTAGTTAAGGGATAATGAGCCTAAGTACATGAGATATGGATAGAAACAATTGGTTGAAGCTATAAGAGAATGGAGATCATGAGGATGAAGTGTAGAGAAACTCAATTTTTTCTCGAGTGTGTATACGGGGTTTGGACCTAATTTCTAGGTCTATACCTAGACCTATCTTATGTCCTAGTTGGCCTAATGAGGTGTGCGAGATCAGATTTCAACATGGAGATGCAAAGGTGTAGCGAGGTTGTTATAAAGATGTGGGAAAATTTTAGGACTTGGTTTGAAGAAATTATCAAAGAAAGTGTTTTTTTCCTCTACTAAGTTCCTAGAAAGTGAGAAACCCATCTCGAGAAGGAATTTCTTGTGCTCATTGCCACTTGTGAAGTCTGCATGGTGTCCCAAGCTCTTCATGATAGTTGGGGAAGGGTCCTAGATCTATGTTCCTAATATTAGTTTGTGGATTAATGGGTAGAGATTTATGAACACTTGTTAAGAAGGTAAGGTGGTTTTAAACCCTCCTTAAACCATACTATGATAGTGATGGAGAATATTTTGTTCAAAAATGCACAAAATGGATTGGATTGACTAGTATGATGATTGGAGGTTGTAGAGGAATCCTCCATCTTTCTCCAGATGACATTTACATGTCATGAAAATGTGTGGACCCCACAATAAATTGTAATTTTTGAAGAAGTTTTATTTTTCTTAGGTTTTGCATTGGAATATATGATTAAATAGATGTTTCTAGGAAGAATGGAATCCATATTACATCTCCTGGGTGATTTCAGGATAAGGTTTATCCATTATATGGTCTGTGGAAGTCATTCTTGCATGACTGGTTTTGGGGTAGTTTTGGCAGTTTTTGGTAACTTACAGTCAAGGTGAGGATGTATGATGTATCTTGTGATGAACATAAGGTCATGAAGTTTCTATTCATGTGTCACACTTGCATGGTTGAGGTCTTTTGATATCGTTTGAGCTTCATATTTGAAAACTAGTTTTGTATGTCATAGAATCAGTAAGGATACTTGATTTTAATGGTGGTTTCATGAACTGATATGATGATACAAAGTTGTACAATCTTGTAGGAGACATGGAGTGGACTTAAGAAACATATATAAGTGGTTTCAAAAGTTTTGTGAAGGCCATGTAGGCCAAGAGGTCTTAGTATTTTGTGAGAGAGCAGTTTGAGTACATTAGGCCTACTTGTGTCCTAATGAAGGATTTGAAGCTTCTAAATGTTATTTCCGACCTAGTGTGACTTTTTTATGGTGTTATTATGATGTTTTCAAGTTTTTATAATGATATATATCCTATAAAGGCCTGACCTAGATATGTATAATGCTTAAGTCATGTATATAAACAAGTTTATAAGGCCTATTTGTGTTGCTTGATTAGTATGAGAAAGTGTGAGTAAGGGCAATTTGAAGAGGTGAAGAAGGTATTTGTGACCATCAAGAGAGGGAAGAGATTATGCCATGACCTAATCAACTTGATGAATAAGTTCTTGAGTGAAGAATCCTAGAGGGAAGATTTGAAGAAGATTGAAGGAAGAAGAGCTAGATAAGAGTATTGGTGCCTCCATGTAGGGTTGGTGCTCTACTAAATTTAGGGGTTGGTGCTCCTTGTAGGGTTGGTGCTCTACTAAATCTAGGGGTTAGTGCTCCTTGTGGGGTTGGTGCCTCACTAAACTTAGGGGTTGGTGATCCTTTTTGGGTTGGTGCTCAAATAAATTTGATTCATTTCTATAATAAAGATTTGTTTAAATGGGTTTCTTCCCTAGAAGGGTTTCCCATTTAAATCTAGTCTACTCGTGTTCTTGTGTTTTCATGGTGCATGCTCATGTGTTTGATTAATCGTTATTTAAACTATATGTTGATAAATGATTAATGAATGCTAAATTGTAAGTTAATGAAAGTTTTAATACACACTGATTCACCCCCCTCTCAATGGTTGTGCTTCCAACAACAACCACACCTCTAACCTCCACTAGACATGGGTTGAGATTTTTGGGTTTAATGTGAGTTAATGTGTGTAAATGGGATGGAAAACAAATTTGAAAGAGGGAAATCATTAGAATGCAAAAATTAACCATTTTTAGCCTTATTTGTGTTATTTTATCTCCTCTATTGCTGCTGGTATGCTGTTATGCTACCAAAATTTCTTTAGACATCCTCCATGCCAAAACCCTTTTTGCTCATATCTCCTAAACCCCATGCTCGTTTATGATGAAACTTGGATTGCAGATTCCTTGCAAAAACAAATTTAATAATATTATTTACATGCCTCCATTAATTAGATGTATCATTTTCAACATCCATTTGAAATATTCAGTCAAAAAAATATGTTTTCTCAGATCTACAAAAAAACCCATAGATTGAAATTCTCGAAATTTGGAGCAAAACCTCACATTGTAAAACAAAAAAATTTAAGAATGATTTCATTCCAATCAAACAACAGGAATATCCACTTCTAAAAATAGTAATCCTTACTAAGCCTCACTATCTATAAATAGTAAGTGCTACAAATAGATCATTTTTAGAGTTGTCATTGCCCTTTGAACATCAAGGAAATTCAAAATTACCAAAATAAGCAACTGAAAACTAAAATGAACTTCTAAAAATAAGGATTTTTATAAATAGTAAGTGTCTGGATATTGATTAATAAAAAAGATGTTGATCCTCTATGCAGAGAAAATGGTCACCTGTTTCATAACATAAAGCTAGTTTTAAGTTGTGCACCACATTGTGAACCAGTTCCAAAAACATCTCTAGTGAACGCCAATTCAATTATGGAAATCCTCATTCCTAATGGTCTTTCTCAATGTTTACAAACCCTCACCTCAAATAATGTGGTGATCACCTCTCAGGATCTTTCCTCGTAGGAATGGACATGGATAAGTTCATACTTGCAAAGGATTAATTGTTAAATTGTGGCTCAAGAGGAAGAAAATCCATCTCGGTTCTCTAAAATTGGTCTCAGAGTGATTCCCATCTCATCAGATGGATTGATCAAAATTTGGAATCATTCTTCATTCATCTCTCTCCTTCACCCATCTTATATCAGAGGATTTGGTATTGTACTCCATTTTGTCTCACATGCCACAATGGTCATTTTTTGATAGGATCATGAAGATCACCCGTGCGAGTAAATTGTATCATTGTGAACATCACGTGCATCAAATGGAAGAGATATCACAAATACATGGAAGTGTTTCATATGTTGGAAGGTTGGTTCAAGTAGAATAAGTATTTTATCATTGGTTTCATTGGTCTATTGATCATGTGCTTCTCACTCCCTCTTTAAGAGTACCTGATCGGGCTACAAAAGTTGATCATTTAGAGGAGTCCCCAAAGAGGAGGTTTGTGAAAGATTGAGTGCACTAGGAGGCTTCATCAAGTTTAGGAAGTGGTCAAAGGATCAAGAGTTCAATAGAGTTCATCTCCAAAAAGTATCTCGAGTTTCTTGTTTTGGAAACTTGGACACCGAGAGGGGGTTGAATCGAGTGTCTCATTAATTTTAGATATTTCTACTTCTCCAAACTTGTTAAGAAAAGCACATGAAACCATACACAAGTAAATGAAAAAAGACAGTACACAATGTTTTAATGTGGGAAACCCAAAATGGGAGAAAACCCACTGAAATTATAGAACTATGTTAGAAAATTCATCTTGTGGAGTTACAATTATTTCAAGTTGAGATACAACTCAAATTTTGAGGCTATAACCCAAAGAATAAAATAAATCTACAACTTGATGATGGAAGCTATAACCCTCAAATAAATTCAATTTGCAACTACTAACCTCTTGCAAGATACAACTTGCAAGGAAGCCATAACTCAATGTGTATAAAAAATTTGATCACTCTTCATCTTGGATGCAATACATCTGATTGTGACCCTAAATTTGCAACCTCAAATTATTATTTCACCTACAATTTCATCAATTTTCAAACCCTTGTTTGTCTTTTACTTGTTGTAAAATTAATTAAAGCACTCACTTACCCTTCTTGGGTTACAAGCTTAATTACTTGCTTATTCTTCAATATATAACACCCAAAACTATTCTATAGATGTCACTATCATTAAATACAGTCTTCAAACCCCTTCAAACATTTTGTCTTGGTCTGAAAACATGTTTATATCAAACAACTTCACTCTGCCAATTGGACTAGTTTTCACACCTCATACCTTTATAATTTTTTCACATATATAGCTTACTCTTTTCTCACTTTATATATTATTATGCGTCATAAGAAAAGCACATATTTTTCAAATCCTCTTTACCTTATTTGTTGTCTAATTTCACTACCCTTCTTCACTTTGGTATAATCATTCGTATACACTTTGCATCAATAAGCTTTACATTTTCCACTTATCATTTCTAATTCAACTGATTTTTCACACATTGTCACAATCCTTTTATTTGAATCCTTTGTTTTCAATCTTGTATATTTTTATTCAATACATCAGCTCTAGTGTTTTCATATTCTATGTATTCATGCTCAACTCATACCTAATTTACTCGAGATTCACCAAGGAAAATAACTCAACACTTCAACTTCAATATTAAATTTGTTCTATCTCGCCTTTTAGACTTATGCACTTTTCTTGATTAAGGAAGTTGTCTCTTCACATTCCTATATGATCTAGATAATAATTTCATAATCTTTTAACCTTAAAAACTTTTAAGATCCTACTATCTTCAAGTCGACTATCTCATGAATCTCCACCTTCTTAACAAGACCAAAAATGAGCTATAACAACATTACAAGGATTTTGTTCTTCAAATCTAAACAAAAGGACATTTGAAATATTTAGACATATATTAATATTGATTTTATGCTCCAAGAGACACATTTCACAACTTTAAGGCCTTGTTGAACCAAACTTTACAAGATAACTATCAAGTGAGATAATGGATTGGTATAATGATCTTCAAAACATCAATGCCACAATATTTCACCACTTCCTAACAAAAATTTGATTAACCTAGGAATGCACTAGTTGTTTCTTGACATTTATAAGCTTTAAATGAAAGTTTTGGAGCTCAAACACAAAATATTTTGAATTTTATGAGCATACCCTTTACGTACAATGATGGAGATGTTTTTGACAAATACTGTCATTGAAATATCAATTAATACTTGATGAAATTGATTCTTTATTTTTGCAACAAGATTATATTCTATGCACAGAGATATATGCAAAAATTATATTTTTTTGGCTTCTTTAGCAATCGAGATTTGATCAAATTTCTCCTTCAAACCCTAGAATTAGGGTTCCTAAATTATGTGGCAAGCCTGTGAAACAATAAAATTGATTTATTTCTCAATTCAAGATGAAAAATGAAAATTTCACTTGTTGTGCCTTTTTAGAGAATTTTCCATCTTCTACAATCATTCAACAAGCTTTAACGTCTTCCAATTACTTCCAAAAATCAGAAAAATAGAGCACATTGGTCTAAAACAATGATAAACATTACTTGTTGAATTCAAAACATGCTTTAGGGTTTAAGCATATACTAGGCTTGGCATGTATGATCCATGATATGCTTGTCACCTCTTTTTAACATATGACACATTTTTGAAGACCAACTTATTCATTCTAATATGAAGGTTTCAACTAATTCATAAGAGTACAATCAACATGATGATTTGCCAACACATACACATAATCGGTCTTCTTATTATTATTTGTATTATGCTTCACATATGAAATATTACATGTTTCATTTAAAATTAAAGAGAAACATGAGGATCACATTCAAGATCTTGAAGGAGATAGGTTTCAAGAAAAGGATCTTCAAACATACTCTCGTACACTATTTTCTTAGCAAAACAACATAGGGTAGTGTGGATACACGAGGTTTGTTATTTAAAAATCAATAGGAAAATTAAAAGGGAAATACATAAAATCACCATTGACCTCTAGAAGAGAGGTAGATCCAATTTTACATTATAATAAAAACTATGAGCATTGTGACACTGATCATGCCTTTTAGTTACATGATTGTATGAAAATGCCCTTGTAAGGATTGAGATGAATTGGCTAGAAGAAATGTAATTGAAGTTCATAATTTTCATCATTATGACATGAAGAAATATTTATTTATTTATCATTAGTTTAATTACTTAACAAACTTGATAAGAAATTAGAATAACTCATTTCAACTCAAACGCCTCAAGAAGCATACTAGAGGAGAGAGAAAAATTGTTAGAAAGCTCATAACTTCTCTGAAACTTAACAAATTTACTTAAAACCTTTTGCAAAATTTCAGGATTGGAATCCTCTGAAAAAATTTATTCTTTTATTTATCTAAAGAAGCTTTCATAATTTTTCTTGGGTACTAAGAAGATAGAGTGCTCAAACTACGCATTCCTTAATAAGTTAGGCATAGAAAAAAATGCATAACTTTCACATACCTCTTCAGAACTTGTTAAAATTTGGAATGAAGCACCATAACTCAATCTTATACATGATTCGTGAGTTTATTTTTCATAAATATTCGTTTACATCTCATACCTATGTCATTTTTTGATCGACTACACTTTGTTATTCCTTAAGGCCCACTTTGGTGAACTTTTTGACTTTTCCTCCAGAGATAAAGTAAACATTTTTGTTACTAATACATGCCTTAGAAACCATCCTTGGGATCCACCCATGATAACATAGTCTTGTAATTACCTGTACCATACTTTCACACCTTATTAGGCTCTAGAACTAGGCCTAAATGAGCTAGTTTCCTTTGAGATTTCCATAGAATGACCCGAAACTCACTCGATAATTCTTTCCCATGCTAAAAATATAATTTATGACCTAAATAACATCTAATCCAAGCATACTAATCCTTTCCATTCCCGGTAGATTCCTACATCATTGACTAAGTGTGCAACACATTGAAACCATCATGACTACTTAATAAACCACTAAGAAGGAACTACCAATAAAACTTCATGCCTATGACTTAACTTCACTTCACCATTCAATCCTTTGACATAAATGCCACCACGACATCAATGAGAGAACTAATGACCAGGTTCAACAATCTTCCCTTTATCATTGATGACAACATATTCAAAAACTTTGATGGAAAATACACATATTAGTAGCTTAAAAACACCATTCCTAGTTTCTGACACTTCTCTCCCCCTTTGACATCTATGACAAAGGGTTCTTGGCCACTTGACATGAAACAATGACAACTAAAGACAAATATGCATGAGTAAATGAACTTACTTGTCCACAAGATCCCCCTTGGATTGTGTTTTCTCTTTCATGAGTTCCTATACCAGCCTTGAGTGACCTCTGCTTGATTAAACCAAGCCCCCTAAGCACAAGCACTCTTCCTTTGAAGGTAATTGACCTATCTCACCACCTAACCATGTCAATAATCATGAAGGAAACATCATCATACCTCTGATTTGAGCCATAGTACCATCAACCACCTTTTAATCATGCAAAATGTGTCATTTCACCTCCAAAATATGTTTTTACCTTTAAGAGTCCATTTTAAGCAATCTATACCCGAACCAAAAACTTCATGATTATGCAGAGGTAACGCGTTTGAGAACCAAAGTTACTATACTTTACCTTCTTTCTTGGCTTACTCAACATGTCAAGACACAAGCTTGACTTGACACTAATTTCTCTTGATTTCTTCTTACCTTGAGAAAATTGATCCCTGAATAGACCCTTCAGTGGTTTTGTAACCACTTTTTGCAAGCTCTAAAAGACCATTTTCCTTATGGAAGAACTTTCCATCGCTTCCCTTGAGCTAATACCATTCCATACTAGTGGAATACATACAATTTTGACTCCTAACCTTGAGATGACATATAAACACTTGAGCACTTTCCTAAACCTTTCCTTCATTCCTTGTAGCTTCATTTGAATGAGATAATGTGTAACTTGCTTATATTTAGAGAAACACGGTACAAAACATACCTTGTATGGCTTGAACTCAACTAGAAAACCTTCTATTGGTAACACCAAATTCTCCCACTATCGTAATCAATACCTTACAGATAATTTACACATGTAACTACTTCTTTTCAAACCATTTGGACAAGAATTGTCACCAAGAACCAACTTTCCTTTGTATCTAACTTCAACTTTTCCAAGTACCATACCTTATTTATTTAATAGTATTAAGACTTGTTTCTTACATCCATGAGATGAATACAATATATATATTATTTCATGGAGAACTTCAAGACATTGTTACCTATGTTGTGATAAATTCAACTCTGGTGGGAACATCATATTTTGCCTCTTTCATATGCACTTGTACCTATAGGTAGTTATCTACTACACTAGTGCATCTATGGTTCTAGGGATACCCAAAAGTATTTTAAAGATTCAATAGATCCATCTTGCTAACCCTAGTATGCTCTTAAAATTTTAGACCTCAACTCTCTGTACAACTCTTATTACTCCACCTTTTGTAATTTTGTTCCCAAACCCTCACTAGGTCAGGGACAATAAGGAATATCTTATAACTTTTGTTTAAAATTTCTCTATGACACAAACCTAAACTTTTCAAAAACCCATTATTTATTTATTCAAACATGTCAAGTTTCAACTTCATACTCTTTGGCTATCATCCACTTCCTTTGCAAATCAACCTTCCAAATTAGCTCTCGATTGTGTTTATCACCCCTCTTACAATCTGTTAAAGAAATATCCAAAACTAACCCTTACCTTTTCAATTTTATTTCACAATTTCCTTCATAAATTATTATTCATCATATCTTGAAGTTTTTAGAGTGAAATACCTAGGTTAGAGGTCTCAACTCATAGACCCTAGCTTCCACACACTCAACCCTCCTTAGAAGCCCGAGAAGGGTATTTTATGAATAAATTTCTCTAAAATTTGATCCAGACCACGAAATTTTCACACAAGTTATGTTTTGGTGTTGCTTAAGGGTTACCCTTAAATGTGGGTTGTGATTTCAAGCATGAAGTATTTATTTATACCTTTATTTCTCGGTTTGCATGTGTAATTCGAGTAATGAAATCCTTAATCGCTCATAGTGGTCAAAGACTCTTCCTTGGAATAAAATTTGTCATTTATCCCTAAATATTTCAAATTGTATCATCTTGAAATTATGTACACTTCTTTAATTTAACTCCTTATTAAGTGAAACAACTTAATGAGATTGCATCTTCCCTTTTGTGAGTCAGCCCACAAATCCATGTTAACATGATTTTCTTTGAACCACTTTTTCCCTCTACTTATCCAAGATTTCTCTGAGTTCTTCAATTCTAACTCTTATGATCAAAGTGCAAAGGCTGAAGAAGACTTCTCTGATCCCAAACTAAACCAGAGACACTATTACCTCATTCATAATTTTGACTTGTGACTATACCTCTAACTCGTACTTTGTTTCATTCCTTCATCAATTGATTACACTTACTATATGAGCCACTTATCTTTTAATTTTTTGAACAACAAGGACCAAAGATTATAATTTTTAAAACTTAGAGATACAAAATTCATTGAGTTGACCATATGAAACATCCGTAACAAAGAACACACCTTTTAAGGACATATCATACCATTAACATCCACTTATGACAATGAACCAAGGAAATGTTTACTAATGATGCACATAGACTACCAAGATTAGATGCATTCATGACACAACTTAGAGAAATATTACAACCTCTTCACATATTGAAATACTTTAGCAATTGACAGAGTTAGGACACTATACTGATTTTTTTAGTTCGGCACACAACATCTTTCTTGAACATGCATATGGACAATAGTTACAATCTATATCAAGGTTTGACACACATGATGGCTACATGAAAAATGTAAGTATAATTTGAGTGACTCTAGACCAACCTTTTGGAGACTAATACAAAGGACACATTCAACACCATTCCCTAACCATGAGACAATTTTCATACTCTTGAGCATACTAAAGATGATGACTAAGGTAAGACTTCAATCTTGACTCCACATCCACTCAGTTTAACAAGATACACTTACAATGGATTTGAAAAACTACACAAGCTCATAAAGACTCTTTCCTTTGAGCACTTAGGATGGATATAACACCTAGGACAGAATTCAATTCTTTTAAACACGATTCATGACATACTATTTTGCATCTTATACTCTTAATACATATAAACTAACATACCTCTTGACTTCCATGCCCTTTCATCCTTTTGAAAAATTGAGACAATACATACTCATTGATAATGTACTCTTTAATAACCTACAACCATTCTTATTTTAGTAGGTACATTCCTTCTAGACAGGATAATTTTAGCGGCGAATATTCGTAATATGGCGAAAATTTCATTTTATGAAAATTTGAAAAGGCAAATTATTCGGAGTGGGTTGGTGTCCTGTTCGCCTAAAATATATAGTATATTTTTTCTGGGGGGTTAGCTTCACCTTCATTTGAAAACATCTCCTATAAAAACCTAGCTGATTCGCTGGGTAGTATACCTCAAGTAGCTTAACAAATTACCAATACTGTGAAATTTGAACTCGCATACCCTTAAGCACCAGAGATTGATTCAGACATCATGTTAGCTTTGTGATTGTTGATGCGCGACAAAAGATGATGACGCATGATGAGAGGAAGTGTGACGACGATGACTTGGGTAGTGTTAATGCACGACAACAACAGTTGACACACGCAGAGGAAGTGTTGACGCGTGACTTGGGCAGTGTTGATGCGCGACAGAGGAAGTGTTGACATGCTGACAAAGGAAGTGTTGATGCATGACTTGGGCAGTGGTGACGCGCGATAGAGGAAGTGGTGACACGTGACAGAGGAAGTGTTGACGCGCGACTTGGGTAGTGGTGACGCGCGACAGAGGAAGTGGTGATGCGCGACAGAGGAAGTGTTGACGTGTGACTTGGGCAGTGGTGACGCGCGACAGAGGAGGTGTTGACGTGTGACAGAGGAAGTGTTGACGCGTGACAAGGGCAGTGTTGATGCGCGACACGGAGATTTTTTGATGGGAAAGCAGAGGTCGGAGGCTGCAGACACGCGATAGGAGATTTTGTTGTCGCGCGTCAAGAAAATGCAGTGACACGCATCAACAGACCTCAGTGACGCGCATCAACAAGGTTGTTGACGCGTGTCACTGAGGTCTGTTGATGCGCGTCACTAAATTTTCTTGACGCGCGATGCGACAGCAAATCTCTCCTATCGTCTGCTGCCAACTGCAACCTTCACGTCGCACCACTTGACAATTAGGTGAAATTTTTTCATACAACCCCCAAACAATTCACCTTCCCGCTGAAAACCGGTTTTGGGGATATTCACCAGGTATTCTCCACCTCTGATTTCCAAGAGGTCTCTTAAAATGAACCCTACTTCTAGAAGCCTAAAGAAGGTATAAAACTTTTTCTTGTCACCTTAAAATAAGATAAAGTCTTCAAAATAACCCGATGATCCAATTATTTCTTTCTTGGTCCTTGTTCTCTTGTTAATCTCCTTGGAATAATTATTTGGTATGACCTCCACATCACATGAGTTATCTATTTCTAATTGTATACACTGATGAGAACACATGCTTCAGCTCATGCACTTGTTCAACACCTTTGCTGGGGAAGAAATTATTCATTCTTTGTCAGACTGAAATTATCTTCCTTCTTCTTTCCTTTTCCATCACCTGTTGAAGTCTTGTTAGTACGTGCTTCTTATATGACTATTTTATATTTTTGTGTCTCTTCAACATCTAACTTTTATGGCTTTTTATCATTCTTTACTTTCTCAACTTACGAATGTGCTTCCTTGATCTTGTATATCCATTTCATCTCTTTCTTTTCAGAAGCTACTTTAGGCATAGTTACCTTTGTCTCATCTCTAGGATTGGTCTTCATATTTGGAGTCTTATTAACTTGTATTTTTAATTCATTCCACTTGTTATTATATACGGGGACTTATGGAAGTGTCTTGCAAAATGATCTTGTCTTTGACAATTGAAACATACAACATAGTTCTTGCTCCTTGAGTCTTCTTCTTTCCAATACTAAGCTGATTGATTCCTATAAGAAATATATTGCTACATGCCCTTTTTCTTGGAAATTGAAACACACTATATTATTCTCATATTTATTTTTATAGCTTCTCCAACAGTGTTTTCTATCAAATTTCTCCATGTAGTTTCTAGCTCTATGCCCAAACACATGACATGAAAATCAATATCCATTAAAGAATCTCACATACCCGATGAAGCAATAGGTTGACTAATTGGTTTTGGCCTTCTTAAATATGTTCCCTTAATTTTTTTAGGAGTGGCTATCTACTTGACCTAACTTGGTTATATTCACTCTTTTCTATAGGTTCTTCCATGTAGCCTAGTCAAGTTTTATCATATGTTGCATCTGTTTGTCTAACATCTCATTTATAGCCTCGAAATACTTTCTAACTTTCCATACATGTGTAACCTTTATTTTGCTTCTTCTAGATCAGTTCTCAGAGATATCAATTTCTCTTCATATCTCATATAGGTGTTATCTTTGACTTTTAGATATTTAGTTAACTTGTCAACTTGAGATTTCAACTTAGCATTGAGTTTCAAGTACTCATCTTCTTTTGAATTTGAGAGAGGATAAGGAGAAATCCAATTGGGCTTCATATTATTTGATCTCATCTTCATTGTAATGAAATTACTTCTATAATTCAGATTATGAGCAACAATAGAACACCAAATAACACAATATTTCGTAACAACGATCTCAATAAACAATTAGAATAGCTTCGCAACTTCTAGGGGTAACCTCAAAACAATAAAATAAGACTAAAATGATCCAATGATGATGAAATACTACCTACAATCCCCTATATATAATAATCATATGCTATGGTCATCAACAAGGCCGACCTACTAAGCATGAGAAAGTATAAATGATATAATAAAATGATATGGTAAGCCACAAGTCATCTACTCATATCCTAATTAAAGCAATAGGTTTAAGGCGTAGCATGCCCTTACCTTCAAACCAACGTTGTCCTTAACATTGAATCATCTTGGAAATTACTATAGAAAACCTTCATCCTCCCAAGTCACATTTTTTATGCTCAGATTCTTCCACTTGATCAGATATTCCTTAATGTCTCTAGTTATTAGCCTCTTAGTATGTGTTTGTAGAATCTTCTCTGGCTCCAAAATGATTCTTCCTTCCTCATCAAGTTCTGGTAACTCTGTTTGGGCTTCAAATATCTATCTAATAACATTCTTCAGGTAGGAAACATGGAATATTGGGTGTATGTGTGAAGATTGAGGAAACTCTAGTTTATAAGCAACACTGCCAATTTTTCGTAGAACCCGATAAAGCCCATAATATTTAGGAGAAAGTTTTTGTCCTTTTCTATTACTTTAGGGACATCTACTTATAAGGCTGGAGATGTAAAAAAACCTAGTCACCAATTTCAAAATGTCTTTCATTACGGAGTTAATTTTCTTGTTGTTTCATCCTATTTTTTGACAATGCCAAATTCTCCTTCAAACTAGACAAAACTTGTTGTTGATGTTTAATGTGTTCCTCAACATCTCCGACCTTAGTTTGCACCCTCAAGGAAGAAGTGATAGAAGGTGGATGGTAACCATATAATGATAAAAATGTGGTCATTTGAGAAGAGGTATGAAAATATATTTTATACCACCATTCTCCATTGGTAGCCATTTAATCCACCTTTCCTAGTTATCCGATACAAAACAACGTAGATACCCCTCTCCGAGAATTTGTTGACCACTTACGTTTTGCTGATCGGTTTGAGGATGATAAGATGAACTACGAGCTAGCTAAGTACCCAAACATGAAAATAATTCCATCCAAAAATTACTTGTGAAAACAGGATCACGATCACTTATAATTATATTTGGGGTTCCATGTAGCCTTTGAACTGTCTCCAAAAAAATAGTTGTGTGATCAGCGGCTACAAATGGATGTGATAGGGCACAAAAATGGGCATATTTTGTGATCCTATCCATAATCACCAAAATAAAATTCTTACCCTCTAAACAAGGCAATCTGGTGATGAAATCCTTCGATACCTCCTCCCATCTCTGGCTAGGAATTGCTAAGTGTTGCAACAAACCTGGTGTTTTAATTTTTTCCCCTTTATTCTATTGGCACACCAAACACTTTGATAAAAAAATCTATACATCACCCTTGAGTCATTCCCAAAATAATTCTCTTTTATTCTATGATATGTCCTCAAAAACCTAGAGTGTCCTCCAACAGGTGAGCCATGTAGCTCTGGAAGAATCTTATGATTTAAATTAGAATCTTTACTCAAGTATTAACTGTCCTTGTACCATAATGCATTTACCTTTCCACTTTGAAATTTGTTAGATGTTATAGAGCATTTCTTGATATTCTCTATTAGAGATTGTGTATCCTTATCATGATCCCCTTCCAATCTTGCTTCATTCACCCAATCGGCCTTCAACATGGACATTCCACATAGTAAGGCATCTATGGATGTATCCCTACGGACAACGCATTAGCTACTACATTTTCTTTACCATTTTTGTATATGATTTCAAAATTGTAACCCAACATTTTTGTTACCCACTTTTGTTGTTCCTCAGATGATAATCATTGCTCCAAAAAGTATTTGAGACTATTATGATCGTTTTTTACCTTGAAATGTCTACCCATGAGATAGGGCCTCCATTGCTTGACCACATGGATAATAGACACCATTTCTTTCTCATAGAAAAGTTTGAGTATATCTTCTCCTTTGAATTGGTGACTCAAATGAAATTGGTCTTCCTTCCTACATTATAACTACTCCCAATCCCGATCCTAAAATGTCACATTTAACAATGAAGGTTTTTAGAAGTTGGGAGTAGCCAAAATTAGGGTGTTGCACATGGCTTCCTTCAACTACTCAAAGGATTTAGTGGTTACATCATCTGTCTAATGGAAGGCATACTTCATTAATGATTTAGTGAGTGGGGATGTTATTCTACCATATCCCCTCAAAAATCTTTTGTAGTACTTCTGTTATTCCTAGGAACCCATGAATATTTTTGAGAGTTTTGGGCCATGGCCATTCCACCATAGTTTTGATCTTCTAAGGATCAACTTTGACACCTTCATGGGATACAATGTGACCCAAGTACTCTACCTCTTATACACCAAAAGAAAATTTAGACGGATTTGCATATAGAGTATGTTTATCCAAAACTTCCAACACTTTATTTACATGTTGCAAGTGTTCTTCCCATGTCTTCTTGTAAATCAATATATCATCAAATAAAACTAATACAAATTTCCTTAAAATGGCCAAAAATTGTGTTCATCAAGCTTTGAAAGGTTGAGAGAGCATTTGTAAGACCAAAAGGCATTACAAAAACTCATAATGGCCCTCATGAGTCCCGAAATCCATTTTATGAACATATTCCTCTCTTATTCTAATTTGATGGTACCCGAATGAAGATCTAATTTTGTGAAATAAATAACACCATGTAATTCATCAAGTAAATCATCAATTACTCGGAATAGGAAACTTATCTTTAATGGTGTAATTTTTAAGTTCTTGGTAATATGGACACATCTTCCATGTTTCATCCTTCTTACGTACCATGACCTTTGGTGAAGAATATGCACTCGGAATATTCCCGATGATACCTTCCTTTAACGCTTTTCATATACCATTTTCTTGATCTCACTTTTATGGGAATATAGGTATCTCTAAGGTTTGATGTTAGGTGTTTGGCTCCCTAGAATCAACTCGAATGGCATGATCATGATCCCTAACCAAAGTGGTATTCCCTTAGGAATTGCATAAAAACAAATGAGTGAGCATCAAAAATCTTTCAAGACTGGATGGCATTGAAGACTCTATATTTTCTACTTCTATGGAAAATAACTTTGCTATAAATCTATCTACTCCTTTCGGAGAACCTTTTACATCGATGAGAGATAATAATATATGGAGAATTATCTACCATTCCTTTCATTTGTATTGTCCTTCCATCTAAATGAAATCACATGAAAAAGTCTTGGAAATTCATCTCTATAATACCTAAGGTTGTGAGCCATTGGACACCCAAAACAATATTTTCCCTCCCATAGAAATAAGAAACATAGGTGAGTCTAACATGTTGTCTCCCATGGAAATATAGATACTATGGAACTTTATTGTGCACTTTAATGTCCCACCATCCACAATCATAACTTGCATTTCTAGAGCTAGGTAAATAAAACAATTGAGGAGGCTACTAACTTACTAGTTATGAAGTTATGAGTACTCCCCAAGCCAATCAACAATGTCGCATTCTATTTTTGGGATAGCCAACAACCTTGAGGGTTTGAGAAGTAATAATATATGACAATTCATGGCAAGAAATTTTAGGTTGGTGGTCCTCTACTTCATCTTCTACTAGTTCCTCAGCCTCTCATATAACTTCAGCTTCCTCGTTATCCTCATTACCTCCTTCAATATAGAACAACTTCTCGAGAAAATTTGTGTCCTAATCCATATTTGGTGTCATAGTTAAAACATAATCCTTTTTCTCTCTTTTATTCCATTTTTGAGGAGTCAGTCTAATTGGCCTAGTGAATGAAGGAGAAGAGATACTATGGTCTCTGGTGTTAATGAAAGGCGACCTCCTACTGCAAAGAACTTTTTCCTTTGCACGACGTTCCATGATAATAGAATTAGAAAGCTTGATTGGATTAAACATACGTACCACTCATGCTTGATGTGGTCCTTAAGAACCCCAAGAAATAGGTCATTGATTCCCTTCTAGAATATTCTCCACCCTTAAGGATAGGTTCTAGAATTGATGCACATAATCTTGATCGGGTCCCGTTTGTCGTAACTTTTCCAATTGACAAAAGTAGTTCTCTAAAACACCTGGAACTATAGTGAAGTTGTAACTCCTCTGTAAAAATTTCCAAGTGACACTGAGACCATTCTTTACCTCTATGCCCATAACCATCGATACCAAACAAATTGGTCTAGTTTAAGATACAGGGATGTCAATGTCACATTTTTTTCTGATGGTGTTTGATGTAACTCAAAGAAGTTATCTATTTGATTTATCCAATTCAAAGTGGATCCTTCCCATAAAATTTATGCATATCCACTTTCGCATCATGTTTCATGGTGGAGAATAGGTTGGATTTTGATTCTTGGGTGATATGAAGACAAGATGGTCAATCGTCATTCCTTAAGAATCCAATCTTAGAAAAACATGCATAAATTTCACATATCTCTTCATAACTTGATGAAATTTGGCATGAATCATAAAAAATAACCATTATACATGATATATGAGTTTATTTTTCATAAATATTCTTTTAGATATTATACCTCTCTCATTTGCATCCAACTACAAAGTGTTAGTCCTCAAGGCCAACTTTGGTGAACTTTTGAATTTTTCCTCCGGGAGCTAAAGTAAACATTTCTATTGCTCATACATGTCTTAAACACCATCCTTGGGATCATCCTATTCTCACATGGTCTTGTGATGACATGTACCATAATTTCACACCTCATTAGGCTCTAGAATTAGGCCTAAATGAACCGATTTCCATTTAGACTTCCATTGAATGACCTAAAACTCACTCTAAGAGTTATTTCCCATGCCAAAACTATCATTTTGACCTGAATAACATATAAGCTAAGCATATAAATCCTTCTCATTCCTACAAGATACTCCTACCTCACCGATTAAGCTTCTTGCAACACACTAAAACCATCCCGACTACTCAATAAATGACCGAGAAGGCACTATCAATCAACCTTCATGCCTCGACTTATCTTCAATTCACTATTCACTCCTTTACCATCTATGACACTTGACATCAATGGAAACACCAATGATTAGGGTTCAACATCTTCATCCTTCTTCATTCCACATCTCTTCTCTCAAGCATTCCCTCTCTCTCTACTTTCTATTTCTCTATTGTAAAATGTAATTTATGGATCTTTCGTCCTATTCACTTAAGTGACCATTGTAATTTTTCATTGTAAAAGTCCCTTTTCATTAATAAGAAAGGGGCTTATTTTTCTTTCCTAGAGGAATGTGAAAGGTCACAAGTGGTGGGACTATGAAAGGTCATGTGGGGGGTAGATGAAGAGATGGATTATAAAGCTATAAATTGGAATGGCTTCTCCATTCCAAAGGGTTATATTTTCTTGGTTAATAGCTCCCATTTTCTTACTATAAGCAAGAAACTACAATTATTCTATCTCCTTGTCTTATGTTTTCCTCTCCATCTCAACTTTACTCCATGAGCATGGTTAATTATGCAATATTATGAAAATGAACTTGGATTTACTTGTGTTTTTTCCTCTTTCCTTGACATGGTGTCTTCTCATTGTTAACATGAAAATATTTTGGTTTTATGTCAATAAACTCAGATTTCTATTTAATCAAGTAAAACCCCTTCTCACTTTCTCCCATATCTCAACACACACACACACACCTTCCTCCACCTCCTTTTGCACCTGATTTTAGTGGAGTATTCATAGGTGATCTTGTATTGAAAGGCAACAAACAATTTTAGATTAGTGTATATATTTCCTATTTATAATAAATAGAGCTGGCCCATTCCTAAGCAGAGGGACCTAGTCCCATAACATTAGTGAAACCCTAGTTTTCCCTTGTGATACATTATTTTGCCAAAAAAATTGGTATCCTTTGTGGGGAATTTTTTTGTCCTACACCTTGTAACAATCCAAAAATCAGATATACCAAAAATCCATAAAAAGTAAAAAATCAAAAAAAAAAAAAGAAAGGAAAATTGATGCTTTAAAGGCACTTTCATTTTCAGTTGTGTCCTTTCACATTCTTGTTGTAGGTTTTCTCACAAGTTGGATGAAAAGAGATACACTAGATTAGATATATTGAGAGGTATTGTTGATCCAAAGTTTGAAGCTCTTTAAAGACAATAATATCAGATCTGAGACAATCCATGTTACTTCTCTCAAGAATCATCTCCATATGGTACATCGAGTGATACCATATGAAATCTAATTGAGACTATCTCTAGTTCCACCAACATTATCTATTCTTCCCCCAGAAGAAGAAGTAGAAGAATAATTTTAAAAATAAATGGAAGAACCTCAACCACCTATTCTATGGGGAAGGAATACTAGTCTACTTTCTCTTACACCACCTTTATATGAATATCCGAAGGGGTCATGTAATAATTTTCTCAAATTCAAAGGTGATGGAACTCAACTTCTTGAAGAATATATTACAACTTTCATCACTACATGTGGAGTTATTGGAGTTGAACATGAAGATGTTTCAGTAAGGTTGTTCATGAGTTCACTTCAAGAGAAAGTAGCTGAATGGTTTTACCTCTTTCCCTCTCAATCCATCAAAATTGGAGTGATATCAGAACCATGTTTGAAGCAAGATTTAAATTAGTTGAAGACTCTCAATATCTTCTTGTTCAATTGGTCCAAATGAAGAAAGAATTAAATGAAATCATAAGATACTTTATGGCCCGATATAATATGTTTTTGAAAAGAATACCTATGGAAGCTTGACCACCTGATAATAATAAAAGAGATTCTTCATAAATGCACAATTTCTTGAGGTTGGATTTATCCTATAGAGAGATCAACCTCAAACTCTTGAAAATGCCCAAGAATATGCCATTGAAATAGAAGATGATTTGATTTTTTTTGGGAAAGTAAAGAATCCAAAGGATAAGTAAAAGGGTCAAAGTTCAAAAAAATCTTCCACTGGTTCTTCTATTCAAAAATTTCCTAATGATGTGATTTCATTGAAGAAACAACTTGCAAAATCCACCTTTCCAAGGGGAGGTTATGCAAATCCAAATCCAAATCAAAATAGAAATGCAATAGGTGGAGGAGAAAGAAGATTAAATCTTGAAACACCTATTGTTAATGCAACATGTGAAGCTAGACCCAAAGAAGAATATGATGAAGCTCAAATTGAATGTGAATTTAATGAGGGATTTTTTTCCATTGATAATGTTGACTCTATTGGAAATAGTATTTTTTTAATATACCCTTTGTTTAGATGATGAAGATGATGAAACCATTGCTGATATGAATAGTCACTCTTATGTGACATTCACCCATTTGAAGGTTCAAGAGAGTGATAATTCTTGAAAATTAAAGTATCCTCAAGAAGCGTTTACTATACCCAAAATAATAAAAAATGGAGGATCACTCTTTGCCATGTCATATGCAATCAATGAAGAAGAAGCCCAAAGTATCTGCAAATGCCCTTACATATTCCAATGCGGCAAGTCTTCCTTTCCTTGTCAAATCTCCTCCCCCATTTCTACATTCAAATGTAATGATATGAATAAAATTAGTATCAATACCATTCCAAGAAGTAGTTAGAACTCTCACTCATCGTATCTACACCTTCACCCTCCTCTAAGTCTCATTTTGACATAATTGAACATGTTAAGAAGACTAAGGTCTAAATTTCTAAATTTGAGTATTTGATAACTCATCCGAAGTAGTTCGATAAATTTGTCTAGTCTTCTAAGGGAAGTAATTCAAATTCATGTATCAAAGACCTAGATGTAAAAGAGTCACTTCTCGCTCTTAGAAATGATGCATTTCATA
Organism: Taxus wallichiana var. yunnanensis; assembly: GCA_018340775.1. Lineage (NCBI taxonomy): Eukaryota > Viridiplantae > Streptophyta > Pinopsida > Cupressales > Taxaceae > Taxus > Taxus wallichiana. Next base: position 358,114,761 of record CM031243.1, on the reverse strand, counting down.
ACCTTCTTACCTCCACATCTTCCTCTTTTGGAAAAATTGAACCCTTCTACCTCTCCTTGCTAGTCAATGGATACAAATTGAATAATTGTATAGTTGAATTTGGTGCCTCGGATAACATCATGCCTACAAAATTTTCACATGCTCTTGGTTTCACCCTCATCCTTGTTGTTGGTCACTTATATTCCATGGAGATAAAATAATTACCTCTCATTTGTCAAGTTAACAATGTATAGGTAGAAATTTTGTACTTTCTTGATAAGAATGTAAATTTCAAAATACTAATGACAAAAATTCTAGTTGAATACAAGATGTTATTGATCTGAAGCTTCTGTAGAGACATTGGTGGAGATAGAAAGATGGATTTTTCATATTCCATCATACAAGTCAAAGGTAACATAAATAAGTTTCATCTGATAAGAAAGATGAAATATATTTTTTATAGGGAAAATGACCCGAGGGTGGACATTGTGTATCAATATTTAAGAGGTTGTCAATATTTTATACCCTTAAAAGAAAATGCTTAGATTCCTATCTTGATGGAAAAGTTCCCGAAGGTAATGGAACCAACTAAGGAACAAGAGGATGATTTGATGGATCTCGAAATGGAAGTTTTACCATCCCCATTTAAAATAGATATTGTTTCTCTATTTGAAAATTATGAAGATCAGGTATTCCTTGAATTTTAATAAGAAAACCCCCAAGTGACAAGCAATGTGGATCATGTAAAAGAGGATGTTTCAAATGGTTTCTAGCCATATGATTTCTAGGTTTCCAATTACCTCCTCGAGACATAATGTGAAGGTTTTTAAAATGAATGTGAAGGTGAGTATGTGGAAGCTTTAAAGAAGGAATATATGCAAGATATTTTAAAGGTTGAGAAGGAATTGAAGACCCTCAACTTAGTCTTGAAATCCTAACCTATGTTATGACTATGCAAGATAAGTACGAGTCTGAGTTTGATTCTTCATTTGATGTAAAACTGTTCAAAATTGAAATAAAAAATGGAAGATCTCATTGTCCCTTTTGAAACATTTGTTGATGAATATGAATGTGAAGATGAGTGTGTATCTTTTCCATTTTGTGAAGAAGATTATATTCATGTTGAATGTAATTAAAAGGAAATGATTGAATCTCCCATGGATGTATTCATTCATGAGGATAGTACCTCCATCACAAGGAGTGACAATGACGTAATTAATGAGTTGGTGTGTGGGAAATATAAACATATAAGGCATCTATTGAACATAAATACACAATAGGTATATGACGATATTAAAAATTTCAAAATATATATCAAGAACATTTCTACGAAACAATGGTCATGAGGAACATGATATGTAAGGAGAAATTAGTTGTGCCACATCCCGTAATTTAGTTTGTTTCATCAAAAGGATAGGTCGTAAAATGAAGAGTGGTTTATGAAGGCGGTGAGATAATCCTGTTTCATAATTGAGTATGCAACTACACGTGCATATGTATCTTGAAAAGAATACACACACTTGAGATTAGTGCATATGTAACTATGCAACAACGCTTTTCATCCAATGTTAGTAAAGTACTTAAAATTTTATAACTTATTCTTGTTTCACCTTGTTGTATAATATAACTTTATCTTATTGTGTGTGATGGTTTTAATACATGATGTACTATTTGATTGTTGTACCTATAATAAATATTGTAGTGCACCTTGTTATGCTGGGTGTTATGGGTTACTTACCTTGCATTTCTCTATGTGTGATGATCTTGATGCTTGGATATATTGGTTGAATTATTTACCCTATATTGATCTTATGGTTCACCCTGCTCTATCAAGCATAATTTACAAATACAATGAATCTAAACATAGTTTTAATGTATTATTCGTTATGCAGAAATAGTGATAAATGTTAAAAGTTGCTAATTTTTCTTGATATGACGATGATTAATGATTCCAAAATGATATGACGATCTAAATGTTAAAAGTTAAGTTGGTTTTGTAATACTTGCATCTGAAAGGAGGAATAAGTATTTTTATTACAGCTAAGTGTTAATATGGTTTATTTTATTTTGACTATTTATTAAACTATTTTACAACTTGATCATAGTAAATTTTGTTTCTATTGTTGATGTCTAGATATCACTATGTTGTGGTTCAAAATTTGTTGCTACAAAACTTTCCTTCGATTGATCGTAACACCAAGCCAAGTAATCAACTGAGTATGTTTGATCTTAGACCTTAAATCGGGATAACGGATTGTAAATAATATTTAAATCCATTATTATGAAAATGGAGTCAAGATAATGATGAGTCCTAACCCAATGTATACGACATATGATTTTTATAAGATGTTTGGGGTTGAATTGTTTAAAATTGATAGCTTGATATGATTATTGTTGGTAACACATTTGGCCATAATCCTAGGTATAAATTATGGTTAATAACAATATGGTTTTGAATTCAATTGTGTGGAAAATAATTAATTAATAGTTGAAAGGTCGGTTAATATCCCAAGTGATTTTGGTTATATTTAGTTTAATCTATGACTAAACTTGAGTTGCATTGAATATTTGATTATTTATTGGTCGATTAACCATACAAACGATAAAAGTTTAATTGTTGTTTTTATTATCTACACCACCACAAATTTAGGAGGGAAAGGTTGTGAACATTTAATGTGTCACGATGTGGCATTGTGAATATGTATGGCATTAAATGTTTTGGGGATGATTTCTTGAAGGTGACGAAGCTTCTCAAGAAGCTACCTCACATGCAAAGTTGAACCTATTATTGTTTTTGGTTTGGGCCACTTTTGGCGAGCCATGCATGAGGGTGTGACATGGGGTTTGCAAGCTAATTTAACTCAAAATCCCCATTTTGGAGATGTGCATGGATTATTGGGTCTAGTGTAAATTTGGGGATGATTTGTATAAATGCAATGCAATATTTGGGATTCTATGTTTTGGATTTCATAGGGATATCTTTGTCGTTAAAATGTGGGGTTTGTTAGTTTGCTTTGCTTGGAAATTTTGAGGAATTTTGCAAGGAAAGATAGAAGAATAGTAGAAAAGTTCTGTGTGTGCAAAAATTCATGAAATATCTCAACTCTTGTTTGTTAAATATTTATGAGATAAAGAATATAATTTTTTTCCTCCTTCTTTGTTGAATATGAAATTCCTCTATGTCTAAACTATTTATTTTTAGTGATAGAAGTATTAGAGGAATTTTCGTTTGATGGGTAGGATCTTTATCGGTGTTATATGGCTTTTCTTGAACTAGACATGTTTGTTTTGGGATTGTGTATTGGTTTGTTTGTATAACCTATCAATCTAAGAGATGTGAACCGCTTACCTAAAATTTGTGCTCTATTTAGCCAACTCGCTAACATTATAAGATAATGAGATTATTATTATACATTGCCTTAATAAAATATGGATGGTTTAATGATTACGGAGGATATTTGTCACTATTTGACCATGTTTATTTTTAGGATCTATTTCACCTGATTCTTTGTAGATAAATGAAATAGATAAGGGTATAAGGACAAGGAGGAATACCGTTGTAATATTGGTTAAAGGTCAAATGCACACGTAGATGAATTTTGCATAATGGATGTGAGAACTCCTTTTTGCTAGGAAGAACCACCTGTAGATACAAATAGTACCACCAAAAAGAGTTAAACAAGACAGGTGAGTGGACTACCTAGCGGAAGCTAGATCCAGGAAGTGTGATACTTCCTGAACAGGATGTCAATCCACTTCTATATAACAATATTAATGCTAGTTAAATCATACATGAAGTAAAGATCCTATTGGAATTGAAATGATTTAGGTATCTCATACAAAACAATAAGAAATGTTGTGTAAAAGGTTGTTCAAGGTCAAAATAGGAGGGTTGATTGGGCTAGTGTTAAGTTATAGGTCTGGTACATGATCTGGGTAAGGTCTGGTAAGGATTAGAAATGGTTTTGGGCTATTGGGAAGTGGGTATTAGCTCGATGGTTTGAGCTATATTGACAAATATAATAACCGATGTCGACTGATTAACCGATGCGGTTAGGAAGAGTGACCGATGTTGGTTGGCTAACCAACGTCGGTAGGGGAAATTAGTAGAAATTTCTTAGAATTGGTTTTTTAGACTCCCTGTGATTACACAGAGGTTGGAAATGGTGAGAGTGGGGTCGTAAAATGGTTCAAGACTCAAAGATGATTAGGAGAGGGTGAAAATGGGTGAAAAGTCTGGGTATGATCAGGTGATGGGTTGATGGAAGGAAGGAAGTATATGGGTGTGGAGAGAAATAGACTACAAAGATGAATAAATAAATCTACACAAGGAAACTAGAGATTCAGTGTAGAGATGTTAAATACTTACTAGAAAGTAGATTGGAGAACATAGGTGATGAAGACAATGACAATAGAGATCTAGAGAGAAGATCCATTGTATTCATGCCACGAACATTTAGACCTCCGTGCCCCTATGTTGTGAATCTGTGATCATGAAGAGGATGATGAATGGTGACCGATGTTGGTAGTTCTCTGTGTTTCTTATTTTACCTGAGTGCTAAAGAAATTCTAGTGCTCTAAGTCTCTAGAAGAAATGAGATCTTGAATCGAATGACCAACCCAAGATAAGTCTTTTGGAAATTTATTTAACCTAATCAACCATGCTTAGGTGATCTGAAATCATTGAGATATAACGGTGTCACTGTCAAGGTGAGAATATCTAAGTTGGCGAAAAAAAAGTCAGATTATTGCTATTTTTACATGATTTCCAACCTTATGTCGAGTCTTGAGTGATAGATTGTGGAAAGATAAGTAGGAATCCTTTTAGGTTTGTTAATATGAGTTAAGTATAGGTTTAGACTAAGTCCTAGTTAGTTAGGATAGGTTTTGACTCGGTCTTAGGTCATTAACAAGGTTTTAGTAAGTCATTGAGTGATGTGGCTAGGTGAGGATATTAATTAATTTAATTAACATGTGCAATAGGGGATAACCACCAAATAAAAGTTAAACAATATATGCAGTGGACTACCTAGCATGTGCTAGATCCGGGAAGTGTGATACTTCCTAGATGATTGTCAATCCACTATTTAAAGCAAATTAATGTGAGAAATAAAGGAAATCCTACTGTAGTTAAAATGATTTAGGTATCTCATTCATCTACAATAAGAAAATTCATTCACAACAAGGCTAGGCTATGATTGAATCTGAAGGTCAAGGTCACTATCAAGGTATTGGTATTGGTCAAGGGTGAGGTTTTGGGCTAGTTTTGGGTATTTGGTGGAGGTTTTAGAGCTCGATTTCGGGTTTTGGTAAAAGTAAAAAACACAGAGACCGATGTCAGTTTGGTATGACCGGTATTGGTTTAGGCTAACCGGTGATGGTTGTGGGTAACCGCATGTCATGGTATGGTCATGGTTGGGGTATAGGAAACTCAATAAAACTTGGCTGGGTGATAGATCCGAGGTTAGATGAAGATGGAAGGGAAATGGCAAGATTCGTATGGATCTGAGGTATGCACAGGAATGATTAAGGTCTAGGTATGGGAAATGTAAGGGTGTGGATAAAAATATGGTCAAGTTTGCATGGAGGTAAATGATGGGGGAATGGAAATGAGAGCAAAACTAGTAACAGATGTAAAAGGATCTACCAAATGATAAATGGATAAGTGTTGGTTAACAAAACTTACTATTTATATGAGCTTGATGCCTAGTTGGTAATGGTGGGTGATCAAATGGAATGAACTTGATGTAGTGTTGGTGCTTCCCCGGATGCTCCCGTGAAGGCAGATGGCTTGTGTGATTTCTTAGGTATTGGCTATGGATGCTCTGATGTGTATACTAATGTTGGTTCTACTTGCATGCAGCTGGTTTTGTCACTTGTTCTCAAAAGATGTGATTATCTCTCAGAAATGTGCCAACCTTGAAATAAGGTTGTTTTTGGGATTAAATGGTAACCGACGGTGGTTCCGGCTTAACCGGTGGTGGTTAAGGGTAACCAACATCATCGGTTAGGGTGGGATTTCCTAGGTTTACTAAACTAGGAAGATCCCCTTGATTTTCTGGGATCTGTTTTTTTTACTCCGTGGATTAGCATGGAAGCTTCCTTCTAATGGTGGGAATGTGGTTAGAGGGAATGTAGGCATTGATTTTTAGGGTTTGGGTAGGTCTTAGTTAGTTATGGCAACTTACTAAGAATAGGTCTTAGGGTGAGGTGGCTAGAGGTGTCTAGGTGAGGTGGATATGTGGGCATTATCCCAATTAGGATATTTAAATAATAAATATGGTGAGGATAATGAATTAATTTAATTAAATTAATTAAATTAATATTATAGTGGGGTGAAGGGGGCCATGGCTAGGTGGATGTGTTCAAGGTATTTATTTATCGAGGGACCAAGGGGAGTGTGACCTAATTTTAGTGTCTACATTTTGCCCCTTTTTGTTCATGTAGCTTGTATTGGTAAGCGACGCTGACAAAAATAAGATGTGGTTGCCCCATGTGTGGGTGAAGGTGATCCCCCTCAAACTAGAACTGATGAGGTAGAAGGAAGAAGTGAGTGAGTGGTTTGATAAAAGGTGAATGTGATGAAGAGGAAGGTGGTAATGGGGAAAAAAGGAAAAAGGTCACTCGGGTAATCTAGGTAATGGGTCAAGGTCAAAGGTAGTAACAGTCAAACACACGCACATGTATAAACTATAACATGGTACCAAGTTGAAGAGTAGAAAACTCTACATTGTCTAAGGTCGATAGGTTTATCCAAACAAGGTTGAGGTGATTCTAGTATCCAAGGTATAGGATATGGTCAAGAAACATGACGTAGGTTAGGTGTAGGAACGTTTAGGTATGTTCCAATACACCGAGGGTTGGGTTAGGATAAATGGTCATCATGAAAGAGGCAAGGTAAGGTCATTAGGTCAATCAACAGGTAACAGTGCCGCAAGGTATAGAAAACACATGAGGTCAAAGGTCACTAGCGATGTTCCAAGTCCAAGAATCTAGGTCACAACATGGGTAGGGCTGAGGTATGGGTAAAATAATGAGTCCCCAAATGAGGATGAGGTTAGGTAGTAAATGATGAGGTCAGGAGGGTGAGGTGAATGGTCAAGGTAAGTGTTGGGTGAGGGAAAAAGAGTGATGGGTAGGGTAATAGGGTGAAATGTATGGGCAATGTGGAAGAGAGGTGACCGATGCCTGGTCAAGGGTAACCGATGCCGGTATAGGGTAACCGACCATGGTAAGGTAGGGCATGTGACCGATGCCAGTGAAGGTAAAACCAATGTTGGTTAGGTCAGGGATGTTATAAAAAAGAAAAATTCCACATTTTTTCAAATCATTTGTCCTTTGTGAAATAGGGAAAATGACAGAGAGAGAGAGAAAGTTGGAAAGTGTCGAGAGATGGAATGGAAAGTTGAGGCAGTGAGCCCAAATGGTGGGTGATTGGTAGTTGAGAGGTGGGTCCATGAGATTAGATTGTTTGATTTTATTGGTTGGAGGTGAGGTGACAGATTGGTGATGGCAGAGGCCAGAGAGGGATCGGGTGGGCCACGGTGCAAAGTGGCAGATGTGCCACCACCATGATGATGCAAGCATGATGATGAGGTAAGCATCAAACCCTTTCTGTGTTTTGTGAGATAGATTAGGTGAGAGGTCGGGTGGTGAAAAATTGGTTTTTTTTTTTGGGGGGAAATGAAATTTGAAATGTGGGAGGGTGAATTGGGTAGAATAGGAGGGGAGAGAGGTAAGTGGGTGAATAGGGGGTGGGATGTGGTTAAGGGAAGTGTAGGTGAGAATGGGTGGGTAGAAGGGTCAGAGAGGAGTTTTTTGAGAGGGAGGGTTTTGGGGTCAGTGGTTTTTTTGATGAAGTGACTGGATCGGGCGTCGGGTCGGGGTTAGTTGGCGTGTAGTAGGTCAAACCGGTATCGGTCAAAACAGGTGACCGATGCTAGTTTAGGGGTGACTGGGGTCGGTTAGAGATAACCAACACCAGGTCAAGTTTAGTTTTGGAGAAAAAGGGGCCAAAAGGGCCCTAGGTCGAGTGGGTGAGATAGGGAAGGGTAGAATAGGGTGTGTTGGTGAAAAACCTAGTGTAGGTGGGGGTAAAATGGGTATGGGGAAATGATAGTGGGTGAGGGGGGGGGGGGAGAGAGAAAATGTGATAGGAAGGTAGGTTGGGAAGATAGAAAGAGGTGAGACAATGGGTATAGGTGAGGTGTCATGGGTGAGTATGGGTATGATGAAGGTAGATTAATTTGATGTTTGTATTGGATGTAGGGGAGAGATCAGCTACGGATGAGAGAGATAGGTGCCACCCCTGCTCTTGAGAGTGTGAGGCATGGTGACAGTTGAGGAGTGGTGGCATGTGGAGGAGGTGGGCCTGATTGGGGTCCGACTACTATCGGCATGTAGTCCAAAAGCCGAGTCGATGGTCACTCTCATCGATAGATGGGATTCAATGACCAACATGTTCCACCTACCGATGGGTGAGATGACAGTCACCCTGGAGGACGTGTTTAGGATCCTGCGGTTACCGATACTGGGGATGTAGGTGTACTTGATCTCCTCTCGAGGCCTCGAGGAGTTGATGCTGACAAGTGTTTGGGGAGGGACTGGTAGACATGACATTCCATAGTGCCAGCTTGAGTTATGGAGGGATGTACCTAGCCCATCCAGAGGAGACGAGGCTAGTTGTTTTATTGATGGAGGCAGTGTGTTGTTTCACACTACAGATGCAGAGGGTGGGAGATTTCCCCCTCTTGATGGGGGTACTACATGACATGGTGATGGATCGGACCTTTTTCCGGGCACCAACATTCCTGGTGTAGTTATATAGAGAGTTGTGGGCATATGGGGTCTCTGCGTAGGTTTAGCTTATGTTGCACCTTTTTACTACACTGTTGGGCCTATGAGCACATAGTTTGTGTGCAGCCCAGTGGGTATGCCCTGAGAAGATGCATTTCCACCGAGATTGGTGTGGGTGGGGTACAGGTGATGGGTACCCGTGATTGGAGAGTGTGATCAGACAGGCTACACATGATGTAGCATATTACAGGTGGCTATTGGAGGGATTGTTCGGAGTGGACATCATATGGAGACCGTATGTGGGTTATCCCTCATACAGGTGGATGCATGATGAGCTAGATGGCCTTCAGCTATTGAGATGGATAGAGGGGGCACCATGCCGGGGAGCACGAGATGATCCCAAGTTGAGGGGGTTAGATGGTAGTTTGGACTACTACAGACATACCTCCACCCTTCCCGCAGTACAGAGAGAGATGACGTGGAGAGGCCATTACCTCTACCACAACCGACAGTGCCCATAGGGTAGGAGGAGTAGGTGGTAGACGGTGGATGATGATGTTGAGTGATAGATAGATATAGATAGTGGTGGGTGGCTCATTTATGAGTAGTACCACCAGCCTGGAGGAAGCGGATTTAGCCATATCATCATGTGCAGAGAGATGCCCTACAGGGGCAGGTGGTGACCCTGATTACCTAGTTGGGTATGGTGCAGGGATAGTTAGCTAGTTCAGAGGTGGAGGTGGCTGAGTTACATGCACAGGTGGCTAGTCTTCAGGCCCAGATGGCCCAGGGTGGGGATGGAGATGGAGATGGTGATGATGGTTGGGTGGCCCCCCACAGCACAGGTTATAGGTTACAGCAGGCCTAGTTGGCCATGCACATAGCATGGGGCTTTACAGCCCCAGATACAGCACATGGGAGTAGGGCCACGATGGACCACCACCACAGCACCGGGGATACAGGTCCCATTCACAGGTAGGGGTGGGACAGGTCCCACAGATAGTACAGGTCGAGGCCGATGGGGCCACCACAGATAGTACCTATATCTAGGTTGTGGGAGGTGAGAGATGAGGCCCAGTATTATCAGGACCAGCTGATGGTGGTAGGGATAGATTTTCTATCATATGCCAAGAGTACAGGGCACAACAGGCCTCTAGTGAGAGGACCAGATCACGCACCCATAGCATGGAGAGCACAGGGGGCCATCGAGCCCCGAGACATGGTGGTGAGGCCACCAGTTCACGGAGGCTAGTTCCAGTTGATGTACCAACAGGACCAACCACCACCTATGATGGGTGGGGAGATGTTAGTAGGTCACAGACAGGGGCCGAGGAGGAGTAGAGGGGATAGTGAGATAGATATGGAGGATGTCCCCATGATGATGTCTGATATATGGCCCTCGATTTTGATGTAGTTTTGATTTTTGATATATACCGCCTGCGTGCCGAGAGTTGTTATATTTTTTGATCATATACCAGCCTTGCGTGCCAAAGATGGTGAGGTTGTATGAGAGTTTTGTATTTTTGAGCATATACCGCCTGCGTGCCAAAGATGGTGAGGATGTATATGAGAGTTTTGAGAGACTGGATTATATACACCAGCCTGCATGCCAAAGACATTTGATAGTTATGTATATGGATATTGTATTTATATAGATGATGATGATTATGGGCATTATGTGTTTGTGTTGATAACATTTTATTATTATGCATATGGATATTATGTTATGGTATATGGTATATGGATGGATTTAGGATGGATGGTATGTCATGGAGGCATGGATTGAGTTAGCATGGATGGAGTTAGTTAGGTTTTAGGCATGATGGAGTCAGTCATGGTTTTAGGCATGGTTGAGTTAGGTTTGGTTTTAGGCATGGATGGAGTTAGGTTAGGTTTTAGGCATGATGAGTTAGTTTAGCATGGATGGAGTTAGGTTTTGGTTTAGGCATGGATGAGTTAGGTTTTAGGCATGATTGAGTCAGTTTGGTTAGGCATGGATGAAGTTAGGTTTTGCATGGTTGAGTTAGGTTTTTTTAGGCATTTTTTGAGTTTTGGTTTAGGCATGGATTGAGTTAAAAGTGGTTGAGTTTGTAATTCATTAATGTGTGATTAATGATGATATAGTCATTTTTGAGATGTTTTATAATACATGCATGATGATGGTAAAGAAATGGTAGTCATAATAAATGTATGTTTTGATGATGATAAAAATGTGAAGCAATTTTTGTTTGTTTGGTTTAATTTCCAATTTTTGATATAAAAAGGAAACTAAGTAGGGTAGAATGTGATTTAGGAAAATGAAAGATGAATTAGTTAGGGTAGAGAGTGGCCAAGCTAACCTCCAAGGGCCCCATGCCCTCGAGAGTGCTGCCTACATAGTCCCGGTGAAAAAGGACCTCAAGCCGATGTAGTTCTCCCATAAGCTAGGGAAGAATATGAGGAGGTATGAGAATGAGTTGGTAGGTTTAGGCATGATTTGGGTTTAGGTCTATGTTAGGTGTGGGTGTTGTGGGAAAATTGGTATAGGTGATTTGATGATGGTAGAAGAAGAAGATTACCCCAAAGGTAAGCATCGAGGACCAAGTCCTGTATAAGGTAATCAATACGTAATAAAGAAGGTTAAAAGATAAGAGGGGGAAAGAAAGCCACCTGATTGGTTAGGATCATACCGAGTAGGTCATACCTTGGAGGAGGTGATGAATGTAAGACCCTAAAGACATTGCATGATTGATTATTCTAAGGGTGAAAAGTAGTCACATGATCACCAAATGTCATGGTTTCCAAGAGGTCCCTTGAGGTGGTAGGAAATGGGAGTGTGAATGGTGAGAGGGGTGAAAGGTGGTTAATTTTTATATGGTATGAGGTAGCATGCTCTTTGGGCAAGAGATCCAAGGTCACAATGGGAAAGTCCATGACTAAAAGGCTTTTTGTGTTGATTGATATTTGAGATAGACTGATCGATGTGGGAAGTCTATATGGGATGAGGAAATTAACTCCTTGAGGTCTTCGTGAAGTTGATCGATGTGGGAAGCTTCAGATTCTCTCTTCTTTTTTTTTTTTTTTTTGAAAGAGCTTTACATAGTTGTCCTTCGAGGGAGCAGTCTATTTATAGCAGTGATTGTAGAGAGGAAGATGTCCTTTTGAGGGAGTCATATTTTTATTGGAAGTTTGACTCAAGGATTTGGATCCCATGTGAGGGCTTTTGAAGTCATGGACAAGACCAAGGTGAAGAATAGGATTCTTGTTCAGAAAGTAGGGTGAAATGACCATGGGATCTCATCTAAAGGTAGATGAAAAGTATCCATGAGAATCATGCTATGTGCAGCGCCGTGGTACACATATTCAAGAGAAGATAAAAAGTGATGGGTATGCACATGATTCTTATTTAATCATTGGTGATGGTGTAGGAAGTGGATAGTGCTCAAGGGATGAGCATGGAAAGAGGAAAAAGTGAGGTAGGACTAAAATTCAATAGTAGAATGGTCAAAGATGCAAGGCATTAAGGGGCTCAAGTTTGGGTTTACCATCGAGTGAAGATAAATGATAAGCACCTGATCCATAAGTATGGGTCATGATGTATGGTCCAAGCCAATTAGGAGAAATTTTTCCCCATTTACTTTTTTTTTACTTTAGTTACATGTTGATTTTCTTTCAGACAAGGTCACCAACTTGGAAGGTTCATTCATGGACATGTTTATCATAGGCACGTTTGATACATTTTTGGTAAACTTGAAGGTGGTCAAGAGCGTTAAGATGACGTTCATCTAATAACTCAAGTTGTGCTAAATGGTCCTGATGAAAGTCATCATCATTGAGCATGTCATGGAGAGAAATGTGGAGTGAGGGAATCTAGACTTTGAGAGGTAGAACAACCTCTGTACCATAGACCAGAAAAAGGTGTAGTAGCAGCAGTGGAAGTGTGAATACTAGTGTGGTATGCCCACATAGGGAAAAAGGAATGTGCATATGCCAGTCCTTCCCAAGTATCGTTAACCACTTTCATGAGAATTTTTTTCAAGGTTTTGTTAGTGGATTTGGCTTGGCCATTGGTTTGTGGGTAATAAGGTGATGAGAAACTTAGCTGAATGCCGAAGGCATCACAAAGTTTTTCGCAATGTTTTATTTTTGAATTGTTTTCCATTATCAGTGATGAGGTGATGAGGAACACCAAAGTGAAAAATGATGTGATGATTGATGAACTCACATATTTTCTCAGCTTTTTGTGGAGATGAGTGGTATGGCTTCAACCCATTTTGTGTAGTATTTGGTAGTGGTGATGATCCATTGATGTCATTGGGAAGAATGGGGATTGATCTCTCCGACAAGATCCAAACCCCATTGAGAAAAGGGCCAAAGGTCATGGGTGACCTGTAAGGCATGACTGGGTGTATGATGAAGGTTGGCATGTTGTTGGAATTTTACACAAATGCTTGATGTAGTCACAACAATCATGGTTAAGGGTCATAATAATAGCCTAGGTGAAGAATACGCTTAGCAACAACAAGGCCACTAAAGTGACCTCCACATATGCCATCATGAACTTCCTTAATGGTATAAGGAATTTTAGAACTCGTGAGGCATCGTAAGAGAATACCATCAAAGCCATGCTTATAGAGGAGGCCCCCATGATGACGTAATGAGAGACCTTTTTAAGGAAGGGCACGTTGTCCATTATGGGTGAGATCAGGAGGTAAGATGGAGAGAGAAAGATAGTTAGAGTATTGTTTATACCAAAGGTCACTGGGTCCGGGGTGATGGTTCGATGGAGTAAATGTCATGAGGTAAATAAGAGGGTGATTGGAGTCATTGTATGGTGACAAAGATTTTAGAATCGGCAAGTGAAGTGGGTATTTGAGAAGCCAAGTAGGCCATGGTATCTACAAATTTGTTGGTTGAACGGGGATGGTTTGAAGGGCGTAATGGTCAAAGGTGGTCAAAAGTATGTCTACATGATGTTTATACTTTTGAAGTATCTCATTACGACATTGGTATATACCATTGACTTGGTTTATGACCAATTGAGAATCACCAAAGATGTTGATTGATTTGACATCTAGGGCGTAGGTAGCTTGGAGACCTAATACGAGTGCTTCGTATTTGGAAATATTGTTTGTACAATCAAAATCAAGTTTGAAAGACAAAGGCATGGGTTCACCATCAAGTGGAATGAGGATAACACCAGCCCCACCCCCACGCTGACACTTGGAACCATCAAAGAAGAGTGTCATTTGGTAAGTGGGTTCATCCAGGAAAGGGTAGCAATTGACTCATCTGGAAAGTCAAAATTAGAGGGTTGATCCCCAAAAATAGGTGCATCGGCCAATTGGTCAGTGATAGCTTGGCCCTTGATGGAATTTTGATGAATGAATTTGAGGTCGAGGTCAGCCAAAAGCATAAGCCAACATGTGTGGCACGCTGATTTTGATAAGGTTTGGCATACATGAAGTGTAAGGGGTCAGTGTTGGTCACAACATAGGTTTTGTGGTTGAGTAGGTAATGGAGAGAGTTTTGTGGGAAATGAAAACTAAGGCTAAGAAAATTTTTTTGGGATGGGTGTATCGGGTTTCATAGTCCAAAAGAGTATGGCTTATGTAATAAACCACCTGCTCCCTGTGTTGTTCATCATGATGAGTGAGCATGGCCCCCAAAGAGTGATCGGTAGCTGAGATGTATAGGTAGAAAGGTTGATCATCTTTAGGTGGAATGAGTATGGGGGTGAAGAAGGTATTGTTTTAAGGCCTCAAAAGCTTTGTGGCAATCATCATCCCATTTAAAGGAGACATCCTTCTTGAGAAGGTGATGAAATGGTTGACACCGATCAGACAATTGTGAAATGAAATGATGAATAGACTGCAACTTACCTTGCAGGCTATGGAGTTTCCTAAGGTTAGTGGGTGGAGGCATTTCTAGAATGGCCTTGACTTTAGTAGGGTCAACTTCTATACCACGTAGGGAAATGATAAATCCCAAGATTTTTCCTGAGAGGACCGTGAAGACACACTTCTTGGGCTGAAGGTGAACACAATATTTAATGAGGTGGTCAAAGATGGTTTTTAGGATGGTGAGGTGCTCAGAGCGGCATTTAGATTTGGCAAGAGATCATCCACGTAATCTTCCAATATATGATGCATGATGTCATGGAAGATATAAGTCATAGCCCACTGATATGTGGCACCAACATTTTTAAGGCCAAAAGGCATGACTCGATAGTAGAAGGTCCCCAAGGGGTGATGAATGTGGTTTTGTGTTGATCCTCTTGGGGCAAGTAAGATTTGGTTATAACCCGAGAAGCCATCCATGAGTGATAGCATCTCGTGACCAGTGGTAAGGTCAACAACTGGTCAATACCAGGTAGAGGAAAGTCATCTTTTGGGAAAGCTAGATTGAGGTCATGGAAATCCATGCAAATGTGGAGTCCCCTATCACCTTAGTGATAGGGACAATGTTAGAAATCCAATGAGGATAATCAATGGGTAATATGAAGGAAACAGAAAGAAGGTGAAGTTCTTCTTTGACAAGAAGGGAAATGCGAGGGTGCATTTTCCTCTTTTTTTTTGATGGGCTTGGCATCGGGAATGGTTATGATATTGTGGACCACTATGGTGGGGTCAATACCAGGCATGTCTACGTAAGACCAAGAAAAAGCATGGTTATGATTTTTGAGAAAAGAGGTGATGGCTTCCTTCAAAGAACATCTAAAGATTGACCGATCTTTAGGATGTGTGGGTCATCCTGAGTATGAATGTTGATCTCGATAGTGATTCATTCAACATGGGTTTGTGTCTCAGAGGGTAATGACCGATGAATATATGAGTCTTCTACACCAAGGTAGGTGAGTATAGATTCATCATCCTGACATTGAATGATGTTAATCGAAGGTGTATCATCATCGACGATCATTTCAGTACAGGTAAGGAAGGGAGAGAGGAGGAGCCTCACCTCCTCACGTTGATAAGTCAGAGGCCCCAAGGAGATGGTGTTTATGAAAAAAAAAGTTAGGAGGAATGGATTCTGGATCCATCGACTCCATCGGTGAAGGTGGTGATGGTGGTGAAGAAGGTGGAGAAGGGATGATGTCCTCGATGAGTTCAATGCGGGCCTCTTGGTAGGTGGTTCAACAAAGCCGATACCACTATGGTCGTTATGTTTGTGGGTAGTACATGGAATAACAAGTATGGTGACCTTGCTCATAAAATCCAAAACCAAAACCCTTCCATGCACATCGGTGTAGGAAGGTGTGGGTGAAAAATGGTGATTAGTGAGTGACTGGAAGTCAACGGAAAATGGGTGGGTTTGTGATGGTGGTTTGGGTGTGTAAGTGGTAGTATCAAGTCCCCCATAGGTGAGACTAGTATGAAGGTGAGGAGGACCATAAAGGAGGCATTCTCCTATGTGGTGATCATAACGAGGGTGTTGGTGAAGACTTCCATACTCTTGTGGAGTAAGAAAATGTGACACTATATAGGTGATACTCCCCCAGAGTGAGGTGTTGAAAAATGCCTTCCAAGGGATCGGTGGTTGGTATGTGGGTAGCTGGAATAGATGATGTGTCAGAGGTCGATGTGGAGGTGGAGCTAATGGATTGGGAGGCTGATGGGTTGGCCGTGGAGGTTGTGGCAGTGGTAGGAATGGAGGAGGTATGTGTGGTTGAGGTAATGATCAGACTGTAAAGTGGAGGTGTAGGTGAAGTGGTAGTGGTCATGGAGGTAGATGCCTTAATGGGTATAAGCATGTCATTGGGTCAGTAAAGCATGTTGCATGTTTTAAAAGGTGATGGATCAGCTGGAATAGTATAGGTGTGTCCTTCATGCTCAAACTTTACACATGATGCAAAGTGGAAGGAACACAACCCATGACATGAATCTAGGGTCTGCCAAGCAATAGGTTATATTGAAATTCCCCCTCCAAGATGTAAAATAACTCTAGAATAGTGTGGGGCCCATGCATGAATGTGGAGGATGATGGTGCCTAGTGTAGAGGTGATAGCATCATTGAATGAACACAACATGACAGATGTTTATGCATGTAATTTTAGGTATGCACATTTGAGTGAATGCATGGGATGAAATGATATTAATGCTTGCCCCCATCGATCATTACATGTCATACACGTATATCATCGATGTGGACAGAGATGAAGAGAGCTGGGTCTGGGTCATCAGTTTGGTGGTGTGATCTCTTCCTCTGAGAAGCTAAGGGAGGCTACTTGGTGAGTAGGTTGAGGTGTGGATAAAGGTGGAAATTTGGTGAGAGAGGCTACATGATGGGGTGTGATAATGGAGGCTACTATGGGTGTAGGGTCATTGGGTAAAACCTCAATAGATTGCAGGACCTCCATGAGAGCTTGACGATGGGATTTTGAGGTTTGGATGAGGTCATATAAGGACATTTTGAGGGGGGATTGGTGTAGTTGTTTGAGCATCATGTGGTGTGTGACCCCATTAGAAATAGGATATGTGGGGCCATGGATAGTGATTTTAGGTGTGGGTGTAGATGGTATGTTGGGTATAGGATTGGTTGGTGAGTCAGTTGCCTTTTCCTTTCCTTTTTCCTTTTGAGCATGGGTAACAATGTGGATCATGTTGATCTGAGGTGGGGAGGTAGGTGAGGTAGGTGAGCCATGAAAGGTATAATGACATGAAGGGAAAAATCCCAATGGTGGGAAGGAACTTTGTGGGATGAGCTGGGCACATCGACATTTGGGTGGAGGTTTGGTGAGGTCATTGATGCAAACCATGTTAATTTCAAATCTAGAGGTGGTTCTAGGAGTTATGGGGGTAAAGGAGGTCATGGTTGTTGTAGGAAGTGAGGGAAGAGACTATGGGAATGGGGGTGTTGGTGAAATGGGGTCCTCATCAAGAAGGTCATCATCATCAAAGTTTTTTTGGGAGGACACAACTGGATAAGGATTTTTCAAAGCCTTATAGTTCTCCACATCGTGTCCTGACACATGATGGTAGGCACAAATTTTAGTGTCATCAAACCCTTTTGGCTTGGGTTTGAGAGGGTCATAAGGTCTGAGACAGTGGTAATGTGATGACAAAAGTCTCAAGGAGGTTGGTTAAGATTTTGGCATAGGACCCGCTAGTGGGTCGCAATGGGAAGTGAAAGTGGGTTTGGGCGTAGGTGTGGTTGATTGTTGAGGAATCGGTCTTTGCAGGAGGGGGAGTGGGTCGAGCTATGGTTTTTTTGGGTGCTGGTGTGGTCTTGGGTGTTGGTCATGTTTTTCTTGGGTAGGGGTATGGTAGATGAACTGGCAGGAGGGTGTGTGGTTGTTTTGACTACCTTATTGGAGGGTAGTGGATTTTTCTTTGGGTTGCACCTTCTTGGGTAAAGGTGATATGGGTGTATGAGATCTAGAGGGAAAAGTGGATGGGGGAAGAGGGTGAGTTACCCATGGGGATAATGGAGGTGCTGTGAAGGTAGATGATGGGTCGTGTAGGGGGTGTGAGGGAAAGAGACTAAAGTGTAGTGGGTAGTGAAGAAGTAACCGATGGTATTGGAGGAATGGGTGGTAAAGATGATGCAAGTGTGGGTGTAAGTCATGTCAGGTGCTTGGGTATGTTAGAGGTTTGCAAGGAAGGAATGGGCTGTTGTGTTTTTGGTTTATCGATGGGTGGAGGTTTCTTAACCGTGTTGGGAGGTTGAGGTCCTAAGAAGATGGATGGAAAGGGTGAAGGTGATGAAGGTGTGATGATGCAGGCAGCATGGAGTATGAGTTCTATGGGCTTGGTTCTTCTGTTTGGGTGTCGAGTAGGTTTGGTGTTGACTTTGGAGGATGTAGCTAAATCTAGTTTGATAGGTGGATGAGTAAGGCTGGTGGTTGGGGTGACCCCTAAGGTAGTAATAGGTTTAGTCGAGGAAGATGATGTAGGTGTGGGTTTGGATTTAGATGTATGTTGGGTTATGGGTAAGGGTGTGTGTTGAGCTATGATGGGTGTCATGGAAGAAGTTGTGATAGAGGTGGTTGTGTTTGGTTCAATTGGTCAAAATATTTTGGGTAGATAGTGGAAGTGTCAACAAGTGACATCTACATTTGTGTTGAGACAAGAAGCAGAAGATGCCCCCAAAGTAAGGCTCTATCCACATAATCTAAGTGATGGCTAAAGTGTGAGAATGACACATGTCGTAGGTGAGGTTGATGAGGACCTAATGGAAATTCCCGTAAAATTTGTCTTAGAGATGGGGAATTTTCTAGCTTCAGCTTTTGTGGGTAAGAGAGCCAAAAGTAAGTCTATAGGATCTTGGGTAGCTGATGGAGAATGATCACCTAAAGGTAAAAGGCATTTCTACTGATCTTTGATGGGTGGAGGAGATGATGGGTGATGTAGGTGGGGGATGATGATGGGTCCTCTGTAGGTGGGGGAGATGATGGGTGCTCCTCTGGGTGGAGGAGATGATGGGTGCTCCTCTATGGGTGGAGGAGATAAACAAGTATCCTCCATGGACTGAAGAAGTACATGGGTGATGGTTCTCTAGGTGGAGAAGCCAAAGGTGAAATAGTCTGATATTAATGGAAGGCTCCTCCATGGGTGATGAAGGAGGTGAAAGGTGTTCCTCTATGGGTGGAGGAATAGGTGAGGTGGGTTCAATGTGAAGGAGGACTTGGGCTAGAATTTCCTCTATGGAAGGAATATGAGGTAATTGGGAAGCAATGGGTGTATCACTAAAAATAGCATGGACCTCATGGGTATGGCTATCATGAGTTGAGGTCTCTCCGGTTTGATCAAAAGAAGGGGCATGATTAGGAAAGGGTTTCTTGAAGATATGTAGGTTTTGATTGGTAGGTGCATTAGGATTATCCAAGGTTAACTCACCTTTCTCGAGCATTTCTTGGACAATGTTTTTAAAGGTGATGCAATTTCCATCACTATGACCCTTTACTCGATGGTAGTTACAGAAGTCATGTGCTCTTTATACCATGCGGGTGTGGGGTGAGCAAGGTCAAAACCAGTGTGTGGTTTCACAGGAGGAAGGGTGATGGCCCCAACTTTGATGAGCTTTTCTAAGATAGAAGAATAAGGTTCCCCAATTGGGGTATATTTCCATTGTTCCCATCTGAATTGAAAAGTCTGAATGGGTGAGAGATTAGATGAGGGGCTAGCCTGATTTGATGGATGAGCTGGGCCAGACTTTGAGTACCACTGTGTTAGTGGTCCCCTTGGCCTTTGAATAATTGTTCTATGGTTTTGAAGAAGAAGAGGTATCATTTGACTTGAATGTCGAGTTCTTATTACGTAATTGGATTTTCTTCTCTTCAATGGCCCGAATCTCTAGCTTTTGTGCCATGGTGAATGCTTGTCAAAGGTTTGGAAAGGTTTGGACCTACAGGTTGGTGAGATATGCCTAGCACAAGCCCATGTGAAGATTTTGATGAGTTTGTTTGTGGTAGTTGGAATGTGAGTTGATTGATCAAGCTACGCCAACGAGCAACAAAATATATGATAGATTCATCATCATACTGACACGTAGAGTATAGGTCAGTCATGGTAACCTTCTTAATGATATTAATGGAGAAGTGATCCAAGAAGGCTTGGGCTACCTGATTAAATGAGAATATAGAGTGTCTAGGCAACCCACTATACCAATCTAATGTGGGTCCAGTCAGAGACATGGGAAAGGTCCTCAGAGCAAAGCATCATCATGGGTGATCAGATAACACCCATGTTTGAAAGACCACAAATGTTGTTATGGGTCTTCTTTGCTATTGAAATGGTTGAATTTAGGCATTTCCCAATGCATGGGATATGGATGGATAGGAATGGATGGATGTATAGGCTCATTACAAATCTCATCGTAGGTGAGAGTGTTATGGGAGCTAGAAACCGATGCCTCCAATGTCTGCATCTTGTCCATCATTAACTTAATTAGGTCATTGGTAGGTTGTGATGGATGGGTGCCTCCTGTAGCATAAGAGGGTTGGTGTTGGGCATATAATGGGGTGGCATTCCAGTATATGGTGCTTCCGTATAGGTAGATTGAGAAGAAGGAAAGTGAAATAGGGGTATGTACCCAGAGTGAATAATAGATGAAACAGAGGGCTGATAGTACATATATGGAGGTGGAAGGGTCGTGGTGACCCTAGTGGCAATGGGGGCTAAAGATTATGGAATAGAAAGGATGACATTTTGAAAAGGGGTAGGGGTCACCGACACGGGGGTGGTAGTGTAGCTATGGGTATATGTGAGATAATAGGGGTGGATGAGGTTGTGTTCTGGGTGGTTGGTGAAGGTATAGTGGATGTGGTGGGTGCAATGATGATGTAGCAGATGTGGTCAGTCATAGCAGGTATAGGGCCTAGCTATGAAATGATGGGGGAAAAGGTAGTGAGGGTAGCGCAGAGCTAGATGGGGCTGATGCAGGAGTGGGAATGAGAGTCGGGGATAGATATGGGCATGTCATATATCAACTGACCCGAGGCATCTCGAGTGGATGAGTGGGAAAGGTAAAACTGCAAGGTGGTAGGATTTTGGTCAAGGAGTCGTGTGAACTCCTCGTCTCCTGTGGCGATAGTGATAGGTTGGGTAGGATCCATGGGTGATAAAATAGAAGGTGGTGAAGGACTAGGGGGAGTGGTTGATAACTGGCATGGAATATGAGGGCATTTCACTTGGCTTGGGTCAGCACCATGTGAACAGGTACTGATCGGGTTGGACTATTTTCTGTAAATGACACAGAAATATAGTAGAGATAGGAGAAACAAGTGGTAGTAGGTGGATTAGGTACCAAATGTCAGCTTGGAAAATTACATAGTATAACCGATGCCGGTTAGGGTAAAACGCACGGTCATAGGTAACCATGGTCGGTCACTGTGGAAAGTGGACAGTTGGTCAAAACAAGGTAAAAGGCCAATAATTTTCCCAGTATGCAAGATGTTAATGGGACTTACAGGTCAATGAATATGATAAGAGTGACAGAGACTCTGAATAGTCAAAGAAGGTGAATAGGTGTCCTTTTGGGTAGGTTAACCAAAAGAACAGGAACCGACGCCGGTTGGGTGAAACCGATGATGGTCAGAGGGTAACCAACGATGGTCATTGGACCGACACCGTTACTGTGAAATTGAAACAGTGATGAAGAAATTGTGGTTGTGAGTTAAAATTAATGTGGAATCAAACCTAATCCTGAGAATGATGAGAATATGGTCCAAGCACACTCAGATGAAGCTGGAATACACCAACTGTGATGAGGAGTGCAAGGAGAAATAATAAGAAAATGAAGAATGAAATCCTCTCACCTCAAAATGCAAGCCAAGTAGAAACACTAAGAAAAATATGATCCTAAGAGTGCTTTTTCTATTATGTTTGTTTAGCTTATGCTATTTAAGGACTGACTCATGAATTGTAGAATAGATTTTTTTGGTGAGGATGGCTTCCTACGAAGAAGGAGATCTACAAGGAGAGGTTTAGGTATGTTATGGTGGGGGCGGGCCATCCTCTCAAGATGGGGACTGGAAAGAGATAACCAATGGGTGCCCACCTATCCGTGATTGTGTGATCACCTACAACTTCTTCCAGGAAAGATGTTGTTTAAGAATGTGTATATTTTCAATTTTGTGGTGTTTGGATAAGACTCAAAGAGAGAGAGAGAAAGAGAAAGAAAGTTCTTTATGATTCATTTGTCAACCATCAGCTGGGAATGACTTCCAACGTATAGGTTTGCCCTCAATTAATGTGAGCTAATGCAAAAAGTAGAATGAAATGCAATGATTTTTAAACCCAAATCGAAATGTAGAATTCGATGCCACAAATAGATGAACAGGAGAAGGGATGCTCTTTCACTAATGTGATACTAATGAAAGGGAAGAAATGTTCATTTTAAGCACCAAAATATGATTGCTTTTAGACAATAGAAGAGAAGAAGATTCTAGGGAGAAAGTTTAATGTAAGAACTTTTAGAAAAGAAACAAACATACAACATTTTCACCTAGAAATGAAAGAATGCAAAGAACCCCGAATGGGTCCCACCGGTGTGCCAAAATGTTTCACCTGATTCTAGATCATTTCTTCAAATGTTGATGAAACAAATAAGGGTAATGGGCTAGGAGGAATACTTGTTGAAATGTTGGTTGTAGGTTGTTGCACGTGTATGACTTCTGAATCCACAACTGATCGTGAGAGCTTCCTTTTTTTGCTTGGAGGAACTACCTGAAATGGAACACAAGACCACCAAATAAAAGTTAAACAATATATGCAGTGGACTTGCCTAGTGTGTGCTAGATCCGGGAAGTGTGATACTTCCTAGATGGTCTGTCAATCCACTATTTAAAAAAAATTAATGTGAGAAATAAAGGAAATCCTACGTAGTTAAAATGATTTAGGTATCTCATTCATCTACAATAAGAAAATTCATTCACAACAAAGCTAGGCTATGATTGAATCTGAAGGTCAAGGTCTTGGTCAAGGTATTGGTATTGGTCAGGGGTAAGTTTAGGCTATTTTGGGTATTTGGTGGAGGTTTTAGGCTCTGATCTGGGTTTTGGTAAAAGACACAGAGACCGACGTCGGTCTGGTATGACCAGTATCGGTTTAGGCTAACCGGCGATGGTTGTGGGTAATCGCATTGGTATGGTCGGGGTATAGAAACTCAATAAAAACTTGGTTGGGTGATAGATCTGAGGTTAGATGAAGATGGAAGGGAAATGGAAAGATTCATATGGATCTGAGGTATGCACAGGAATGATTAAGGTCTAGGTATGGGAAATGTAAGGGTGTGGATAAAAATATGGTCAAGTTTGCATGGAGGTAAATGATGGGGGAATGGAAATGAGAGAAAAACTAATAACATATGTAAAAGGATCTACCAAATGATAAATGGATAAGTGTTGGTTAACAAAACTTACTATTTGTATGAGCTTGATGCCTAGTTGGTAATGGTGGGTGATCAAATGGAATGAACTTGATGTAGTGTTGGTGCTTCCTGATGCTCCCGTGAAGGTAGATGGTTGTGTGATTGCTTCAAGTATTGGCTATGGATGCTCTGATGTGTATACTAATGTTGGTTCTACTTGCATGTAGCTCTGGTTTCGTCACTTGTTCTCAAAAGATGTGATTATCTCTCAAAATGTGCCAACCTCAAAATAAGGTTGTTTTTGGGATTAAATGGTAACCGACGATGGTTCCGGCTTAACCTGGTGGTGGTTAAGGGTAACCGTGCATCGTTAGGGTGGGATTTCCTAGGTTTACTAAACTAGGTAGATCCCCTTGATTTTTGGGATCTCATTTCATTTACTCCGTGGATTAGCATGGAAGCTTCCTTCTAATGGGTGGGAATGTGGTTAGAGGGAATGTAGGCATTGATTTTTAGGGTTTGGGTAGGTCTTAGTTAGTTATGGCAACTTACTAAGAATAGGTCTTAGGGTGAGGTGGCTAGATGAGGTGTCTAGGTGAGGTGGATATGTGGGCATTATCCCAATTATATAGGTAAATAACATGTCCCTAAATGTAATTAAGGAAATGTATAGGTAATGTAGGCTTGTGGGTAAGGTGTAATAGGTGTTGGTAGGGTCAAAAGGTATGTGGCAGTAATGTTTTTAGGCCAAAATGGGTGAAATGTGCATAAAAATCTAATGGTAGGTGACCGATGCTGGTTATGACGTAACCATCATCGGTGTGGTAAGGAATGATGTGAATAACGATCACTCAGTTGTCGATTTTGCGAGTTAAATAGAAAAATATGTATTTTATGGATTCATTTTGACTTGTGCCATTTTTAGAAAATAATAAGAGAAAGTGAGGAGTAAAAATGACCTGTCAGGCAAGGTGTTGAGTTGATGGGCAAGCCACGCAAAGCAGTGACTGGTGGTCGATTGATTCAATTTGTTAGGAGGTGAGTTGTGGATTTGGCCACGACAGGAAGGGAGAGGGTCGGGAGGTCCATCGACAAAGAGACTAGAGATGCCACCGCATGCACGAAGTCACATAGAGGTAAGGGGCATTCCCTAATTCGTTAGTTGATTAAATTTTGGTAAAAATGAAGAAAAGGGGAAGGGGTTTATGTGTTGACATGCAGTGAAAATGGGTAAAAATCAATATGGGAAAGGGGAAATGTAGGTTAAATAGGATGGTAGATGCATATAAGGTAAATTGGGGTGGATTGGGGTAGGTTTTAGGTAGGATTTGGGTTAATTTTAGGCAAAATGGTAGATGGGGGAAGGGTTTGCTTCCTTTTTTATGCGATAGAGACAAACATTAGTTAAGGGTTACTAATGTTTTGGCCTTGGCTAGAATCATTCAAGGATTAGGTGACTGATGTCGGTTAAGAATGATCGATGCGGTCAATAAAGGATCGATGTCGGTGAGATTTAGGGCCCAAAGGTAAATAAAAGGGATATGGTGGGAGGGAAAGATAGGAAAGAAGATGTAAATGAAGGTTTATGGAGAGTGAGTAGGGTAATAGGTGATGTTGGCAATGTGGGGTGGGGAAGTAGGTGAACTGAACTAGGATAGGTAAGAATGGTAAGGGTTAATGGGTGTAAAATTGGGTTGGGAAAAGGGGTAGTTGGTAGGGTTGGTGTGTGGGTATGGTGTAATAGGTAATAAGTGTTTTGGAAATAGGTTCAATGGTATGGGAAAGTCTTGACAATGTTGTGTTTGAATGATGTAGGCTAGAGACTAGCTCCGGATGTGGGAAAAAGTACCACCATTATGGGAGAGATGTGATCCTAATTAAGGTGACTACAAATGGAGTGGGAGCATATGACCGAGGTTGGGCTTATTAGGTCCGACACTATAAGTGAATAGTTCATGATCATAGTATGATGGTTTCTCTCATCGATAGATGGGATTCAGCGACCAATACCTTCCACCTTCGATGGGTGCATATGAACGCCACCTTAGAGGACGTGTCAAGATCCCAAGGCTTCCTATCAGTAGGGAGCCATTTTATTGATTTCATGAAGCATCAATGGAGCCGATAGTGGCTGTCTTTTGGGAGTCGATGGGTGAGCTAAGGTACCATAACATGAGCCTTAGTTATAGAGACATGTATGCATCCTTACCTCAAGAGATGAGGTTGGCTATGTTGATGATGGAGGCAGTAGGTTGCTTTACCTTATAGGATTCTAAGGGTAATAAGATTCCCATGAACAACATGGGAGTGCTCATATTTGATATGATGGATGAGCGGATATGCTTTTATTGGGCCCCAACATTCCTAGCATAGTGTGTATAGGAAATTGTGGAGGCTCGGGATGTGTTGCACATTTCTACTACACTATTGGGCATACAAGCAAATTGTGTGTTTTGACCTAGTGGCTCTTTGCCACAAGAGGATTGCTTCAGGTGGTGGCTCGAAGTGGATACAAATTTTGGGCACCATTAGTAGTGGTCACCGAGGTGGCAAGAGCCACATATGATGTTATCTACTACAAGAAGTTACTTGATAGGGCTTTCGGAGTTGATATTATATGGAGGCATCATGCTGCTATTGCTCATATATTTAGGGCAAAATGACTTAGAGGAGTTAGAGGAGATTTAGCTACTAAGGTGGATATAGGGGTGGCATGAGAAGAGAGCATGAGATGATACCCGTCAAAGAAAAGGTTAGAAAGAAATTTGGGCTACCACAGGACATGCCTCCACCTTACTACAGCATCAGAGAGATGACTTGAGAGACCCATATCTCCACCATGACCAAAGTGTCTTGATAGGGTAGAAGGAGCAGTGGTGGATACGTGGATAGATGATGCCGAAAGTCACCGATGGATATATACAGTAGTGGGTGGCATAGTGATGGGAGGCACCATCATGGATAGGGAAGCTAGATATTTCTATGTTCATGGTTCGAGAGAGATGCATTTAGGGGTAGGTGGCTGCCCTACTGGATGTAAATCATAGATTCAAAGGTCATTGTGACAGACCCCATGAATAGGTGACCACCCCGCAGCTCAGTGATGACCTTATAGGCCCATTTTCATAGGTACAGTGCATAGTATCGGACTTACAGCCCAATTTATAGACAAGTACCTCCACAGCCCAAAGATAGGCTCCCATACTACATGCATCAAAGTGGCGGGATGTCTAAGGTCCCTAAGTAAAGGAAGGAGGACAAGGATCCCAGATACAAGGACCGAGGCTAGTATTAGTAGGACAGGGCACATAGGTTGTATTGAGACCTATGGCACCACCTCAGATGATGACTATGATGAGGTTCATGGATGCCGTAGAATCGCACACGTTATTATTGGAAAGATCATCTCGATGATTTCTAGATTGATGTTACCTCATCACAATTGAGTACAAAAAAAATTGAGGTAGTGAGTGAGAGGACGAGATCCCACACTCATAGGTCGTGGAGAGCACAGCGGGTTGGTGAGCCAATAAACAAGGTCTTATGGAAAGGATAGTAGTTTGCGTAGGCTGACCCAATTTAGGGCTAGGTGGAGAATAGAAGCACCACCACCCATGGAGGGTGGAGAGATGTTGGTAGGGTGACAAACAAGTTGGGAGGAGGAGACATGTGAGACTGGCCTAGAGGATATGAGGTGAGGTGACGATTAGTCACTTGGTATGATTATTATTTTTGAGGTATTGATATATATACCATCCTGTGTGCTAAAGTTAGTGAGGTTGTATATGAGAGTTTTGTGATTTTGATTTTTATATTAGCCTATGTGCCAAAGATAATGAGGCATGATCTCGATCCATTTGAGATACTTGTATTTTTTTGTGTATATGTGTATTGATACGAGAGACTTTTCCTAGTTATATAGATGATGATATTTATTGTATGGATGGTGTACTTATTTTAATGTTCATTATTTATTTGTATATTGATGGAAACTAGGTGAATTAGGCATGATTGAGTCGAGGTCAAACATACATGATGGATTCAAGGTGAGTTAGGCATGGTGGAATATAGGTGATTCGAGGCATGGTTGATTTTAGGTCATTTAGGCATGGTTGAGTCAGGTACGGGCATAGTGGAGTCTAGGTGAGTTAGGCATGGTGGTGTCCAAGTAATTTAGGCAGTCAAGGTCATTTAGGCATGATGGAGTTAGGTATAGGCATGGTTTGGTTATGTGTATGGGTTTGATTTAATTTCCAAGTTATTGGTAGTATGGAAAATAAATGATGATGTATATGTATGTCATGGTGTAAATTTTTAAAATACTTGATATCATGGATATGTGAAATGATTGATTGGATGTTTTGATGATATGATAGGTATGTATGTTTTTATGATTTGTTTAATTTCCAAATGTTTGTGAAAAATGGAAACTAAGTAAGGTAGAATGTTAATAGAAAAATGAGGGGAAATTGGTTAGGGTAAAGAGTGGCCAAGCTAACCTCCAAGGGCCCCATGCCCTGGAGTGTTGCCTACATAGCCCTGGAAAAAAGGGGCCTCAGGCCGATGTAGTTCTCCCATAAGCTAGGGAAGAATATGATGAGGTAGAGGGATGGTTTGGTAGGTTTTAGGCATGATTGAGTCTAGGTCAGTTTAGGCATGGTTGAGTTTAGGTGATTTTAGGCATGGTTGAGTTTAGGTGATTTTAGGCATGGTTGAAAGGGAATCCTTAAAGTGTAGGTGTTGATGGTCTAGTCTTGTATAGGAAAATCAATAAGGAAGAAAAGAGGTGAATGGTAAAGGAGACAACAAGATCCGCCTAATTGATAAGAACCATAACAAGTCTATCATACCAAATATTGGCTTATGAACATAAGACCCTAAAGGCATTGCATAATTGACTATTCTAAGGGTGAAGAAAGTCACATGATCAAGAAATGTCACATTTGTGGCATGTCCCTTGAGTAGGTAGGAAATTTAGGGTGAAAAGGTGATGAGGTGAAAATAGTTTGGTTTTTAGCGTAACCTAGTGTGAGACAACATGACTATTTGGCAAGAGACTCAAGATCAAAATAGGCAAGTCCATGATGAAAAATTTATATTTTTCTTTTTTTTTTTGTTTTTATAGACTAATCGATGTGGGAAGTATATATGGGATGAGTAGATTATCTCCTTGAGGTATTCGTGAAGATGATTGATGTGAGAAGCTTCTAAATATTTTATTTTATTTTTGCAAGAATAGTCTTATTTTGATGATAGACTATGTATAATATGGCTAACTTTGTATAGTTGTCCTTTGAGGGAGCAATCTATTCATAGCAGCGAGATAGAAAGAGTATATGTCCTTTTGGGAAGTTATCTTTTTTTGGAAGTTTGACTCAAGGATTTGAATCCCATTTTACTTTTGAAATTGTTTTTCTTTGGACTTTTAGGTCATGGACAAGACTATAGAGAAAGATAGGCTCTTGTGTTGAAGACAAAACCATAACACACAAAGGTTAACTATGATAGAGAGGGTTTAAGGAATGAACGACCATGGGATTCCATCTTGAAAAAGATGAAAAGTATCCATGAGGATCATGCCATGAGTAGAGCCATGGTACTCATATTGAAGACAAGGCTGAAAGGTGACAAATAATCACATGATTCTTGTTTAGTCATTGATCCTTAAAATAGGTGAAATGGAAGGTGAATGGTGCACAAGGGACGAGTGTTTTAACTAGAAAGAATGTGATATAGGACTCAATTCAACAATATAAGGGTCAAAGATGCAAGGAATTTATAGGCTCGGAGTTCAAAGTTACCTTAGAGTGAAGACAAATGATAAGCACATGATCCATATGTATGAGTAACTATATAGGGTCCAAGCTAATTAGGATAAACATTTTCCCATTTAATTTTCTCTTCTTTTGTTAGATGTTGATTTTCCTTTAGGACAATGTCGACAACCTGGAAGGTTTGTTCATGGACATGTTTTTCATAGGAACATTTGATACGTTATTGGTAGATTTGGAGGTGATCAAGAGCATTGAGAGGAAGTTCATCTAATAAGTCGAGTTACGCAAGCTTGATCTGGTAAAAGTCATCATCGTTGAGCATATCTTTAAGTGAGATACGAAGAGATGAAACATGGGCCTCAAGAGGTGGAACAACCTTCAGAATCATGAGATCGAGAGATAAATGTGTGGTAGTAGTTGAAGTATGAATACTAGTGCGATAAACTGATAAGGAAAAATGAATGTGTGTATTCCAATCCTTTCCAATATCATCAACAAATTTCGTAAGAATTTTGTTTAAGGTTTTGTTGGCTGATTCTGTTTGGCCATTTGTTTGAGGGTAATAAGGTGAAGAAAAAATGAGTTGAATTCCAAAGGTGTCACAAAGTTTCCTTAGTGTTTTATTTTTGAACTGTTTTTCCGTTATTAGTGATGAGACAATGAGGAACACCAAAGCAACAAATGATGTGATGGTTGATGAATTCACATATTTTCTCAGATTTTGTAGAAATAAGAGGTATGGATTCTACCCATTTAGTGTAGTATTCAATAGCGGTAATAATCCATTGATGACATTGGGAAGAATGAGGATTGATCTCTCTCGACAAGATCCAAACCCCATTGAGAGAAAGGCCAAAGATCTTGTGTGACTGTAAGGCGTGACTAGGGGTGTGATGAATATTAGCATGTTGCTAGCACTTCACACAATGTTTGACATAATGAAAACAATCACAATTTAAGGTAGGCCAATAATAGCCCAGGTGGAGAATGCGTTTAGTGAAAGCTAAACCATTAAAGTGACCTCCACAAATTCTGTCATGAACTTCCTTGATGGTGTAGGGAATTTGAGAGCTTGTTAGGCATTGTAATAGGATACCATTAAATCCACCTTTATAAAGAATACCATCCATGATGATATCATGAGGGATACCTTTGAGAAAGGTTAGTTTTCCATTGTGCGTAAGGTCTAGAGGTAGAATTGAGAGGGAAAGGTAGTCCGTAAACTACTTATACCAAAGGTCACATGGGTCAAGTTCAACGGTTCCAATGAGATTGATGTATTGAAATAAATAAGAAGGTGATTGGAAAATTTGTACTATGAAAAATATTTTAGTCAGACAGTGAAGCGGGCATCGAGATGCAAGATAGCCATGGTGTCAAAAAAATTAGTTAGTGGAACGCAGAGTGGTTTGAAGTTCAAAACGGTCAAAGGTAGTCAAAATTATATCTACATGATGTTTATACTTTTGAAGTATTTTTTACGCCACTAGTATATACCATTAACTTGATTTACAGCTAGTTGAGAGTTGCCAAATTTATTAATCGATTTAACATTTAAGGTAATGGCGGCTTGAAGACCTAATACCAGTGCTTCATTTTCGGCGATATTGTTATTACAATCAAAATTTAATTTGAAAGATAATGACATAGGTTCACCATCAAGAGGAATGAGGATAAATTTGGAACCACCCCCACACTAACATTTGGAACCGTAGAAGAATAAGGTCATCTGGTAAATGGTATCATCTGAAGAGAGGGTAGTGATGCATTCATCTGGGAAATCAAAGTTAGAGGATTGATTCCCGAGAGAGAGGTGTGCAAGTTGGTCTACATAGATTTTTCCTTTGACAAATTTTTGATGAGTGAATTCAAGGTCTACATCTACAAGAAGCATGAGCCAACATGCAATACATTGATGTTAGTAGGGATTAGTGTACATGTAATGTAGGGGGTTAGTATTGGTGACAAAAAAGGTTTTGTGGTTAAGTAGGTAATGGCACATTTTAATGGCGGCGAAAACTAAGGCTAAGAATTATTTTTAGCATGATTATATCTAATTTTGTAGTCTATAAGGCACGGCTTATATAATAAACCACTTGCTCCTGTATTTCTCATTGCGATGAGTGAGCATGGTTCCCGATGAAAGATCGAGCAGAAATATAAAGGTAAAATGGTTGGTCATCCTTGGGGGGGAATAAGCACTGGTGGTTGGAGGAGGTACTATTTTAAGGCTTAAAATGATTTGTTGCATTTGTCATCCCATTTAAAGGAGACATACATTTTGAGGAGATGATGAAATGGGTGGTAGTAGTTAGAAAGCTGCAAAATCAAGTGATGAATAGATTACAACTTTCCTTACAAACTATGAATTTAACGAAGGTTAGTAGGTGGAGGAATTTCGAGAATAGCATTGATTTTAGTGGGGTCAACTTCAATGCCACACAAAGAAATGATAAAACCAAGTAGCTTTCTAAAAATAACAGGGGACAACACACTTGGGTTGAAGGAAAACACAATATTTGATGAGATGGTTAAAGATGACCTTAAGGACGGTAAGGTGTTTAGCCCAATGTTTAGATTTGGAAAGAATATTGTCAGCGTAGTCTTCAATACGCAATGCATAATTTCATAAAATATATAAGTCATAGCTCGCTGATATGTGGCACCAGCGTTTTTAAGGACAAAAGGCATGACATGATAGCGAAGGTTCCCAAAGAGTGATGAAGGCAATTTTGTGTTGATCCTTTGGGGCAAGTAATATTTTGTTATAACACGAGAATCATCCATGAGGGATAGCATCTCATGGATAGTGGTAAGATCAACGAGTTGGTAAATACTACGTAGAGGAAAGTCATCTTTAGGGAAAGATAAATTAAGGTCACCAAAATCTATGCAAATGAGGAGTTCCCCTGTCACTTTTGTTATAGAACAATGTTATAGATCCATTTGAGATAATAAATGGGTAAGGTGAAGGAAACCAAAAGAAAACGTTGAAGTTCTTCTTTGACAAGAAGGGCAATGTGAGGATGCATTTTCTGTAGCTTTTGTTTTACGGGTTTGACTTTAGGAATAGTTCTGATATTGGGGACCATGATGTTTGGGTCAATCTTTGGGCATATCAGGGTAGAACCAAGCAAAAACATTACTATGATCTCAGAGGAATGAGGTAAAATATTCACGATCAACAAAGCATCTAAGGATTGGCCTATCTTTAAAATGTGCAGTTCATCTTGAGTGTGGCTATTGATTTCAATGGTCGATTCATTTAACATGGTTTGTGTCTTAGAAGGTAATGCCAAGTGAATATAATAATATTCTGCACCAAGGTAGGTGAGAATAGACTCACTAATCGACATTGAATGATGTTAATAGAAGGTATATCATCATCAATCATGTCGGGATACGTGAAAGAAGAGAAAAGAGAGCCTTGCCATATAGTTGATAAGTCGAGGTGCAGGAAATGGTGTTCACAAAAAAAGGTTAGGAGGAATGGATTTTGAATCCATAGACTCGTAGTGAAGGTGGTGAAATGGGTAGATGGGGTGAAGGAAGGTTATTGTCCTCAATGAGTTTGACGTGGGATTTCTTAGAAGATGGTTTAACAAAGCCAATATCGATGAGGGTCGTCAATCCTATCCATTAATAATGTCAATCTAGGGATGGTCTCGATGATTGTATTCATTAAGAGAAAAAATATATTTGGAAAACAACTCCGTTAAACACAATTCAAACTTGCTTAAAATAAACCACACATGCGGAAATGTAAAGGCACACTTGCAGAAATAAAGTTTGCATGAATGAAATCACACTTGCATAAATGAAATTAATAAATTAAAAATAACTAAAAGATAGGTAAGACACTTGTGGGTTCAAAAAAGAAATTGTATAGGAAGAAGGATCACATAACATGAAATTAGAAGTTCACAACAAAAGGAAAACTTAATAAAGAAAGGAACATAAAACATTGAAAGAAAAGGACATAAAACATTGATTCTTATTCCCTGGAATGAGTGGCTAACTCATTCCTTGGAAGTGGACTTAGTTCATACTTTCAAACGTAATTCAAAACCTTCAGAACAATTTCACTCAGAAGATTGAGAAAGAACATATCTATTATTCTTGGTTGGGAAAAAATTACATATCAAAGTGTGGGAGGTTGCATCTATAATTCATGAATCTAACCAACTCCTTATTTTGGAAAATATAATATGATCTTATCTTTATTCTAATCCTAACAACTAATATCTCCATCTCCAAAAAATATGGAGAGAGATATATTATTGGAGTCAAAGTCTTATTTTGCTATTTTAGGAAGATTTGCTCCCAGATCTTATCCTTTTTTTGGTAACAAGAATCATAATGATTTTATTATCCTACTTTATTGGAAGAATTTTTTTCCTCAAAAAATTAATTTGACCAAATACCTCTCCCAGATTTCCCATTTGACTTTGTTGTTTCTGATTGTGGAACTTTTGGTGCTCGTCTGATACACTTTTTCCTTGGACTGCAGCTCACTAAAAGTTAGATTTATCTTTATTGGTAAAAATTGTAGAAAATATGAATGATTTTTTTGTTAAACACATTGTTATGAACAAAAACCTCTCTCATATTTTCCATTTGAATTTGTTGTTTTTGTTTGTGGAACTTTTAGTGCTTGTCTAATACACTTTTTCCTTGGATTGTAGCTCACTAAAAGATATATTTATCTTTATTGGTAAATATTTAGAAAATATGAATGATGTTTTTGTTAAAAATCTTACTATTAGAAAACAACTCTATCATATTTTCCATTTGACTTTTCTGTTTCTATTTGTGGAACTTTTAGTGCTTCTCTGATACACTTTTTTCTTGGATTGCATCTCACTAAAAGTTAGATTTATATTTATTGGTAAAACTTGTAGAAAATATGAATGAGTTTTGGTTAAACAAATTTCTATGAACAAAAATTTCTCTCATATTTCCCATTGGATTATCTGATTATTCACAATTCCTCATTTTATGCCGGTTCCAAAACTAAAACTGCAAGTTTGAGCTAACTCAATTGTTAGGAGCTAACTAAAAATAACTATAAATTTTTCACATGATCTTGGATTGAGATGATTATTTTTTTGAACTTGCATAATGTTTTGTGAGGAATCTAAATATGATATTATATTTGAGTTTAGATATAATATTCATGATCAATTCCACTTTTCCTAGAACTAGCATTATCTTTTCCTTTATGTCCTGCGTACACACAAGACTTTGCATATTTCCTAACTAATCAATAGGATTAGTCAAAAAATATATAACAAAAGACTTCTAAAGAATGAACAAGATATATATCTTATATTCTATCTTAAGAAAACTATAAGTTCTTAGATTACATTTAAATCCACTTTCAAAGGTAACTTGGAAGGAAAAAATAATGGTAATTTATGACCTCATCAAATACCACTTGGTCTTTATGTTTACGTGTGGTACATGGGATGAAACTATGACAACCTAGTTAAAAGAAACCAAATCCAAAACCCTTCCATGAAAAATAATGGAGGAAGGTGTGAAGCGGCGCGGTTGGTGAGAGATTGAAGGTCAGATGAAAATGGTCGCATTTGGGAAGGTGGCGGTATGAGTAGTAGAATTATTAGGTCTCCCATATGCTAAGTTGGTGTGAAGGTGGGGAGGACCATAAGGGAAAACCTTTCCTATGCGGTGATCATAGTGAGGATGTTGGTAAAGGTTACCATACTCTTGAGGAGTAAGGAATGTGTCGATGTTATACAGGCGGTACTCCCCCATAGTGAGACATTGAAAAATACCTTCTAAGGGATCGGTAGTGGATATATGGGTAGTGGGAATAGATGAATCACTAGGTGATTATGAAGAAGAAACATTGGTTGGTTGATAAGTAGATGGGTTAGTTGCGAAGGTTACGAAAATAGTGGGAAGTGAGGAATTAGGAGTGGGAGAGTAGTGGAAGCATTGGTGGATAGGGTTGTATGTGAAGGAAAAGTGACAGTGGTGGTGGATGCCTTAACTGGTACAAGAACATCATTAGGTTGTATAGTTATGTCATTCATGTTCAAATTTTACATAGCGAGTGTAACTTTTAAGGACCACAAACCATGACGTGTATCCAAGGTTGGCCAAGTACCTGCAGGTTGTAATGGAAATACCCCTCTAAGATGTAGAATAATTTTGGAATGGTACGGGGGCCCACATG
This sequence comes from Taxus wallichiana var. yunnanensis, assembly GCA_018340775.1. Lineage (NCBI taxonomy): Eukaryota > Viridiplantae > Streptophyta > Pinopsida > Cupressales > Taxaceae > Taxus > Taxus wallichiana. The sequence goes on along the minus strand of CM031243.1, from coordinate 358,079,220 downwards.
AATGTGGAGAATGATGGTGCTAAGGGTCGAAGTTATGGCATCATTGAATGAATGCAACATAACTAGATTATTATGCATGCAATTAGTGGGGATGCATATTTGGTTGTACACATGGGAAGATATAATATTGATGTTGGCATGTCCATTAATCATAACACAATGAATGCGTATATTATTAATGTAGATGGAGATGAACATGCCACAATCAAAATCATCTAATTAGAGAGGTATAATCTCGTCATCATAGAAACCGAGATCGACTACTTGATGAGTGGTATCATGTCGCAATCTATACATGTGTGTGTGATCGATTTCTATTACCTATTACCCGATTTGACCATTACCCATTACCCAAAGTGCCCATACCCTTACCTACAACCCACCTACCTTCACTTTCATCACTTACACATTTATCAAACCACTCACCGACTCTGTCTAACACCTCATCAATTCGTGGTTTGAGGGGGATCATCTTCAGCCCTACTTGGGGCAACCTAACCTCCATTCAAACTGGAACACCAATTTCTTGTTTTTGTCATTATAAACTTACAAATACAAGCTACACAATAAAAAGGGCAAAATGTAGACACAAAAATTGGGTCATACTCCCTTTAAACCCCGATAATTAGATTAATAATATCCTACCTATTCATATCCCCTAGTTCACATGTTAATTAAAATAATTATCTTAATTAAATTAATTAATACCCTCACTTAACCACCTCACCTAGCCACCTCACTCAATGACCTACTCAAACCTCATTAATGACCTAATACCGAGTCTAAACATATCATAAATAGCTAGGACTTAGTCTCAACCTAAATTTAACTCCTATTAACAAACCTAAAAGGACTCCTACTTATCTTGCCATGATCTATCACTCAAGATTCGGTAGAAGGTTGGAGATCATGCCAAAAATAACAATAATCTAGCTATTTTTAGCCAACCTAGATATTCCCGCCTTGACCGACACCGACTATATCTCAACCGATGTCGGTCACGAATCGTGGTCGGTTAGGTTTAATATGTTTCAAAATCCTTGGAGCCTTGGCTCAAGGTTGGTCATTCGATTCAGATCTCATTTCTTCCAGAGACTTGGAGCACTCAAATTTCTTTAGCACTCAGGAAAAATAAGACACACAGAGAGCACTACCAACATCGATCACCATTCATCATCCTCTTCATGATCATAGATTCATACAGAGAGGCACAAAGGTCTGAGCTGTTGCATCACGAATACAATAAATCTTCTCTCTGGATCTCTACTGTCACCATATTCATCACCTATGTTCTCCAATCTACTTCCTAGTAAGTATTTAACATCTCTACACTGAATCTCTAGTTTCCTTGTGTAGATTTATTTATTCATCTCTGTAGTTTATTTCTCTCCACACCCATATACTTCCTTCCATCAACCCATCACACGATCATACTTATAATTTTCACTAATTTTCACCTTCTCCTAGTCATCTATGAGTATTCAGAACCATTTTATGGCCCCACTCTCACCATTTCCAACCTCTCGTACAATCATAGGAGTTTGAAATACTAATTCTAATAACTTTTTATTAATTGCCCCTACCGATGCCAATTACCAAAATGGCGTTGGTCACTCTTCCTAACCGACATCAGTCACCAACTGGCACCACTTACTGTGTTTGTCAATATATCTCAGACCAACGAGCTAATAACCACTTCTAAATAACCCGAGAACCATTTCTTATCCTTACCATACCTTACCAAGAGCATGCACCAAACTTGTAACTCAACACCAGCCCAATCAACCCTCCTGTTTTGACCTTGAAAAACATTTTGCATGACCTTTCTTATTTTTTTGTACGAGATACCTAAATCGTTTCAATTCCAATAGGATATTTACTTCATGTATGATTTAAATAACATTAATATTGTCATATAGAAATGGGTGATATCCTGTTCGTGAAGTATCATGCTTCCATTAGGGAGTCCACTCATTATGTTTCTAACTCTATTTGGTGGTATTATTTTGTATCTATAGGTAGTTCCTCCTAGACAAATTGGAGCTCTCACATCCATTCGATCTAGAATTCATCTACCCATGCATTTGACCTTCAACCGATATTACAACAGGTATTCCTCCTTGGCCTTCTACCCTTATCTATTTCATTAATCTACTAATAATCGATGAAACATTTTAGTATCATCTAACCATTTTGTTTGGGTTTGAGCGGTCGTAAGGTCTAAGGGTCGAAATGTGATAACCAAGGTCTCTAAAAGGTTAGCTAGAATGTTGGCATAAGACTACGCAATGGATCACAATGTGAGGTGAGTGTGGCTGATTTTGATGGGAGAGGTGTCACGGGAGGTGGAATTAGATTTGAATTAGGTTTGACCACTTTGGTTTAGTAGGTGGTATTATTTTAGATTTTGGTTGTACCTTCTTGGGTAAAGGCGTAGTTGATGAACTAGCGATAGAAGGTGTTGTAGGCTTAACTACCACTTTGGAGGGTAGTGGGTTTTTAATTTTTCTTGCACATTCCTAGGTAAAGGTGAGGAAGGATTACATGATGTGGATGGAAAGGCGAGATAGTAGAAGAGGATGTGTGAGCCAAGGTGATAAAGGAGGCATGGTGAAGGTTGTTGACAGAGGCAAGGTGGAAGGTATGGGTTGAAGAGAAGGAAATCTCAGCAGGTCGATGAGGTTATGTAAGTGGTGGGGGTATAGGCAGTAAGAAATATGTGGGTAATGGTGAAGGTGTGCGTTGTGTAGGTAAGTTGGGTGTAATAAAATATCATGATGAAGAGGTGGGCTATTGTGCTTTTGGTTTTCCTTGGATAGGAGGTTGTTTGGCCAAGGTCGACGGGTGAGGTCCTAGGATGGAGGGTAGTGGTGAAGGTGACAGAGGAGTAGTGGGTGAAACCGGTGTATGTGGCCTAGAAGGTTGGGTCTTCCTCTAAGATGGGGGTATAGTTTTCACACGACCTTGGGAAGATGTGACTAAGTCCAATTTGACAAGATCATGGAATGAGCTTGATGTCAGCATGACTCCTAATGTAGTGATGGTTCTAGTTGTAGGGGAAAATGTAGGTGGATGTAGGTGCTTAGGCATAGGATCAGGTTTGATTGTTGGTAAAGATTTAGGTGTAGGCGAGGGTGATGAAGAAGAGGCTGTTATGAATGGTATGGGCATGGTTGGTTTGATTGTCTAAAATACCTTTGGATAAATTGTAGAGGTATCAATAGATGACATTTGCATTTGGGTTGAAAAGGGTAGCCAGAGACATCCCCAAAGCATGGAATTATCAACATAATCCAAGCACTCTACCAGGCATGAAAACAAAACTATTGTAAGAGGAGATGACATTGATTTAGTAGTAATCCCTATAAAGTATGTTTGTGAGACAGGAATTGGTTGGCTTTAGACTTTGTGGGTAAGAGAGCTGAGAGAAAATCAACTGGATCTTAGAAGGCTAATGGGGAATTATCACCAATAGGAAGTGGCACTTCTAAAGGATCCTCTATTGGTAGGGGAGATGATAGGTGGGATGAGGTAGGTTCCTCTTTTGGTGGAGAGGGAGGTGAGCATGACTCTCCCGTGGGTAGGAGAGTTAACACCACAAGTTGTTCATTAGGTTACGAGGGGAGTGATGAAATGGCATTGAAAAATATTATGGTCTCCTCTATGGGTGAAGGGGGAGATGAAGGGGACTCCTTTGTGGGTGAAGGAGTAGATGAAATAGGATCCTCCATGGGTAAAGGAGCTCATGCTAGAATCTCCTCGATGGAGGGGATAGGAGGAAATTGTGGAAGGGATGGTACGACTTCAAAAATAACATGAACTTCACGAACATTACTGTCATTAGTCACAAGTTCACTAGTTTGGTTAGATGACGAGGTGTGATTAGGAAATGGCTTCTTAAAGATATGTAAGTTCTGATTAGCGATGCGTTCAAGTTTTCTAAGACGAGATCTCTTTTGTCTAACATTTCCTGGACAATGTTTTTGAAGGTTGTACAATTACCATCGTTGTGTCCTTTAAGATGATGGTAGTTGATGTAATCATGTTCATTGTACCATGCAGGCATAGGATGAGTAAGGTAAAAACTAGTATGTGGTTTGATGGGTGGAAGAGAAATTTCTCTAGCTTTTAGAATTTTTTCTAAAACTGATGAATAGGGCTCTCTTATGGGAGTGTACTTTCATTGCTCTCACCTGAATTGGAAATCTTGAATAGGAGAAAGGTTGGAAGAAGGTTTTGATTGATTGGATGGGTGAGATGGGCCAAATTTTAAAACTACTGCGTTGGCAGATCCTTTGACTTTGGAATAATTATTTTGGGGTTTAGAAGAGGAAGAGGCATCATTTGACTTGAATGTAGCACTTTTTTATGTAATTGAATTTTCTTTTCTTCTATGGGATGGATTTCAAGTTTTCTAGCCATAGTGAACACTTCATTAAAGGTACAAAAGGTTTAGACATGGAGAGTTGGTTAGATGTTGAAACAAGTTTTAAAACCCGCAAGCGAGGATCATGAGGGACAACATGCACATCAATGGATGTGCAAACAATAGCGTGAAGAGATCTTGGGAGGAGTGAGCATCAACTGAATGTGCATGCAAATATTTGAAACACAGGAAGAACCTGGTTAAGCCATAAAACTCTCCTCTATCTCATAGATCAAATGGTTAGTACATATAGGAGGTGATTAGTAACCCCAGTGCTGCAATCATGACAACTTGAGTACGAGAGGGGAGTTACATTCCCAGAATAGAAGTGTAACTCCCAATGCGCATATGATGCACTTGATTCAGCAGCGTAAGAGAATCTCATAATGACCCCTAAATGACACATGGATCTACGATCTCACCTAAGTGAGATGACTCACCTAATGATATGGAAAATAACACACACCAACACCCCCTTCATTGTAAATTAGGATGAAGCGGAAAGTGAGAAATGATAAATGGGTCGGTCTGCAAAGCCCGATGAGGTACCCATGTACAAGAAAAACATCCCAAATAGTGAAGGAAAACCGAAGCGGGAAAAACATCCACCACAAGAGAAAAACAATTTCTAATCTAAGAAAGATGCCAAATATGGGTCCCAGCTCTAGGCGAGCACGAAAGGGTACCCATGTACAAAAAGAGAAATCTCTCGAAAGAAGAAGAAGAGAGAAGAAGAGGGAGATGAGAGAAATGAAGAAGATGTCATGGATGGATCGAACTCTGTGGCTCTAGGAGGTCTCCCAAAAGAATGTCGATGAAGAGATATTTTTCCCTCTGGACTAAAGAAGAGCCGGCCGCATCGAACTATGTGCCTACCCTTAGGGAGGAAAAAAAAATGAAGTGCTAGAAGTCCACCCACTCCACAAAGGAAACTGAAGGTAGCAACATGAAGAACTCTAAGTTTGGTGCACGAAGTGTGACATAGGTCTAGCGAGTGAGTGCAAGGAACCGAAGGTAATGCCACATGCGTAGAACTGTTAGAGTGTGAAGAGTGAACACCTATAGAAAGGATGTCCAAGTGATGTGAAGGGAATAAAACATCCTCCACAATAGAAAAGGGATCCACAAGCAAGGGTGGATCAATGAAGGTCTCGAAAAAGTGGAAGTGGTAAAAGTCCCAAAATGGGCACTCCCAACAATGGAGATGATGAACTGCTCTGAAACACTTGTAGATGGATGAGGGACTGTAGAGCATCACAAGTAGACTCTACGAAAATACGACTAAGGTCAGGTAGATACTTGTCCCAATGAGGGGGCTCAACAAACAGAAGAGCGATGTATGATAGGTATGAGTCATCCAATGAAGGTAGAGGAGTGGAAGGGGCCTCGTACACTAGAAGTGGAAAGGAGTGGCTATGATCTTTGTATATGAGGCGAGAAGGAGACCGCTTTCGATATTTGATGAGATGTGGGGGTGACAACAATGCGGAATAGTGAGAGAAAGAGGCGAAGAGTCCTCATGTAGTGCTCTCTACATCGAAGCAGGTGCACAATCCTCGTCATCGGAAGTAGAACCAAGTGAGCTGTGTTAGTGGAACTATCATCACACGAAGAAATGGAGGAGATAAGCTGAATCAGCAACAACAATAGTGGCGGAAGTATGTGAATGGTCTCCATAAAAGGGTGAAGAATGCTCAGAACACGATGAGGTGGATCTGAGTCTGCCACGTGAAAAAAGAGGGAATGAGAGACATGCATCATCATGTGACCAAAGATGTGGTTGCAAGTGTCGAGAAATTCCTCCGAGACAACGATGATCGAGTGGGTGTAGTAAGCTGTCCCAAGCAAGAAGGTAAAAGACCCTCGTGGGTGAAGTAACGTTCTATGGAACCATGCCAAATTGAATAGTTCCCTCTCTCGGTGAGAAGTGGTGGAGGCTGTAAAGCAATCCTATGATGCTCAAGTCTAGAAAGAGAACTCTCCATGAGAAAAATACAAGATGTAAGGTGCATGAAAGCAAGATGTCGGACTCGGCCGATAATGCATCTGCATGCGAAAACCCAAGAGTACAATCAACCCCCCTAGAATGCGGCACTTTATAAAAGTAGTGTGTTTACAAAATTGATAATTCCATCATGTAGAATGTGAAAAACATGCAACTTTGACTAAAGAAGTGCTCAGATCCGAGCAACGAGTCAAAAGTTATAGCACAAAACAATTCCCGCAATTGATGAGAAAATGCAATAAATGCTGCAAACACATTAAAAAAAGTGCCCGAAATGGGTGCAAAGGGTATCATGTGACTACTCGTTGGAAATGACACAAAATTTTAGTAGGGGTTTATTTTGATTGTGAGAGGGGTTAGCCTCCTGCCAACCCCGGACCTCGCCCTTCGTCTTCAAAACTCGTAGGAGGGGATTAAATAAGCCAAAAACAACAGTCTAAAACTTATTACATGCCAATGAATGAAATGTTTTGTTTTTAATCACCCTAAAACATTAAAAAGAAGGTGATAAGAAGTGTGTGGGGGCCCACGTTGATGGAGTTGGTTGTTCAAGGAGGAGGAGAGGTGGCCCACGTGCTTGTAACCACTGCTAGCAAGAAGCAACAGACCTGCCTCAACCGTTACACCCTCCCACATGCTGGTGATGCGCTGGAGGTGCTACAGGTGCCAGAGGAAGGAAAAACATGCCAAGGAGCTGCTGTTTAGGAGGCCACGTGCTTGTAAAATGTGAGAGCTCCACGTGGAGGTAAAAAAATGTTTTTTGTAGAGTTGAAATGACCAAGCCCGAAAGCTTGGTGGGTTTAACAACCAAAATTAGCTTTGAAACTAATCAATGCTAGAGAAGGCATTGCTATTTTACAGAGCAGTGTGTTGACCAGAATGTAGGTTTCAACGTAGGTGAGTGGAACAACACAAGCACAGGAACAATGCGCAGCGGCTGAGGAGTCCGCTCAACCAAAAAATGAGTTGCAGAAGTTAAAACACCCAAGGCCATGTGAAAAAGTGGTGCAAGTCTTCAACGTAGACACCACCACTCAAATAAGTTACAGAGAGCCAACTTCTTAATGCGTGGTGACCATGAAGGACAAGGAGCGTACATCATGCAACAAAAGAAAAATGCCAACAAAGAGCTATAATGAACCAAGAATGCATGCAGAGATCCTGCAGGTTGGAAGAATAGGTAAATCTGTGGGAAAGAACCAATCACTACTAGTCGAGTGCCACAAGCAACATGATCGTAGTAAATAATGAACCAAGAAGAATACCCACAGAAAAACCATTACGAGGCCACGTGGAAGAAGTAATCATGAACTCAACAATGGATAAGTCAAGGTTGGCGGCACCGATAACCAATGTAATATAACTCACAAAAACACCTCCAAATGTGCATGCAAACCTGAAGAATCGAGTGGTCAAAGACACTAAACTCAAAAAAATACCAAAACCTTGAACAACCACCTCAGACACACAAATAACCCAAGGAGAGGTATGATGCTCGAATCAATGCAAGAAGCACACAACTAGAATATCCATTACGACACACGCTAAAAGATATTTGAATATCATCTTTGGAAAGTGAAAAAAATGAGCGAGCAACATCGAGGAGTGCAGATCCACAAGATCTGCTCTGATACCATGAAAGAGGGTTTAAAACCCTCAAGCGAGGATCACGAGGGATGATGTGCACATCAACGGACATACGAACGATAGTGTGAAGAGATCTCGGGAGGAGCGAGCATCAACCGAATGTGCATGTAAATATTTGAAGCATGGGAAGAACCTGGTTAAGCCATAAAACTCTTCTCTATCTCATAGATCAAATGGGGTGTACATATAAGAGGTGTTGAGTAACCCCCTGATGCTGCAATCATGACAACTCAAGTAGAGAGGGGAGTTACATTCCCAGAGAATATAAGTGTAACTCCTAATGACGCATATGACACACTAATGCGGTGACACTGGCGACGTGTAAGAGAATCTCATAACAACCCTAAATGACACATGGATCTATGATCTCACCTAAGTGAGATGACTCACCTAATGATGTGGAAAATAACACACACCAACATATGTGCTTGACACAAGCCCTAGTGAACAAATCTATAAGCTCAATTTAAGTAGCTAGAATGTAAGTTGGTTGATGAGGCTCCATGATGAGCAAAAAAATCTGTGAAAGACTTGTCATCATATTGTTGTGTTGAGTACAATTCGGTCATGGTGACCTTCTTGATGATATTGATTGAAAAATTGTCCAGGAAGGCTTGAGCCACTTGGTTAAATGAGTAAATGGAATGTCGAGGTAAACCACTATACCAATCCAATGTAGGTCATGTTAAGGACATTGGGAATGTCGCAAGAGTAGAGCGTCGTCATGAGTGATTAAATAACACCCATGTTTGAAAGATCGCAAGTGTTGTTGCATGAGTCCTCTTTATTGTTGAACCGGTTGAATTTGGGCATTTCCCAATGTGTAGGGTATGGACGAATGGGAATAGACGGATGAATGGGATCATTGCAGATTTTTTCATATGTCAAAGAGTTGCGAGAGCCAGAAACCGATGCTTCTAATGTTTGCATCTTCTCCATCATCATTTTAATAAGGTCATTGGTAGGTTATGATGATTAGGCACCCCTTGTAGTATAAGGGGGTAGATGATGAATGTAGGATGAGGATGACATCCTAGTATATGGTGGTGCCAAGTATGAGAAGTGCAAGGGGGAATAGATGCGGAGTGGAAAATATCCCAAATAGGTGATAGACGAGATAGGTGGTTGTTGGTGATATGTGTAAGTAGGTGGGGTGGATGTAGTGATTCTTGTAGTGATTGGAGGTAAAGACTATGAGATGGAGAGGATGATGTTTTGGAATGGAGTATGAGTTTTCGACACCATGGGTGGTTACGATGCAATAGGTATATACGAGGTGGTGGGTGCAGATGGGAAGGTAGATGATGAAGGAATGGTTGACACCATGGGTGAAAATGATGTCAAAAGAGCTGATGTTGTAGGTGCCACAAATATTGAAGATGTGGTGTCGAGTTTGGATCTACAGGCGTGATAAGGTGGAAGAGGGTAAGGTCGAGTTAGTACTAGCCAATGCGAAGTGGGGACGAGGGTAGGGGGATGGACACATGAATGTCATATAAAAATTATACGAGATGAATCTGAGTATATGAATGGTAAATATAATGTTGTAAGGTAGTGGAGTTGTGTTCGAGGAGTTTCACGAACTACTCGTCAATGGTATTGATGATAATGGGATGATTAGGATCCATAGGTGAGTGAGGATGGAAGGTGGTGATGGGCTAAGTGAGAGTGGTTGAAGGCTTGCATGGAATAAAAGGGCATTGGCTTGACTATGAGTCAAAACCATGTGAGTTGGCATAGGCTTGGAAATATGCTCTCTGTAAATGACACAGAAAAATAGAAGAAATGGAGAAAAATAGTTCCGGTAGGTGAAAATTGATGTTGTTTTAATTAAAAATTTAAAACACAGGAACCAACGGCGGTTGGGTTAACCAATGATGGTGAGAGGGTGACCAATGATGGTTAAGGTGACTGATACTGGTTACTATAGAAAATCAAAAGCTTTACAAATGAGGCAATAACTGATGAAAAATGAAGTAAAACCTAGATTTTACAGTGATTTTAAAAGATCCAGAGGTATGATGAGCGTGTTTAAGAAGTCCCAGAAAGAACAAAAAATTGATGAGTGATGTTTTGGTGAAATGACCTCAAAAATTAGAAAACTAACAATGGTTAGGTTAACTGATGATGGTTAGATGTAAACCGGTGATGAGTCGTTGGATCGAGTGCCGAGTCCTTTGTGAAATTTTAAAAGATGAGAAAAAAATAGGATTTAGTGACTTAGATAAAATAAAATACCAATCTAGAAACTTGAGTATGGTAATGATGAATCCTAACACACTCGAAATATTGAGAATATACCAACTATAATTGTGGAACATGAAAGGAAGAAAGAAAATGGAGAAAACAAACTCACAACCGAGAACACAATTCAAACAAAAACTATGAAACACGAAATCCTATGGGTGAATTTTAAGTTTTAGCTTATGCTATTTTAGAATGACTTGTGAATAGAATAAAGTTTTTGGTTGGATAGAAGGTGTCCTATGAAATCCAAGATCTAAGGATGGTTTTAAGTAAATTTTGGTGGGGCGACCCTTTCTCTAAGTTAATGTGCGGACAGAGAAACCATTTGGGAATCCACTTTCGATCCTCGATCGTGTGATCATTGAAAAATTCTTCTACTTAGGAGGATATTTAAGAAGATGTGTAAATTATTTAAGTGGTTTGGTATAGAGAGAGTGTGCAAGTGAACTACGATTAAATTAGTCAACCATCAGTTGGGCATGACTTCTAGTGTATAGGTTGCCCTCAAATTAATGTGAGCTATAATGCAACAAACTAGAATGAAATGCAAGTGTTTTAAGCCCAAATCCACAATTATGTTCAATGTAACAAATGGAGAACATGAAGAGGGATGCTCTTTCACTAATGCAATGCAGTAAAAGGAAGACGTGTTCTTTTTAAAGCACTAAAAGTATGATTTCTTTTAGACAATAGAAAGAAGGAGAATATTCTAGAGAAGAAAATTAATGTGAATACTTTTTGAAGGGAAATAAACACACAATTTTTCCTAGGAATGAACAAATGAAAAGGAACCCCTAATGGGTCCCATTGGGTGTGCCAAAATGTTTCACCGGATTCTTAGTAGATTAATGAAACAAATAAGGGTATAAGGCCAAGGAGGAATACCTATTGTAATATTGGTTGAAGGTCAAATACGCGCGTAGATGAATTTTGGATCAGAACGGATGTGAGAGCTCAATTTTGGGTAGGAAGAACAACATGTAGATACAAAAGCGATACCTCGAATAGAGTTAAAAAAACAATGAGTGGATTGCCTAGCGAAAGCTAGATCCAGGAAGCATGATACTTCTGAACAGGATGTCAATCCACTTCTATATAACAATATTAATGCTAGTTAAATCATACATGAAGTAAATATCCTATTGGAATTGAAATGATTTAGGTATCTCATACAAAACAATAAGAAATCTCATGCAAAATGTTGTTCAAGGTAAAAACGGGGAGGTTAATTGGGTTGGTGTTGAGTTACGAGTGTCAGATACGAGCTCTGGGTAAGGTATGGTAAGGATAAGAAATAGTTCAGGCTATTGGAAAGTGAGTATTAGATCACTCATCTAAGCTATATTGACAGACACAATAACAGGTGCAAGCTAAATGACCGATGTCGGTTAGGAAGAGTAATGACATCATTTGGGTAGGCAAGCGTCGTTAGGGGTAATTAGCATAAAGTTCTTAGAATTAGTTTTTCAAACTCCTGTGTTTGTACAAATGTTGTAAATGGTGAGAGTGGGGTCATAAACTGGTTCTGAAGACTCAGAGATGCTTAGGAGAGGGTGAAAATGGGTGAAAAGTCTAGGTATGATTAGGTGATGGGTTGATGGAAGGAAGGAAGTATATGGGTGTGGAGAGAAATAGACTACAAAGATGAATAAATAAATCTACACAAGGAAACTAGAGATTCAATGTAGAGATGTTAAATACTTATTGGAAAGTAGATTGGAGAATGTAGGTGATGAAGACGGTGACAATATAGATCTAAAGAGAAGAGCCATTGTATTCTTGCCGTGGCGATTCAGACCTCCGTGCCTCTCTGTTGTGAATTTTTGATCATGAAGAGGATGATGAATGGTGACCGATGTTGGTAGTGCTCCGTGTGTCTTATTTTGCATGAGTGCTAAAGAAATTCAAGTGCTCCAAGTCTCTAGAAGAAATGAGATCCTGAATCAAATGACCAACCTACGCAAGGCTTTTAGAAATATATTTAACCTAACCAACCATGGTTAGGTGACATGCATTAGTTGAGACATAATCGGTGTGGTCAAGGTGGGAATATCTAGGTTGGCCAAAAATAGCTAGATTATTGCTATTTTGGTGTGATCTCCAACCTTCTTCTGAGTCTTGAGTGATAGATCATGGAAAGATAAGTAGGATTCCTTTTAGGTTTGTTAATAAGAGTTAAGTCTAGGTTTATACTAAGTCCTAGTTAGTTAGGATAGGTTTAGACTTGGTCTTAGGTCATTAATGAGGTTTGAGTAGGTCATTGAGTGAGGTGGCTAGGTGAGGTGGTTAAGTGAGGATATTAATTAATTTAATTAAGATAATTAATTTAATTAACATGTGCACTAGGGGATATGAATAGGTAGGATATGGTTAATCTAATTACCGAGGTTTAAGGGGAGTATGACCCAATTTTGGTGTCTGAGGATCATATAGTTTTGGGTGGGATTTTGGGTAGACGGTTGAATGGCTCAAACTTCCTCAAAAGTCAATTAGAGTATTTTATGAAGTATACCAATCAATTTGGGTATTTAAAGCCTTGAATTGTATAGGGGATGCATCAAATTATTATATCCTTATACTCACCAAGTAATGTGTAAGAGAGTGTTAGCCTCATGTGGTAGAGAAGTCATATGTTGCTACAACGAAATATAGATAAAAATTACATATTCATAGTAGTTTGTTTAGTCACTAAATCACACACTTTGAGTCAATATTTAGTCCCGGTCTCATACTACTATTCATATGGTTTTTGAGTGAATAAATTACTAATTAACCCATGTCCTTTGGCCTTTTTACTTTTCTTTTTGTCGTCACTTCTGATCCTTCGACCATATACGCGATCTGTTATGTCATTTTGCATTGTTTTTATTTCTAACTAGGGAACCCATCTAGGATTGAGGCACTCCGGGTGCCCTAGTCCCCTCTAGGTGCCATTACCCTTTTTGTACTTTTCTTCCATACTTTGGGCACTTTTTATCCATTTGAGATTTCTATATTTTTAGTGGTCAACATTTGTTGGTGAGAAAAATCGGCATAGCAAAGAACATATAGAAGGTTTGTATGCAAGAGTAGAGCACATTGAAAAGCACAAAAGGATTGCAAAGGAATCATGTGCGAGGATAGAGACAAATTCAGGACTTAGCCATTTTCACAATGAGGAGATATTTTTGGAGATAGTGTGGGAACACATAAATTGGTTGGAAATTTACGCGACACGCATTGGTTATTTTGGAGGATCAGCTATGAAGTGCTTTGCATGGATACATGATGAGAATAGATTTGCTAATGATAGTTAAGTAGAAGAAGTTTATTGTTAGCAAACGTGTATGTGTGGCTATTATTGTAGCAGCGCGTGGCTAATAATAGCATGTGACTTATTTTGGGGTGAGATAAGTGGTGAAGGGAAGTCCCGCCCTTATAAATATGAAAGAATTGTGTGGCATAGTGTGTCATATAAGAACTAAATTATTGTGAGGTTGTGTTGCCAAATCCGATGCACGCAGACTATGGCACTATTTATTGCGTGTAAGCTTCTATGTGTTTATCATGTTTAATCTGATAGAATGTGTTGGCTGAATCAGAGTGTCAAATCCCGAGTATAATTGGCTCGTGCATGCTTGATTTTCATGATGGTTATCTCTTAAGTCTATTATTGTTTAGATCTAGATACGAATATGTCTTGTAGAATGATATCTTATTCATAGATCTGAATTCTTTAAGTCTTCATCATGCTAACATCCTATGATAAGTAACCCTAAAGAGGACCTAGTACCATTACATGCTTCGGGTGAGCACTTGTTCTAGGTTGAGTGATGTCTTTAGTGCGCCTAGGCTCTTCTTTGGTGAATTCTAGCATGTATCATTGGTTCCATTTTCGGGACCTCTTTTTAAGTTTTTTTCGAGGATGGTTCACGATGAAGACATCGGTTGACCCTAGAAAGTGTTGAGGAGTGGATACATGACCTAGAAGAATAATAGACATGGTGGTTCAGCACTAGATCGAGTTTAATGCACAAACGTGGGTGGAGCGAGAATTTGAATGTTTGTTTCTATGATAGTTTCTTCATTATATTTACGATAGAATTTAACGAGTTCTTTGGTTGCTTATGCGTATAAATGGAATTGGAGGTATCACACACTTATCTAGATGTAGGAAGAATTTCAAACCCTTTATGATGTTGATCTAATTTGGAATCACGTTGTGGATACGTGGTTCCATGGTGTTCTGAACAATTATATCTTAGAGTACTCAATTTCCACTTATTTATGCCAGAGATATTTGAATTCTAGTTTTTACAATATCCCACGGGAACTTACCTCGAGGAATTCCACTAACAATCAAAATTTTGATGGTAGCTTTGAATTTTGAGAGAAAAATGATGGCTAACTAAACCCCACCACACACGGGGGTAGGCGCAGGCTTGGTGAAAGATGGCGGAGACCTAGCGGTAGAGAGGAAGAGAGAGGAAAGGTGGCTTAAGGATAATGAGGTGCATGAGAAGGTGGTAGAGAAGGATTGGGATGTTGCGGAACAAATGGTGTCATGGAGAAAGATAATTCGGGAAGGAGTTGAAGTTCACGCAAAGATGTGGAACCTAAGCATCAAAGAACTCCCCATTTGGGAAAGCCTGAAAGGTAAACCTCCTCGACCTCATGAAGAAGTGTGCGAGAGAAGAGACAACTGAGCTATGGGAACACATCTAAATCCACTTGGCAACCTTTCCCTTACAATTGGTTTTCCAGCATCTAGTACAAAAAATAGTTAGCAAGCTAATTCAAGCGAGTTGAAGAAGCGAGGCGAGTCTTATAAGAGGCACAAAAAAAAATAGTGAAAATGGTTTCGTTGTTATATGGGAGTTCCTTTTTGGGTGTATCATCTCTATAGAATTCAAAGTGCGCAAATTTTAGACTATATTAAGGAGTAGTAACACTTCCTAAATTTGTTGGGCTATAGTTCATTACTATTGTTAGGACACGGGAAGTACATCTTTTGGGTCGACCCCAACTACAAGTTTGGGATTAGGAGGTATAGGTGGCTCTAGCTCCAGTGGATCTGGTGGTTTTGGAGGTGAAGGAAACACAAGAGGTTACGGATCGAGGCGGGTAAGGTGCTGCTTGCAGACCCCAAAATATTTACATGGAGTTTTCTCTTCGTCTTCTAGAGTATAGGGGCATAGAATATGTTGTTGAACATGTAAATATGTGTGAAATAATGTGTTGCACAAAAGGAATCAAGACTTCTAAGCATAGGGAAAGTCAATTTGCTACTACATTACAAAGTACGCACACATTTGGTACAAAAGTTTGACCTGGTCATACTTGTGTAGACTATGCAACCTTATAAGATGCTTTCCTTAAAGAGTTTCACATCCCTAAATCGAGCAAAAGAGTATAAGTGAGCTAAAGGATATCAAACAAGGAACTATTGAGAGTGTTAGAGAGTATGGTGCCCATTTTAAAATGATGTTATCTAAACTTTCTTATGATATTCACGCAATCAACATGCACTGATGGTTCATTAGAGGCCTAATTACACCTTTTAGAAAGGTCTTTATCACATAAAACATACACTCGATCCATGCAAAGCACTTGAAGCCACTTTACACGCTACTTTGAGGTAGTTGGAAGTATAGACATTGGGATAAGCCCATTTTAGAAGTAGAGGTGCAACTATGGCAAAGCGGTTGGAAACTATCGAGAAAAATCGGTGCATGAGGCGTGCATAGGGATTTGGTGAACAAATTGTGAAGTGGAAGGTAACACTGAGAGGATAGTTGTCTCTGCGAGATCAATGCGCTCACTTTTGTTAGGCAGTGAGATATGCCATCTAAACCATGATGCTAGCCGTTGCTATTCATTACTATAACATGTGATAAGGAATAATGTTTCATGCTACTGCAAAATATGTAGGTCCATGACTCATGCATGACAGAAGATTGCCCATTGATTAGTTAGATCCATGATCTTTATAGATATTGGTGTATGACAAACATGATTCTCGAGATAAATATAAAGGAAAGAATGAGCATCGTTGGGATCAAAATCAAGCGCGTTATGATCAAAATGAAGGGTGTTTTGAAGGCATCCATGGTTGAGGTCGAGGATACCATGGTGAATTTGGAGAATGAGGCCATGATGGTGGAAGAAGCGATTTCCCTTGTAGAACGTGTTATAAATGTGGATCTCGACCCACTATAGGCGTAATGTCCTCAAAATATTACATGTTCTTTTTGTGGAAATAATCATATTTATGAGGAGTGTCTGGAATTTTATGAGCATCTTAGCAAGCAACATAAATAGGAAAACAAAGGCGCAGGGATGGTTAGGATCAACGCATTGTTGAGAATCACTAGATGCCCAAGTTGGAACGAGAATATGAGGCATTGTAGGTAAAGATCATGACACTGGATTGAACCAACACACGCTAGAAACATTACATCATAAGCCTACCATCACTAAGGAGGAGGTTTACATACATGCACGGTACCCAAATCCTTCCCATCAAAAGGAGGTTTACTAGGAAACTAGGGGGAAGTGCGAGGAATATCCAAGGTGAAATACATTATTTAAAAGAGCAAGCATGGAAGATGGAGAAAAATAAAGCATCGAGAGATGGTGCCCAAACTGATATAAATGACTTGAGAGAAGTGTGCAAAGTGTTGCACCAAGAGAATAACATTCCATTGTTTGGGAATTGTTTAAAATGAAATACTCCACACACAAATCTTGAGATTGGATGACAAATGATGCATGTAAATCTTCCCCCTCATAGCCTAGATTATGATAAGGAAATAAATCTAAATGCTGTTGTGGATGGATGGCTATTGAGTAATATATTGATTGATATAGGCACATACGTCAATGTTCTTACCTTAGATGCATGGGAACAAATGGGGAGGCCCCCATTACAACCATCCTCTAATGTATTGTTCATGGCTAATTGGACTAAGGCCAATCCCATCGAAGTTTTAAAAGATGCATCTATTACCATACAAGGAGCCAAGTTCACTAGAGATTTTGAGGTTTTAGCACTGGTAGAGTTAGATAGCTTCCAAACTCTATTGGGGCATCCTTAGTGCCATACAAATACTGTTCATATTCGGTTTAATAAGGGTTATATTAGCTTTGAAAACAAGGAGGAAAGAGTTATTATCTCTTTAACAGACGACAAATCTGTGCCCTATGTTGAGCCCTTGAGTGAAGAAGACCTGAATAGGATTTATGTACACACCATCTGGGATCTAGAGGTGCTTGAGCCATGTAAATAAGGAATTATTCAATGGGAGGATGCATAATCTATTAGTGATACTACAAGTGTTGATTGTGATAATTGGGATCATAACACTTATGAGTTGGTAGGGTGCAAAGTAAAGAGCATATTTCCTAAGGACAACAAACCAAGTTATATCAAGAGAATAGGTAGTAACTCGGTACCTTGTTACCTTTGGAGAATGAGATCTATGGTAGTCTTGTGTCATGGAAGAACGGTGGATAGACCCACTGGAGAGAAGGAATATGTTAGCATATACCCTACGCAGGACAACAACACTGCCTTGGTGGGTGGCAAAAAAGGATAATATTGTAGGATGGAATGAAATTAGGATTAGGAAAAGACTACCTTTACTCTTTGAATGGGGTAGCTTTTCCTAAAGCGTGATGCCTTTTTGGTTTGAAAAATGCACCTACTATATTTTTAAGCATAGTTATTCAAGCGTTCAAGGTGTTCATTCACAACTTCTTACAGGGTTATTTGGATGATTGGACAATGCATGGATTAGTTAAGGATCATTGTGACAATCTATGCTTAATGTTTGAAAGATATAGAAAGTTGAGTATCTCTTTGAATATCAAGAAGTGCATATTTTCTACACCATTTGGAATATTGTTAGGACACATGTCTGAGGAAGGTTTGTTGGTTGATCTAACTAAGGTTACAATCATTATAGGCTTACAAGATCCTACCGGTTAGAGTGAGGTGCATGGATTTTGGGTGAGACAATATGTTATAGGAATTTTATTAAAGGATATTCCAAAGTTTTCACGCCATTGGAGGAGTTACTAAAGGGAAAGGTACATTCTCTTTGGGAGAACCACAACAATGCACATTCTAGACATTAAAGGAGAAACTTACTACCACGCCTCTTATACATTTTAATTCATAGGAAAAACCATTTCATGTACATGTGGACACCTCTGGCATGGCCATTGGCACCGTATTGGATCATCCTAAAGAAGGAATTATAGATAATCCTATCTATTTTGGTAATAGAAAAGTGACTCTGCAAAACATAAATACACAACTACAAAGCTTGAAGATTTTCAATGATCATGAGCTACATAAATTGAGCAGTACTACGGGCTACACCATTTTCTTCTATATAGATCACATGAAATTGAAGTATTTGGTAAAAAACTCATTTTACAAGGGCACATATGTAGATGGGTACTCTTATTTCAATAATTTGATTTCACGGTTGTGGTAAAACTAGGGAAAAGTAATTGAAGATACCATGTCAAATGCACAGATTCTATAGAGGTTCTGATAGCGCCATCAAAATTAGAGGAAATTTTTTTCTTTCTACGAATAGGAATGGCACTAGAGGGAATAAAATCCTTGGAAAAGAATTTTTTTTATATACGTGTGACACCCTATATGTTAATTAGTAGGGACCTGTACAAGTTAGGCCAAGATGAAGTATTGCCTTTGTTGCATATGCGTATAGGAACATGAATGTACGAGATATAATGGAGGAAGCTCATGGTGGAATAACGAGGTGTCCACTATGCAATTGATGCCCATGCTGCTTGCGTAAGATTCTATTTGTTGGATTATGGTGGGAGATCTTGTATAAAGATTGTAAGGGTTATTGCAAAGCTTGTGATCATTTTCAACGTCTTGGAAAACCATGATAATGAGATGAGATGCCATTAAGGCCTATTCCTAGTGTAGAGCCATTTGAGAAAAGGGATATAGATTTTGTGGGTCTTATTTCACCAGCTGCGTACAAAAGCTGGATCGCGCTATATCATAACTTACCAGATTATTTGAAAAGATGGAATGAATAAGCACCTACAAAGGATTGCATAACATTCTACAATAACTAGGTTTCTATGGGAAAATGTTATTACATGGTATGGATGTCCTTTAAGTTTGACTAGTGATAGGGGCACACACTTTCTAAATGAGACAATCAGAATTTTATTGGATGAATTCATGATTACACACCATAAGACTACACCATATCATCCTCAGGAAAATGGGATTGCTGAGGCTTTCAACAAAATTTTGAGCCAAACATTGACAAAAATATGTGATGTTGGAAGAAAGGATTGGGATGATAAAGTATCTGTAGTACTTTGGGCATATCAAACAACATATAAAATTTTGAACAAAGCCACACCATTTCGAGTTAGTGTTTGGCGTAGAAGAAGCTCTTTGTATGGAATTCATGTTACCTTCTTTGCGTATTGTACGCTAGAGTATAGGCTGATGAGCGAGGTGGAAGAATGGATTGAAAAGTTAAGCAAGTTGGATGAGCGGCGAGCAACAACAAGTTGGAGTCGAAACCAAGAGAAGGCAGGAAGAAAACATGGCATGACAGGCACATTAGGGATAAAAGCTTGAGATAGGACCGATGGTGCTCCTCTATGATTCTAAATTTTTGTGTCATCTAGGTAAACTCAAACTACATTACGTGGGGCCGTCTATTATCACTCACATATTTTAAACAGAGCTTGTCAACTAGAGGCATTTGATGGAATATGGTTACCCAGATACTTGATAGGAGTAAGTGAACCTTACTATAAACAAGTCTTCTTTATGTTTGTAATATGGTAGTGTTACCATTTAGATTAGGTTTTCAATTATGCATTTCCTTAATGTGTTTCCTTCTTTGTCACTATGCTTTGTCAATTTAGTTGGTGTGTTTGTGTAATAAGTGTGTTTACGCACTTTGATGCTAATTAATATTTGGAGAATTTTTATGCGTAGAGGATTGCACATACCCTTAGTGTGGTGTGGTTATTGATATCGGGTATAGGACTGATGAAAATAAGTACACATGAAAGGAACTATCTACTATGGGTGTTATTCAAGTTTGAAAATTGAAAGAAAAAAATATTGCTTCTGGAAATAAGGACCATAGGTGGAGGTAGATGAAGAAACAAGTATAACGTGAGGTAAGAAGATCTTTGTGAAGACTACTAGTGGAAGGCACAATGAGGATATACTTAGGCGAGATGGAAGCATCTTTGAAGAGAAGTCTGTAGCAAAAGTAGGAGGGTGCACTAGAAGGTTATAGCTTGAGTGTGAAGATGTACCATGCGGAAGGAGAAAAAAATGGTTGATTAATGAGAGGATTGTTTGTAGGTGGAGGAGAAATAAATGCACTAAATTTTTTAAAATCTATAAAAGGACGGGATGGGAGTTCATTTTACCATTGCGATTACATGAATTTGAAAAGAGCTAAGTGAAAACGAGCCAAGCAATCGTGCTGAGGTGTGAAGAGTGTGAAACCAAACGTGGAGAGAAGGTTTGTGCATAGGAGAAGCTTGTGTTCCCATAGGTGAAGGGTTTGAGTGAAGAAGACATGTTACAAATGAGCTAGGGCACATGATTTCAACTAGGGCATGGAGATTTAAACTAGGGTTTCAAATTTTTGATTGCGAGAGGGAAGAAAAGAGATTTTCGAGATGGCACTGAAAAAATCACTCATGATAGAAGTCTGAGGAAGAAGAAGGTCAAAGTGGAAGAAGAAATTTCTCCTGAGAGTAATTTCTTAGAAATGCAGTATCCAGAGGGCATGATCATGGGACAAGAATGGGATTCCCACATCCGTCAATGTAAAATTAGTGATTACAACCATCATACATCAGATAATAATAAGGAGCTCGATGTATTATGTGAGTACGAAAATGAACAAGCACACCGTAGAAGATATGCTAGTGTATGATAGCGTTAGTGAGAAGTTACTAAAGTAGATTGGAGTCTACTAGTTATACGAGCTTCCATACTTTGGGAAGTATGAACCATTGTATCGATGGTTGGTGGCGAGTTCATGAGGACTTCTTTTACTTGTCCAGATGAAGGGTTAGAATCACATATGCCTTGATTTCAACGGTGACAAGACTAAGGTCCTCAAGAGTGGATACGGAGATCGATTTAATCAGATAAGGTCACAATCCTAGAGATAAGGAAGGAGTTGGGGTATACCAAAGGTCCGTGTGGCATGGACATTGAAAACTTGAAGTAGTACCCGGTAGTGCGAAAGCATTGCACATCTTAGAACAAAGTTGAATGAGCAAGAAAGGTGGTCACGAGATAAACATAATATGGCTACACATTGCAAAGAAAATTTCTCGAAGTAGTGATGTATAATTTTGTGGATCACATAACAAATACAATCATTGAAGAAGCACAGACATGTGACAAAATAGGTTTTGGTGATATTTTATTATCTTTGGTGTTTATGAAGATTAAAGTGCTCAATGGGCCAAAGGAGAATATTTAGGAGTACCCCATAGAACAAAAATCTCTAGTAGAAGGACCATTCAAAAGCAAGAGGCGGAGAGGTGGTATGATAGGATCTATGTAGTGTTCGAAGAAGAATTGTGCATACCCAAGGAGTTACCTTCGGTAGGAAGGAAGGTAATGTAGTTCGTGGTATACCAACACTTTTGCATCATGCGGTTCGCCATGAAGGATGGGGCTTGGAGCCCATGGTGCAAATTACCATATGCCTTCACAGCACGATATTTCCAAGCATTAGTTCATCTATTTTGGATGCGCACTGACCTAACCTTCAATCTGAAAACAAGGTAGATTATGACTACCCTAAGTACTATGAGAAAAGAAATATGTATATCCATGGCAAAATGCTTACATTGAGAGGCTTATCTCAAATATTATAAGAATGAAACCTATAAGCTTGGCGAAATTGGGGACTCTGGAGCAGCTCTTTTGTACTGAAACTCAAGCCCAAGATGGAGAACACTAAGTATGTGGAGAATGATTTTGCACTCCGAGGGTCGCCAAAAGGTAAGCATACAATGGAAAATGTTCCAACACCTAAGCCCACAAAGACAATACAAGTAGATGATGAAGAAGAGGAGCATGAAGATAGTGGTGGTTTTAAGCATAGAGGAAGGAGACAACCTCAATTAGGGAATAAGATGAGTGCAAAAATACTCTACCCCAACCAAAAGAAGGAGATGATGAGGACCTAGATGCGGTACGAGGAGAGAAGCGCTTCAAAATATTATTCAAGAGAATAGGGACCCAAGGTGCTACTCCACAATCAGTGAGAAAATCACCTTGAATCTCTCCATAGAAGGAGACAACTGAGAAAATAATAAGGAAGTTGAAGCTAGATGAGGAAGTGGAAGAGTCGAGAAAGTGCATCGATTCCCTACACCTCCAGAGAACGTGGAAGAACCAAAGAATGAAGAAATGAAGGATAGAGAAGAGGGAGAAAAGGAGATAGATGAGATAGTGACAAAGACTACTCAGGGTACAATAGAACAAGCTCCAAATATTGAATTCCAAGTTCCTAAGGGGCCAAGATCGAAAAGAACAAGTGGAGAATATGTTCCACCAGTCATGGGCTCTGGCGAGGACATAGGTAAAGTTTTTGTGCCTATTTTGAGCATAGTGACATAAGAGGAGTTATATGGCTGAGAGTTGATGGATGAAGATGAGGCAACCATGCACATAAGGAAGCAACTATCATGGTCGATGCACATGCACATGGATGAACTGGACTTTGATGTATATAAGAAGTCATGTGTATCAAGGAGGTTAAAGAAGACACCTCAGGCTAGACACATAACAATAAAGCATATGGTTATGTCGGATGAACAAGTCGAGAAATGGTTTAGTAAAAGTCTCAACAAAGGTGGCAAGACGAAATATGGATAAAGATGCAACAATTAGAGTAAAGAGAAGAGCTCAAAACTAAGGATGCATAAATAGTGTGCCTAAAGAAAGAAAAAAGATTTGGCATAGAAGAAGAATGTTGTTTTCATTAGCATGGTAGAGGAAGATGGGGAAAATATTATGAAAGCAAAGCCACACTTAGAGCCAAAGGTACCCAAAACGTTTCCTTTGACAATGCACTATGTAAGTACCTTAGTGGACTTGGTGCTTGAAGATGAACCTCTAGGAATGCCAGGAACCAAAGGATCAGCACATGAAGTAGAGAGAAAAAGAGGTGATGATGAAATATTACACCATATGAGGGGTTACTTCAGAGCTTGCAGGAGGAATTGAAGAAAGCATATCAAGCGTTGAATATTTGTATAGCCCCAGAAGTAGTTATAAGAACCAAGACCATTATAGAGGACAATGAAGTCCTAAAGGCCATGAAAGATGAGACCTTAGGCCACGTAGAATGATTAGCGCTTATCAAGAAAAAGTGTGAGGCCCTTATATCAGCTCAATAACCACACAAGGAAAGGATGGATGAGCTTGGGAAACTCATCACGCAAAGATGGAATAATTAGAGGAAGAATGATTGCCATGTCCAACATTATGTTGGTCTTACGGAGAATGAGAAAGGAGAGATTGCAAAAGATGAGTTAGAGTCAATTGTAGTGGATATCCCAGAAAAGGTAGAGGTTGCGCTCAATGATTGATAGACTTTAGAGGCGGAAATAAAAGAAGAATATCTAGAATTGATTCCTCAGGTTGAAGTAGAAGATACTGCAAGGTAAAGACATTATTTTATTCATCAAAATTATTTCTATCTCTTTATTCACATTCTTTGATTGATTTGAGACAAACCATTTCTAGGGTGGAAATGTAATTAGTGTGGGGTAATGTTGGTGGAAAAATCGGCACTTAGCAAAGAACACAAAGATGGTTCACATACAAGAACAAAGCACATTCAAAAGCACGAGAAGGATCGGAAAGGAACCATGCGAGAACAGAGACATATTCATGTCTTAGCTATTTTCACGATGAGGATCTATTTTTGGAGATAGCATGGGGAACACACAAACCGAGTTGGAAACTTGTGGGACATGCATTGGCTATTTTGGAGGATTAGCTACAAAGCACTTTGCATGGATACATGCTGAGAATAGATTTACTACTGATGGTTAACTAGAAGAAGTCTATTGATAGTGAACTTGCATATGTGGCTATTATTGTAATGATGTGTGGCTAATAATAGCATGTGACCTATTTTTGGGGTTAGATAAGTGGTGAAGGGAAAGTCCCCACCCTTATAAATATGAAATAATTATGTGGCATAGTGTGGCATGTAAGAACTAAATTATTGTGAGGTTATGTTGCCAAATATGATGCATGCATAGACTATGGTACTATTTATTGTAATAAGCTTATGTGTGTTTATCATGTTTAATGTAATAGAGAGTCTTTGCTGAATCGAGTTTCAAATCTGAGTATAATTTGGTTCATGCATGCTTGATTTCATCATGGCTATCTCTTACATCTGTTATTCTCTAGATCTAGATATGAATATGTATTGTAGAATGATATATTAGTCATAGATCTGAATGCTTTAAGTCATCATCTTGCTTTAACATCCTGCAACAAAACCCTAAAGAGGGACTTGGTACCATTACGCCGATTGAGCACTTTCGATATAGGATGAGTGATGTGCGGCACGCCTTTGGGCTCTTCTTGGTGAATTCTAGACCCTGCATCGGTCTTTTCGAGGGATAATTATGAAATTAGAGCAAGAGAACCATATAAATATAAAGTTATGAGACCATAAGGAGGGACCGAGCACTAAACATCTATTATCACCATCTAGAGTTACATCCATCAAGCGAACCTAAAGCTAAATTTGCATCTATTTAGCACCATCACAAGTCACACAAGGTTGGTTCATCTACATCACACTTCACATGAGGGAGTCTATTATTTCCATGTACACATTTAATAAATTCTACATCTAGTTACTTGCTCACTACTTCATTAAAAGTGTGAGTGGAAAATGAACACCTAGGGCACAATTTTCACACACACACCTAGAACTACATTGGGTATTAAATATAGTATAATGCTCATTGATAAGTCTATCAATTTAGTAGTTGAGGACAGTCTGACCCCTTTATATGCATATATTTTTTAGGTTTGATGGTTTGTCTAGGGTTTTACAGGTGCTTTCTTCATCTCTGATTTATAATGACATCTAACGAAGTTCAATGACATTCACACAACATGCGAAAGGAAGGAATTCACTTCGTGACACACGAGAGGAGTATTTTAGGCCATTTTCATAGACCAAGGCACCCATATCTCATACTTAGGAGTGCACCAGTAAACTTATCCCTTCCCAGAAGTGCCTCGGACAGATCGGAGAGCTCAGATCTATACTTTCTCAATATTTTGTGTGGTCGTTTCCTCCTCCTGTTCACTTAGTTCACCTTTGCGACATAGTCTCGTACCTTCATCAAATCAGCTAAGGACTCCTTAACCCTCTCTTGCACATTAGGGTTTTACATTTCTATTTACTTAGTTTCTTGAGTCATTTCTTTTATTTATTTAGC